>JAUMHM010000003.1:6332352-6348523 GCA_032362435.1 Melikaiella ostensackeni
TAGGGCTTTCCAGTTAATGGTACCGTAATTATAGACTGACGATGCAATGTGGTCCCTTCGCATGAACGTTGTCATTGTAACAAGTGCCTCAATTTGCAACAAGGTTAAAAAGTGGAATAAAAAGTTCTTTGTTAATGAGGGATTAGGGAGCAAATTATACTTGGAAAAATGTAGCAGATGTTCCCATATTAAAGGATTTTACTGCCTAATTTCTGCTGCAAAATGTAAACCATGATTTGAAAAAAGCTTACTATTAGATCTGAGATGTGAGAATCGGAGAGTTCTAAACTGCTACCGCAGTTTTATGGAGGATTAGCTTCGCGGGAAGCCCCATGAGGATGTAATCCGGCTAGATTCGTCCTATCGATTTTGAGGTGCAGCTGGGCGCGCTGTGCGTGCGTTTGTGGTGCGTAAGGTAGAAGATACGTAACGTATTTAGTTGGTATATAACCGAGTCTGAGTCACGTTGCCTCTTTGGCTCTACGAATCGTTTAACGACCAACACGCGTTAACGGCTCTCACGGTACCTTTGCTCCCACTTCCGATGTTCATAAAACATGAGTGAATTTTTCCGATGAACTACAGATGCTGAAAACTATCATCGAAACAAATGATTACTTTAGTTTTCTTCGTAGTGTTCGGGAGTATTCGGCGTAGAGCATGGCCGAGCATTCTGCCGAGCATTTGTGCTCAGCTAAAACGCTCGGCCCTAACCTGCGCTATCTTAGAAAAACACCATACCATCAGAGCACATTGCCTGTATAAAATTGAGGTCGCCAATTTTTTTCCCCTAAACAACAGGGAGCAGATGAAGTAAGCAGCCGTCGAGGAACCGTTTGTTCCTCCTCGGGGCCATAAACCCTGATCTCAAGGACAGATCCGGAGAACGGAAATTGCGTGGCTTGTCGATGGGCGCACTTGCAGTTATGATAACGAGCGTATCGTGGGGTAAAAGGGGGAGGATGGTTTCTTTCTCTGAGCACCGAGCACGTGCTATCTTACGGTTTACGGAGAGAGTATTCCTTTGCGTGTACGACCTCCCCCCTCTCGATCGTTTTAATTTTTTTTCGATGCACTCTACGCAACTGGACTCGTAGTACCTACCGAGAGCAGAAATGGATGGGATGGACAAGAGCAGCACAGGTAAAAAGAGCTCTACAGCTGTCCGACAGCTGCTCCCTCTATCCTATATACATACATGATGAAACCATTTGGATAGTACTCACTTTAGTACATCGGACGATGAAAATGCATTTCTGTTGGTACACACGTGCTTTTGGGGTTGGAATGGAGTCCAAAGTATATATGTACGATGGGGTGCGTCCACACGACAACGCGTGATGGACGCCGGAGAGCATAACGGAATTAGTGGCGCATCATTTCATCCCTTTCTTCATCCAGGACCCCTTTTTGCAATCTCGTTTGGTTCGGGACTCAGGTCCATTTTTCTGTCTTTGTGGATGAGCCGGCTTGATTCCGAATTTCAAGTCGCCGATCCGTCTCTCGTGACCGTTCCGGTGAAGGGACGTCAATAGGACTGGTAAAGCGTGAAGGTTACTTTGGCACGTGATACCGGTTCTTACCTTTTTTTAGGAGATTCCATTGTTGGATCGATAAATCATGTTTGTAGTGCAATTTCATGGGTTAAAATTAGGCAATTTCCTTTTAGGGAAGGAAAGTACTCTTTGAGGGAAAAATTGTAGAGGTTTCTCTGAAATTTTGCAAAGCAATTAAAAATGGAGGGTAGTGCGACTCGTGTTTTTAATTGCTGCGAAATAAGGAAAAAAGTATCGACTTCCGTCGAAAAAGGTCTCTAATCAACGTCTAATTACATCAATTAGAGAAACCGTCTGGAGGAGTGGAGGGACCCTTTCATTTTTGCGCGTTCAATTTCGGACTCACCGACAACTTCACTTTCGCGCCTCGCAACTCACTTTAATTCGACCCTATTCCTCCCCACTGATTTAAACTTAAAGTCTTTGCGCGTTGCTGCGAAAAAAATTTCACTAATCCGCTAGAATACTTGTTAAATCGTTATTAAATATTTAAATAATAAATCAAATATAAGAAGCTGGGAATGATTGAAGAGATTGCATACTCGGGAGCGATTATCCTTTATCGTGAGCGGTAGGTACATACGGGACCAACTAGATTCGCTTTTATGACGTCATAATGAACCGGCAATCAGTAGCATTGTCGACATAATTCACAAGCTGTTGTCTCGATCCAGCTCTATTGTTCACGTTCCTTTCAGGCTTCTGCACCTTCTCTACGTCCGTTTTCTATACTGTCTCCAGAATCCGAAAATAAAAGGGCAAAGAAATAGAAAGGCTCTTGATAGAGAAATCAGCAAACGAATCTCTTTCACTCTATCTCGAGGGAAAAGCATACAGACCCTTTTTCTTTTTTCCGAGAGTTTGTCCCCTTCTTAGACGTGTAGGACAGAATTTCGAGAGGATCGAAAGTTCTCTGATTGCCTCGAGTCCTCTGATTTCCGATTGTCAGCTTTCCGAGACTTTCCCTTTATTCCCCAATCTTGACTTTCATTTTCACATGTGGGGATCTACTGACCTTTGAAAGAATTCAAATTTGAGTTGGAAGTAGTGTTGCCGTTGAGCGAGAAATGTTAAACATCAAGACGAGACAAGACGAGACACACTTGCCGCCTTGAATTTCTTGTCTTGGATCTGGCTTGAAGATGTCGAGACCTCGAAAATCAAGGCCTTGACTTGGGCTTGTCTTGAAGGCTTGAGTTTCAGTCCCGACGCCTACTATTCGATGAAAATCCCTAAAATCCTAGCTAATCTGGCCCTTCCCAGTAGGGGTCTTTTGTCTATTAGCGATAACGAAATATATATTATATATTATATTAAGAATCTACAAGTTTCCACAATCGCCAGTGTATGTAATTTGCACAGAAAAGTTTGAAAATTCCCCCTACAATCGTCTTACGAGTGCATAAATTTATTCCTCCGTCCCAGGCAGTCGGTTCGGCGAAGGAAAGATGCACATCTGCGAAGGAAATTCAAGCCTTTGAGACGAGTCCAAGACAAGGCCTCGCTTTACAAGGCCTTGAATTTTAGCCGCCTTGAATTACCTCGAAATTCAAGGCCTCGAGTTATCCGGCCTTGCTTTTTTCGACCTCCGCCTGGACATTTCTCGTTTTGAATGGCATCACCAGCTAGAAGATTAGGAAATATGAAAAGGGATTCTTGCAATCCACTTTATCGAAAATGGCATTATGTTAATTTTGAGACATAAAAGTGCACGTGTGTGCTCGCAGCAATGCGTAATTCTAATTCTAATAGTCACGGCAGCCTCCCCTGGGTTCCGAAGCTAATCCCAATTACGGATGGCCATTAGTTTTATTCGCAAGGAAAATCGGCTTCTGGCCTATAGCCCTATTCGGGCACTCCCTGCTTAATCGATCTGGGCTGCCGCCTTGATTTATGTCGCATGCTAATTACGCTCATTTGCATGAAGATAGATCAAGCTCCGTTCAATTAAAATCCAGCAATCAAATTCCAGCTTATCCTTCCTTCAGCGGAATAATAAGAAAAGGCAGAAATGACCCCTTATTTCATTGGTTCAACAGGGTGGCTGCTGGGTCCGGAAACCAGGAAATGACCGGGAATTTTTCGAAACCGGGAAAAACCGGGAAATGACTGAATTTATTTTTTGACCGGAAATTTTACAAACTTTTGAAAGAAAAATTTTTTCAATCACTTGAAATCTCCAAAATTTCATATCACATATAATCCAGTGTAAAAAAAGTTCGTTTTCAAATTTGGTTTGTAAGCGTACATATTCAATTAAAAGAATTTCAAAATGTAGTTTCAAAGACTTGAACTATTAAAAGCGTTTGAAATTGAAATTTTTCGATAAAAATCGTTTTTAAGTTGATTATCTGTTTTGAAAGACGAAATCCTATTAAACTATTGTTTTAATCTAAAATATCCCATTTTTAACTCATTCAATTTGAAATTTTTTAATTAAAAAAAATAACAATTTTTCAAATATTTAGCAAGATTTGACTGAGCATTTAAAATGAGCAATTAAAAATCAGATATTCAAAACTAAACAATTTGAATCTGAATTATTTGAAATAGAAAGTCTTGCATCGTTAAATTTTCAGAGTGCTACATTTAGACTTTGAATGTTACAATATTAATTGTTCCATTTTTAACATATTTAATTTGTAAGTGAAAATATTGAATATTGATTTATTAATAACACAATTAATTATTTGAAACGACTTACAGTTAAAATAATTTTACTTCTAATTTAAAAAAGGTTCAATTTTAAAAAAAATCAATTTTTAATGTTTCTAACTTGAAATTTTTCAAGATTATATAATTTTGAACATTTACAAATTTATTGATTCATTTTTCATTTTAGAGCATTGAAAATGATAGCGTGGATTTAGATTTTTTTAGCCAGAAATATTTGAACTGTTCTGTTTATAAAAGTTTTAAATTAAACATTTTTAGGGGCGTGCAAAATTTTCGAGAATCCTAACCCGACGGGTCGGTTCTGGTTTTTTTTTCGGGTTTTTCGGAAATCATTTTTCACATCATTAAAAATTTTGCAGCTTAACAGCATTTAATTTAAAACTGTTCAATTAAAATATTTTTTAATCTTTTGAAATCTTTTGAAATTTTCGGAAATCTTTATTTAATCTTTGAAATCTGTATGAAATCATTGAAATCTTTATGAAATATTTAAAAACTTTGTTAACCCTTTCAAAATATTTCTGAAATTTTTTTAAACCTTTGCGAAATCTTTGAAATTTTCTGAAATCTTTTGGAATCATTGAAATCTTTGCGAAATATTTAAAAACTTTGCTTACTTTTTTGAAATCTATTGAAATCTTTAATTATTTTAGAATCTTAAAAATCTTTGAAATCTTTGTGAATTTTTCAAAATCGTTGTGAAATCTTTTTGAATGTTTTGAAATCTTTGAAGTCTTTGCGAAATTTTTGAAATATTTAAAACCTTTGCGAAATCTTTAAGGTATTCTAAAGTCTTTTGGAATCTTTGAAATTTAAAATTGTTCAATTCAAAAGTGTTGAAAACTTCCATTTTATACGTCTTAATTATTGAGCATTTGAATTAAAAATTTCTAAATGAAAGATTTGTTTAGTTTCCATTTCGAAACCCCGAAAATCCGTACCAGCCTGAAACTTTGTTAACTCTTTTGAAATCTTTATGAAATTTTCAAAATTGTTGTGAAATCTTTTGACATTTTTTTAAATTGTTGAAATCTGCGAAATTTTTGAAATATCTAAAATCTTTGCGAAATCTTTACAGTATTCTGAAATATTTTTTAATCTTTTGAAATCTTCGTGAAATCTTTTGAAATTTTCGGAAATCTTTATGAAATCTTTTAAATCTTCATAATATTTTTAAATCTTTAAAATCTTTATGATATTTTCGAAATGTTAATATAATCTTTGAAATGTTTCTGAAATTTTAAAATCTTTGCGATATCTTTGAAATTTTCTGAAATATGTTGGAATCTTCAAAATCTTTTGGAATCATTGAAATCTTTGCGAAATATTTAAAACTGTGCTAACTTTTTTGAAATCTAGTGAAATCTTTCTAAAATCAAATCTTGGGGAAACATTTAAAAACTTCGTTAACTCTTTTGAAATCTTTGAAATCTTTATGAAAATTTTTGTAAAATCTTTGAAATCTTTCTGAAATTTTTAAAATCTTTGAAATTTTCTGAAATATTTTGGAATCTTTGAAATCTTTTAGAATCATTGAAATTTTCAAATTCGTTATGGAATCTTTTGAAATTTTTAAAAATTTTTGAAGTTTGCAAAATTTTTGAAATATCTCAAACCTTTGCGAAATCTTCAAAGTATTCTAAAATATTTTCAAATCTTTTGAAATCTTTGTGAAATCTTTTGAAATTTTCGAAAATCTTTCTGATATCTTCAAAATCTTTACGAAATCTTTTAAATGTTCATATTTTAAAATCTTTGAAATCTTTTGGAATCATTGAAATCTTTGCGAAATATTTAAAAACTGTTCTAACTTTTTTGAAATCTATTGAAATCTTTCTGAAATCATGTTTTGGAATCTTTGAAATCTTTGTGAAATTTTCAAAATCGTTGTGAGATCTTTTGAAATTTTCGGAAATCTTTCTGAAATCTTTAAAATCTTTATTAAATTTTTGAAATATTTATGAAATCATTGAAATCTTTGTGAAATATTTAAAAACTTTGTTAATTCTTTTGAATTATTTGAAATCTTTCTGAAATCTTCAAAATCTTCGCGCAATTTTTTAAGTCTTCATATTTTGAAATATTTGAAATCTTTATGAAATTTTTGAAATGTTTGTAAAATCTTTGAAATGTTTATGAAATTTTTGAAATTTTTGCGAAATTTTTGAAATTTTCTGAAATATTTTGGAATCTTCGAACTCTTTTGGAATCACTGATATTTTCAAAATCTTTGTGAAATCTTTTGAAATTTTCGGAAATCTTTCTGAAATCTTTAAAATCTCTATTAAACCTTTGAAATCTTTATGAAATCATTGAAATCTTTGTGAAATATTTAAAAACTTTGTTAACTCTTTTGAAATCTTTGAAATCTTTCTGAAATCTTTATGAAAATTTTGAAATGTTAGTGAAATCTTTGAAAAGTTTCTGAAATTTTTGAATTCTTTGCAAAATCTTTGACATTTTTTGAAATATTTTGGAATCTTTGAAATCTTTTGGAATCATTGAAATTTTTGTGAAACATTTAAAAACTGTGCTTACTTTTTTGAAATCTATTGAAATCTTTCTGAAATCATTGATTGTTTTGAAATCTTTGAAATCTTTTGAAATTTTTTGAAATCTTTGAAGTCTTTGCGAAATTGTTGAAATATTTAAAACCTTTGCGAAATCTTTGAAGTATTCTGAAATCTTTTGGAATCTTTAAAATTTTAAATTGTTCAGTGCAAAAGTGTTGAAAGCTTCCATTTTATACGTCTTAATTATTTATTATTTGAATCAATAACTAAATGAAAGATTTGTTTAGTTTCAATTTCGAAAACTTAAAACTCACAAGAGTCCCACTTTAAGTGCTCTAATGTGCAGTTCAGTTTTGATTACTTCAAATAAAAATATTTTCAGCTTCAAGAGTTCCGATTTTTAAAATTTCAATGACCGTGAAAGGTTTTTGCGAACCGGTAAAAAAACCGAGAAATGACCGGGAGTTTTTTTCCTCGATTAAAACGACCACCCTGAAACTAGTTAATCATTAAAAATTTTATTTGGATGAAAATCCCAGAAGAGCAACAAAATTTTTCCCAAGAGAATCTCCCATGAGATCCGGCTAATCGGATTAATTGCGATCGAAAATTGCCATCTGGCCCTGCCTCGCTTGCTCTGAGGGGAGAGCTATAAATTTCAGAAATCTAAAATCAGCGCCCATGGAAAATCGTGTCGATCTCGCTAACAATGTAACGCATTAGGCATGGGACCCCATAGGGTTTTTACTGTCAAAATCTGCCATCCGGAGCCCACACAACCAACATTCTATATTCGAGATTTGGAGTCTGGAGAGTACACATTGACTCGCACAATATTGGAGTAATGCGTCCTTATAGAAAAGGATCTCCCATGACCCATGGTAACCATGACAACTGTGCAAACAAGATGGCTGACGGCTTCCGGTTTCTCAGCAGCTGCGGATCTAGTTCCTAGGTTTTAAGAGACTTTACTTTTATCCAAAATGAAGAATCGATTCTGATTCAATTGTTCTTTTATCCAATCCTATAATTTTTAAAAATAAAGTTTTAATTGAGAAAAAAAAGATGTTTGTCCCTCAAAAAGTGCATTTTCGAGAAATGAAAAACATCTGGTCGCAGGATGGTCATTAATTCATAACTCTGACAGGAACGAATTAATAAGTCCTGACATTAATCTTCATTATTTAGAAAGTCTGAAAATTGTTAGAAAAAATAATTAAATAGAATAAATCCTGGAATAGACCTCGGAGTAGACTGAATTAGAGAATAATATTTTTAAGGGCCATAAATATTTTTTTTCTAAACCGAGGCTAAGCCCTTGAAACTTAAATTTAAAGTCCGTGAACGGACCAGACGTTTCACTATATGGCGCGTACTTTACTGTTTTTGACAGATGTCCGACTCAAAAGTTTCGGCTCCAATCTGGAATGAAACGAGGACCACGTGTAGAGGAAATCCACTTCCTTTTTCGTCGGCCTTCAGAGAAAAAAAACTTGAAAATCACAGCAGGGACAGCTGCCTAAATTAGTTTGCCTTTTTTCTAATTTATTGAAAAACAAGCAATATAAATTTATCTAATGTTTATAACATTTATGAAAATATTGACTCGCATTTTGCTTTTAACTTTAAAGTTGCATAATATAGAAAACATTCAAAATCAAGATAATAAATAGAAGATAGCATCTATTCAAATAAAGAGATTTTAAGGGAGACGCATGAATATTCCAAAATTTTATTTTTCTTAATATATATATTATCGAAAATCATTTGACTGAATAACAATTTGGCCTAATTTTTATTTTCCCGAATTACCATTAGACTTAATTTGTATTTGTCCAAATTAACATTTGCTCTTATTTTTATTTTTCCAAATTACCATTCACCCTAATTTTCAAAGTTCCGAATTACCGTTTGGCCTAATTTCAATTTTTCCTAATTACCATTTGCACTCATTTCTAAAGTTCTGAATTACCATGTGCCCTAATTATTATTTTTCCGAATTAACGTTTGCCCTAATTTTTAAAGTTCCGAATTATTTCTTGGCCTAATTTTTATTTTGCCGGATTACCATTTCCTCTAATTTCTTAAGTTCCGAATTATCATTTACCCTAATTTTTAAATTTCGGAATTACTGTTTGGCCTAATTTAAATTTTCCCGAAATATCATTTACCCTAATTTCTAAAACTCCTCTTGTCGGTTTTTTTGGAGACTGCCCCAATTTTTTGGAACCCGAAATAAGTATAGCAATGTGGAACATTTTGTCTAATTCCAAATGCAGAAAGTTTTTAATTCTTGTCTGTTTTAATTGTGGACGATTTCGACTATTACCTTTTCCAACATGGGTTAATTCCAATTGTAGATAACTTTGATTCGTGCCTGTTCCAACTGATGACAATTTTGATTATTCCTTGTTCCGACTGCAAACGCTTTAGATTATTGCCTGTTCCAACTGCGAAAATTTATTACTGTGGCCAATTCCAGCTACAGACGCTTTTCACTTTGACCAATTCCAACTGAAGATGCTTTTGATTTTTACCTGTTCCACCTGCGGACGCTTTTTATTATAGCCTGTTCCAGCTGAGGATGGTTTTGATTATCCACTGTTCCAACTCCGGACGCTTTTGACTTTGACCAATTCTAACTGCAGATGTTTTTGATTCTTGCCTGTTCGAAATGAAAACGCTTCTGATGTTTGCCTGTTCCATCTGCGGACACTTTTGATTATAGCCCGTTCCAGCTGAGGACGGTTTTGATTAACCACTGTTTCAACTGCGGACGCTTTTGACTTTGACCAATTTCAACTGCAGATGTTTTTGATTCCTGCCTGTCCCACCTGCGGACACTTTTGATTATAGCCTGTTCCATCTTCGGACGCTTTCGTCTTTGTCCTATTCGATCTTCGGACACTTTTGACTTTGTCATGTTCCATCTGCGGATGCTTTTGGCTTTTGCGAATTCCAACTACAAATGCTTTTAATTCTTGCCTATTCCAACTGAAAGCGCTTCTGATGTTTGCCTGTTCCACCTGCGGACACTTTTGATTATAGCCTGTTCCAACTTCGGACGCTTTCGACTTTGTCCTGTTTCAATTTCTGACACTTTTGACTTTGTCCTGTTCCAACTGCGGACGCTTTTAACTTTGTCTAATTCCAACTGCATATGCTGTTGATTTTTGTCTATTTCAACTGATGGCGCTTTTGTTGTTTTGACTGTTCCACCTGCATTCTTTTTATTTTTCTCTGTTCCAGCAACTACAGATTAGGGCGGTGCAAAAAATCGTTTTTATCGATTTCGAAATCGGCTGAGGGGAAAAAATTGTTGGTTGGCATCCGAAAAGAGTAAGAAAAAAATGTGAAATCGGTTAATATCTTCTGTTCGTTTTTTTCCATCTGAAAATTCAAAAACATTTTCCTATTGGTTCAAAAATTTTGACAAATTCTGTATATGTACAGCTTATGCTATTGAATAGTACAAAAATCATAAATTACGGAAAACAATTTTTGTTCATTCAGAATTTTTTGAAAATGTGCAAAAAGCATGTTTTTTATTTAGTTAAAGGCACACTCTTTGGAAAAAGTTAAATATGTTGAACTTGATACATCTGTAGTTTGAATCAAACAAACATCCTACTTCATGGAAAATGCTTTTTTTTTCGTGGTGTTCAAAAAGCAAAATAAAAAGGAAAAAAATGTAAATTTCACAATTTTGGAACGCTCTAAATACCATGAAATTTTTTTCTTTTCATGAAAGCAAAATAATAACATGTTTTTTCGATTCGCGCTAAAGATTATGAGGCACATATTTTTTTGTTTTCCACCAAAGAAATTGTTTCATGAACTTAGGGCTATGTGAATATTTGGGTAAATTTTGATAAAATCAACGAAAATTTTCTCTGAAATGTTTTATCTTGGGAACAACTCACATACTTAAACTTTCTTTGTAGCAGTTTGTAGTGCTATCTGCACTCTTTTAAATCCCTTTAAAGAAACTTGAAAAGAAGAAAAAATACGTGTCTCATATTTTTCCTTCGAAAACCATATAGAAAAAATTTGCATTTTCAAGCCCGAAAAATAAATAAAAGATATGAACCGATTTCAAAACTTTTTGTTTACTTTTTTCGGATGTCAACTCACAAATTTTGTAGTTAAGCTCCCTGATGATGCATGCAATTGAAGAAACTCTGGGAATCGGTCCGGGGCGGGCTTTCAGGTTGCGGTTGGGTCTATTTAACCCTGGGCTCAGGCAGGCTCGGGTGTTGGGCCAGGCTTTTGGGTTGGAATGACATAAAAAAAAATTTTAATCACATTAGGGACAGCCGCCTAACTTAGTTTCTTTCTATTCTAATTTATCGAAAAACAATTTCACTTTTCTAGTTTTGTCGGAATATATCATAATTTTGCTTAAAACGTTTATAAAAGTTTAAACTTAGTTCAGAAATTGTCTTTCGACCTTTAAGATTGCATAATTTAGAATCTATTCCAAATCGGCATAATAGATAAAAGATAGCATCTATTCAAATAAGCCTTTAAGATCTTCCTCGCATCTTTTGTTTTTTGGAGACTATGTCATCAAGGCTGATGATCTCCAGCAAACAAAAGGAGCTTCTGACAAGATCTCGAAAATGTCCGAAAGAATTTGATAACGAGATTCGAAAACCGGTATAGGAATTAATATGCGCTCGTGAGAAGATTCTATTTATCACAGGGGAATCCGTAGCCGGTAGATCCACCTTCGCCCAACAGCTGTCTACTATTACACTTCCGACCTGGCTCCCAAGCCTAAGGTTCATTATGGTTACCTGGGTTGGTTTTTGTCGGTTCTACGAGGTCATTTTCGTTCAGAAATCGATGACGCATATCAACCCCGGGCCTTTTGTCATGTTAAACAGCCTTAGATGCATCCTCTCTGCCACTTTTCCACAAACTAATGGGCTCACGATGAATGCATTCATATTTGAGATCCAGGTGCGATCCTTCAAAAGATGATTAAGCTCTTTACTCGATTAATTTGGAAACTATCAATTCAGAAGTACAAGGAATTTTGAAAATTAGGTTTGCCAAGCGAGAAACTGGAAACTTTCCCAGGAGGCCTGCATTGGAAATTGGGAATCGATAAAACTCGGAAACAATTGCCAACTTGCAGTCTCTGCTCTACATACAATTTATGTAAATTATTTATATTATTTATATAAATGTTGTTGAAGAATACTGCAATCAGAGTCTTGAATGGCTCCCGGTGAGCACTTTTCCACAAACTAATGGGCTCACGATGAATGCATTCATATTCGAGATCCAGGTGCGATCCTTTAAAAGATGATTAAGCTCTTTACTCGATTAATTTGGAAACTTAATTTAGAAGTGCAAGGCCTCTTGAAAATTAGGTTTGCCAAACCAGAAGCTGGAAAATCTCCCTGGAAGCCTGCGTTGGAAATTGGGAATCGATAAAATTCGGGAACGATTGCCAATTTGCAGTCTCTGATCTACGTACAATGTATATATAAACTATTTATATTATTCATATAAATGTTCTTGATGAATAATTGACTCAGAGTCTTGAATGGGTCTCGGTGAGCATTTTTCCACAAACTGATGGGCTCACGATGAATGCATTCATATTCAAAATCCAGGTGCGATCCTCCAAAAGATGATTAAGCTTTTCACTGATTCAGAGTGTCTACTCACCCGAAAAACCTGGAAAACCTGGAATCTTCAGGGAATTTTGTTGATTAGGGAAAATCAGGAAAAAGTCAGAAAATTTTGTTTAAATCAGGGAATTTTTTCAAACGTTCTTGAATTTTCTTCTAAGTTGTAATATAAAAATAAATGACATTTTTTTGTGAAATTAAATTTATAGAATTGGATTTATATTTATTTAAATGAAACCTAATTTTTTTATCTTCACTAGTAATCGTTCATTTACATGTTCGACAGTGATAATTAATCTATTTAAGAATATTCTGTAATAATTTGTCAAACATTCCTCAATTAAACATATTAATTAGATCCCTAATAACTTGTTCCGTTAAGAAATTACTTGTCCTTTAATAACATTGCTTTCACAAATGAAGAAATGTAGTTTTTTAATTTTGCATATAAATAGTGCCAGTTTTACACATTTAGATATTTGCAATGACTAAAAAAGCACTATTTATACAGGACTTCCACACAGTCTCTTAAGTCGCTTTTAGTCACTTTCTAAAGGAATAGGTAACTTCAGTCCCGTTTCTCCATCTCACCACCAAAAAAAGTAATCTTCAATAATAATAATTTTTCAAAATTTGATAATAGGTGGGTGTCACAGGCCATAATGTCAAATTTTTGGTTTTGTTTGATTGGCTTAATTTGTCGTATAGTTCCAAATTAAAGTCCCTATTAAGCTATTAAAAAACCTAAAAAACCTAAAACCTAAAAGTTAATTTTTTGTTGTTGTGAAGTCTTCTATTATATTTTTTGTTCGGAATTCATTTCGTTTGTTTGAAAATTCTACTGTTTGTTTGAAAATTTAATTATTTTGTTGAAAATGCAACTATATCATTGAAAATTCATTTATTTTGTTGATAATTCGTCTTTTTTGATGGAAAATTAATCGTCTTAGTTGAAAAATCATCTTTTCGACTGAAAATTCGACTATTTGGTTGAATGTTGAACTGTTTTGTTAAAAGTTTTCTTTTAAAGATTCATCATTTTAGTTGAAACTTCATTTTTTTATTTGAAAGTTTAATTATTTTGTTAAAAATTTGTTTTTTCTTTTGATTGAGAATAAATTATTTTATCTGAAAACGTAACTATTCCATTTTTGGTTAAAAATTGATATTTTTTAATCGAAAATTGATCTTATCTACTTAAAAATTCATCCTTTTTGGTTAAAACAGCAACTATTTGGTGGAAAATTAATATGTTTTGGTTGAGGATTCAACTATTTTGTTGAAAATTCGTCTTTTTTGTGTTGAATTCCACTGTTTTTGATTTTAAATTAAAATATTTTTTTTTTTAATATCAACTATTACATGTTTCGTTGATAATTATCTTTTTTGGTTGAAAAATCAACTACTTAGTTAACAGTTGAACTACTCTGTGATAAAATCATTTTTTTTTGTTCTAATATTCATAATTTTAGCTGAAAACTCAACTATTTGGTTGTAAATTAACCTTTTTGTTGAAATTTCATATTTCCGGGTTGGAAATGAAACTGTTTCGTAGAAAATTCGTGTTTTTGGCTTGAAAGTGAACAATTTGGTAGAAAATTAAACGATTCGTTGAAAATTCAACTATTTCGTAGAAAATTTGTCTGTTTGGCTTGAAAATTAATCAATGTGGTAGAAAATTGAACTATTGGTTAAAAATTTGACTATTTTGTTGAAAATTTGTTGAGGATTGAACTATTTTTTTTAAATTCGTCTTTTTTCGTCGAATTCAACTAGTTGAAAATTCGCTTTTTTTGTTTTCGTAACTTTTTAAACTGAAAATTTAACTATTCCACTTTTGTTTGAAAACTTATGTTTTTTAGTTGAAAATCGAATTGTTTGGTGGAAAATTATACTTTTGGTAGAAAATTTATTTATTCAAATGAGGAGCAAGTAGTGAAATTAATTAGTTAATAAATTTAAGTAGTAAAATTAATCTTCTTTGTTGAAAATGCATCTTTGTCAGTGAAAAATTTAGCTATTTAATTAAAAATTCAACTATATTGTTGAAGTCCATCTTCTTGGGTTGAAAATTCATGTATTTTGTTAAGGATTGAAGTATTTTGTTAAAAATTCGTTTTTCTTATTTCGTTGAATTCCACAGTTGAAAATTCGTTTTTTTTTGTTGTTAAAAAGTCCATTTTTAAACAGAAAATTTAACTATCCCATTTTTGGTTGAAAACTTAGTTTTTTAGTTGAAATTTCAACTATTTGGTTGAAAATTCATGTATTATGTTGAAAAGAAAAATTTGGCAGAAAATTAATTTTCTTTGTTGAAAATTCATCTTTGTAATTAAAAAATTCAGCTATTTGGTTAAAAATTGAACTGTTTTGTTAAAGTAATCTTTTTCAATGGAAAATTCAACTATTTTGTTAGAAATTCGTCCTTTTGGCTTGAAAATTCATGTTTCTTGGTTTAAAATGAACTTGTTTGTTGAAAATTCAACTTTTTGGGTTGAAAATTCAACTGTTTTTAGTTGAAATTTTATCTTTTTCGTTGGAAAATTCGATTATTTAATTGAAAATGCATCTTTGTAGGTTGAAAATTCAACTATTTGGTGGAAATTAATGTATTTTGTTGAAAATTCAAGTATTTGGGTAGAAATTTAATCTTCTTTGTTGAAAATTCACCTATTCGGTTGAGGAACGAACTATTTTGTCAAAAACTCGTCTTTTTTTCGTTTTCAAGTATTATGTAATGCTTTGGAGGGGTGTGGGGTCGATTACTTTGAAAAATGCGATACATAATACTTGAATAACTCTCTATAAAGAGAAATTATATTTGAAAAAAATCTGGAGATATCTGTAAAAAAACCTCGGATAGTCACGGAATTTTTTTTCAGGCTTTGAATAGACACCCTGAAATTTGAAATTGGGAGTCGATAAAACTCGGGAACAATTGCCAATTTACAGTCTCTGGTCTACGTACACATTTTTTTCTGTGCTTTAAATGTCTTTCAGGCGACATTTTTACGCTCGAGGTCGAGCGAGTTTGAATGGGAGTGAAATAAATGTTTTTGAAGAATAATTCAATCAGAGTCTTGAATGGCTCTCGGTGAGACCGTTACAGGCTTAGGCGTTGCTCACAATGGTAGATATTTTTATAGCGATTCGCGACGGCAGCTACATCAACACGACCGGTTTTCCACTACCGTTTGGACATCTGCCGCCTCGATTCACATGTGTGCATTATGGCCTACTCACTCAATCTTAATGTCTTTCTACGCACAAAAGATACTTTTCCAGTAGAAAATAAAAAAATAAATAAAATGAAAAAATTTGAGATATGAGGTATACCATAAAACGGGGAAAGCGAGACATACGAAATCTTGAATTTCGCGAATTATGTTGCATTTTCTGGTTGAAGAACGGGTGGAGACCCTTTGGGTAAAGTGGAGCACACGAAATCTCTGCATTTCATGACTTGCTATGGCTTTCTTTGAATGAAAAACGCGTGTTCCGCTTTACCCCACATGTAACGCTCAGCACCGGGTTACGGTAGCTGTCGCGTATTTTTTTGTCGTTTTAAGTTTTTTAAGGACTATTTCGATGAGTACGCCAATGGTGAGGTATTATTTCTATTTTCTCTGTCACTTTGAAACGAAAGAGTCAATCAATCAATTCTACGCCTCACAATTCTCGCAATGAGATCTGAGTGAATTGCATTAACCTACAGACATACATTACGCGTCTATGCATGGGCGGTGAGCTCGTCTCGCATAATTGAGCGTCAGTGGTCAAA
>JAUMHM010000003.1:6362051-6383156 GCA_032362435.1 Melikaiella ostensackeni
TCTATCTATCTATCTATCTATCTATCTGTTCTACATTAAATTTTACTCCTTAATGATTAAAAGTTCAAAAATTTATCAATAATATTACTAAAATGTTAAAAAATGAACTATTGATGTTAAAAATATGGAGAAAAATTGGTTTTAAGGTTCGAGAGAATAAACAGAAGTTTGTCATGGCATGACTGGTTCTACAGTCTACACACTTCTACAGTAATTCAGCATAGCGTTCGCATGCAGGGACGCCCTTGTGTCACGGGGTTGGAAAGGGCCAGCTGCAAGGCGCTCAAGCGAGACCGACCAAGAACACGTACTCGGAAACGTTGTAAAAATAATTATTAAAGCCGTTACCAGGCACTACTTGTTTGCCTCAATCTCTCCTGTAGAACCTTATAACACACTCAATACCCAGAAACTCCAATTGTTATTTAACTCAAGTTTTAGAAAATTATATAAAAAAACCTTTATTTATTACCATTCGCTTCCGCCAAGTTTCTAGAACTTCTAAATTTGGACACTTCTAATAAATAAAAAGTTAAGGTAATTGAAGACAGAAGTCGAAAAGTCTTTTTGGACTCTGCTCAAAGGAAATATATCGGGTGTCCGATCGATTCTGTCCATGAATGGCGTCGTGTTTCAGGGAAACTTGTAATTTTACACAGGGTCACTCGCATGTATGCACATTGCACACACACACGCCAGAAAAATGGTTTCAGGCGTCGCGTCAGTCTGTAACGAATGACCAAGAATCATCAATCCCAGGCAGCGAAGCGGGAATAATTTGAAATTATTATTCTTTATTCTTTCTTCGGCAGTTGTGTCGGTAACAGAGAAAAATCAATTGAATGCAATTTCGGAAATATTATTTCCCAGGCCGATAGGCGTTTCCCTTGACTCGTCACACAAGAGTGACTCCAGCTCCACCATTTTGTCAACATAATAATTGCTTTAATCGAATTCGAAGGCTTGAAGCTCTCAGTTTTATTTATTTAAAAGGCATGTTTAACAAATAAGTAATCCGGAACTAGAAAACATCAAAATTAGCGGTTTGTTTTTAAACCGGGTTTAAAAATGTATGGCTGTGTTAAGAATGCACTTGGGCCACTACATAAAAATTAGATGAAGTTATTTATTGGCACTGGATTTTCAGCAGCAGCCTGTCCCTCGGTTCCTAATCGACAAAAATAAATAATCCGGAATATGGAATATGGAAACATCAAAATTCTTCTCTCTTTCGATATCTGGAGTAAAATTCCAGGAGACAGCATATTCCTCTAGTTTAGCCTCGATGCTAGTTACTCAGCTGAGTTCTTTGGAAGATCTTAATCACGCACAAGATCATCCAGACTATTTTTATCAAATAGTATAGGTTCAAGATCAAGAGAATCAGAAGAATATTCTAATTCACTGCCATCAAAGCTTCCAAATGTTATGTCATTAGTATCCACAATCTCGACTGCATTTTCATTTGAAGTATAACTTCCGAACTTAACTGGAATCCTCGAGCTTAAACTTGGATAAGCCATTCTATTTTTAAAGCTTTCATTATTTCCAGTAATATCACAAACAGAGAAATAGCAATCATCTCTGTGACTTGTTGGCTCGCGCCAAATTGCAGGTTCGAGGGCATAACTTTTGATCTTCAATCACGTTTACCCCAATTATTTAACATAATTCTGCATCAATTTCATATACATCGAGGTACCCTTGACTTATCGCAGTTTGGCGTGTTTATTTTAAAACAATCCAAATCTTTTTTCTTCAATAGAGTTAGTTATAAATCTGCGAGTATTTGCAAGTTCGTAATGACCTCATCTCGAAATCCTGACGTATAGGAAAAATTTGGACAACGGAATCGTTTTTAGGTCATCTAAATCCTTCGGGGTCACCTAATCCGGTCTTTGGGTACACGTTTTGTCGGCCTGTTTAATCCGGAATATAAGGAAACATCAAGATTAGCGCTTTTTTTTTACCGGATTTAAATAATTTATAGCTATCTTAAGAATGCATTTGGAATGTTAGAAAAAATAAGTGAAATCTTTCATCGGCACAAGACTTCCAGGAACAATCTGTCCCTCAATTACCAACAGACAAATAAATAATTCGGAATAAGGAAACATCAATATTAGCCTTTTTTTCATCGGATTTAAATAATTTATGGCTGTGTTAAGAATGCATTTTGAGATGCTACATAAAAAATAGATGAAAACGTTCAATGACACAGGATTTTCAGCAACAGCCTGTCCCTCGGTTACTAACCGATAAATACATAATCCGAATTAAGGAAACATCGAGATAAGCGCTTTTTTGACCGGATATAAATCGTTTATGGCTGTGTTAAGAATGCATTTTGGGATGTTACGTAAAAAATATATGAAATCGTTGAACGACACAACATTTGCAGCAACAATCTGTCCTTCGGTTACTAACCGATAAATAAATAATCCGGAATAAAAAAAACATCAAAATTAGCCTTTTTTTTCATGAAATTTAAATAATTTACGCCTGTGTTAAGAATGCATTTTGGGATTCTACATAAAAAATAGATGAAATCGTTTAATGGCACAAGATTTTGAGCAACAATTTGTCCTTCGGTTATTTACCGATAAGTAAATAATCCGGAATAAGGAAACATCAAGATTAGCGCTTTTTTGATCGAATTTAAATAATTTATGGCTCTGTTAAGTTTGCATGTTGGGATGCTACATAAAAAATAGATGAACTCGTTTAACGGCACAATATTTGCAGCAACAATCTGTCCCTCGGCTACTAACCGATAAATTAATAATCCGGAATAAGGAAACATCAAGATTAGCGCTTTTTGACCGGATTTTAATCATTTATGGCCGTGTTAAGAATGCATTTTGGGATGCTACATTAAGAATAGATGAAATCGTCTAATGGCACAGGATTTTCAGCTACAGCCTGTCTCTCGATTAGTAATCGAAAAATAAATAATCTGGAACAAGGAAACATCAAAACCAGCTTTTTTTTGACGGAGTTTAAATCATTTATGGCTGTGTTACAACGCATTTTGGGATGATACATAAAAAATAGGTGAAATTGTTTAATGGCACAGGATTTTCAGCAACAACCTGTCCCTTGGTTACTAACCGTCAGGGTTCTAATGGGAGCAACGGCTCTTTCGTTCGCCGACCATCTGTCGTAGTAGGTATACAGTAAAATGGTTTGTCGAAATTAAAGTCAGCTGAGACGTCTCGCCGTACACTTTCGCGAGACGAAATCAACTACTTCTCCTTCCAGCTGTCCAGAAAACCATTTCTGATTCCATCAAGACAAACCTGAAAACTTTAATTAAAAAAGCAAAGTTTTCATCATAAGATAAAAAATGAATCTCAATCGAAAGACAAATGTAAAGTATTTCTCATTAATTTAAAAAAATTGGTCTCGAAGCTGTTAATGTTTTTATTTCCGATCAGCTTCTCAATAGATTTTGTTGACGCTTGGAAGAATAGGTACTGTGACAGCTGCTAGAGGTGCCGCTGGAATTGGCAAGAGATCTTATCGATAAAAAGACTCTAATATTGAAGGTGCTAAAAAAACTGGGAATTCAGGATAGGAAAGAGAATTACTAAAAAAAAGGAGAAGATATGAAAATTCTCACATGATGAGGATGAGGAGATTCGAGAAACCTGTGGCCATTTTTTGATTAGGCATATTCCAACTGCGAATACTTTTGACATTTACCTGTTCCAACTGCGGACATTTTTAGTTTGACCTTTTCCAACTGCAGAAATCACAATTCGTCGCCTTTTTTATCTAATCCCCCCTTTTCCCCCTTCATTTTAAAAAATCCCCTAAATCCTAAAATCGAGAATTTTGACCCAATTTTCCCCTTTTTACAATGTTTCGATTCATTTTTCAAGAATCATAAACAGAAATTCAAAACATTAGAAAAAAGACGCTCGGAAAGAGTTTCTTTTTGATCATATCAGTTTCAAATATTTCCGAAACGATTTCAACAAAATACATGAGTTTTCAACCAAATAGTTGAAATTTCAACTAAAAATGATCAATTTTTAACAGAAAATGTAATAATCAAAATTTTCAGTTAAAAATTAATTTTCATGCAAGAAAAACAAATTTTTCAACAAAAACTTAAATTTTCAACGAAAGAGATAAATCTTCTACCAAAAAATTAAATTTTTAATAAAGTAGTTCAACTTTCAACCAAGTAGTTGAATTTTCAAAAGAATAGTTAAATCGTCAACCAAAACAGATTAATTTTCAACCAAACATTTGCATTTTCAAGCTACAAAGATGAATTTTCTACAATACAGTTCAATTTTTAATACAGAAATATGAATTTTCTACAATAAAGTTAATTTTTAACAAAATAGTTGAATTTCCTACCAAAATTGCTGAATTTGCAATCCAAAAAGACAAATTTTCAGCAAAAACGGATGACTTTTCGACAGAATTGTTGAATTTTCAACAAAATAATTTAATTTGTAGCTAAAAAAGATGTTACTTTAACTAAGATAAGTTTATTCAAGAATGAAACAAAATTCAATCAAATTGTGGAATTTTCAATCATGTAGTTGAATTTTCAACCAAGTAGTTGAATTTTCAAAAAAAAAAAAATGAATTCTGAATGAAATATGTAATAGCTGATATTTCAACCAAAAAAGATTTTAATTTTCAACATAACAGTGGAATTTTAAACTAAAAAGATGAATTTCTAACGAAAAAGACGAATTCTCAACCAAGAAAGATTTTTTAGTCAAGAAAATGAAAAATTTTTATTCAGATTGCTAAATATTCAAGCAGAAAATACCAATTTTCTACAAAACAGTTGAACTCTTAACTTGAAAGCATAATTTTTAACAAAAAAGTTCATTTTCAACCAAATAATACAATTTTTAATCAAAAAAGATGATTTTTCAACCAAAATTATAATAGTAGACTTTTTAACCAAAAATAGTTGGATTTTCTTATTGGGTCCGAATTATTCAGTTCGCATTTGAGTGGAAAAACGAAAAAAGGGCGAAAGAGGAAAAATGGGAAATCGCAAATAATGTGCAAAAAAGTAGCGTATTAGGACTTTCTAATGAATTATAAGTAACTTAGAGCTGATTGTTATATGGCTTCATTTTACATGCTAGCAAACTGCGTATTTAAAAAATTGTTATCTTTATAATGTTGTTACTTTCGTGAATGATATTTAAAAAAAAAAATTTTCATGGTTATCATTTTTTTAGGTAAGATTTAAAAATGTGTTGAACATCGGAAAGCTTTCATCTGATAACAATACATCAGAAAAAATTTTAAAGTCTAAGGAAACCAAGACAGAAAAAGTAGGTTTTTCAAATAGTTATTCTTCTATTTTTCAAATTATTTCTTTCTAGTTTACATGCTTAGAAAAATACATTTAAAACAAATTCAAAGATGAGCATTTTTCAATTCTGTTGTTTATCCATTTTTCAATCTTTGATGTTTTTGAATTTTTTGCTGATTTATTTTTATCAGTAGAAAGTGCTGAAGTCTTGAACAGATTTTTCAAAGCTAACTAAAAAAAATTTTTAACACAAAAATGACTAGAAAAACTGCTAAAGAAAAGGCCCTTCTGTTTCAATTTACGAAATACCCATATGGTATAAAAAGTATTTAATAATGAATGAAATATCCTTTTAATTCCATTTTTTACCTAAAATAGACCTACTGAACCGCTGTGATCCCTGCAACTATGCTTCTCCCTATTTTGTGACCAGCAAAACCAATTTCCTACCCTCAAGACGTACACTCCCAATTTTATGACCCCCGGAATCCCCACACCACTCTCAAGATGTACCCCTCTCCATTTTATGACCCGTAGAACCCCTTTCCAACTCTCAATGTGCGCCTCTCTTCATTTTATGACTCTCGGAACCTCATTACAACTCTCAAGGCGTGCCCCTCTCCATTTTATGACCCGCGAAACCCGTTTACAATTTGCAAGACACAACACAAAAATGATTAGAAAGCTTGCTAGAGAAAAGGCGCTTCTATGTTAATTTACGAAATACCCATATGATTTAAAAAGTTTTTAATAATAAATGAAATCCCTCTTTAATCCCCCTTTTTACCTAAAATTGAACTACTGAACCACTCTGATCCCTGTAACTGTGCTCCTTACCATTTAATGACCAGCGGAACACATTTCACAGAACCCCCAGCCAACTACCAATACGCGCCCCTCATTTTATGACTCGTGGAACCTCTTTCTAACTCTCAATACGTGCCCCTCTCCATTGTATGACCCGCGGAACCCATTTTATACTCTTAAGACATACACTCGCCATTTTATGACCCATAGAACCCCCTTTACTACTTTCAAGACTTGCTCCTCTCCGTTTAGTGATCCGCAGAACCCCTTTCCAACTCACAATACTTGATCCTCCCCATATTATTAGCCGCGGAACCCATTTCCAACTCTCAAGACGTGCTCTCTCCATTTTATGATCCGCGGATCCATTTTCCAACTCTCAAAACGTGCCCCTTCTCATTTTAAGACCTGCGTATTGACTTTTTTTTTTAAATTTGACCTTTTCGAATTGCGGACATTTTTTATTTGGCCTGTGTCGACTGCGGATTCTTTTGACTTTGACCTGTTCCAACTGAGGATACTTTTTAGTTTGACGTGCTCGAACGGCAGACACTTTTGACTTTGATATAGTAGAAAGTGATGAAGTGCTCAAAAAAATTTTCAAAACTAGCTAAAAAAATTTTTAAACACAAAAATGGTTAGAAAGCTTGCTAGAGAAAAGCCGCTTCTATTTTAATTTACGAAATACCCATATGATTTAAAAAGTTTTTAATAATAAATGAAATCACCTTTTAATCCCCCTTTTTACCTAAAATTGAACTACTGAACCACTGTGATCCCTGTAACACTGCTCCTCACCATTTTATGACCAGCGGAACCCATTTTATACTCTGAAGACGTGCACTCTCAGTTTTATGATCCTCGGAACCCCTTCACAAGTCGCAAGACGTACCTCTCTCCATTTTATGATCCACAGAAGCCCTTTCCAATTCTCAATGTGCACCTCCTCATTTTATGACACGCGGAACTTTATTACAACTCTCAAGACGTACCCCTCTCAATTTTATGACCTGCGGAACTCATTTCCTACACTCAGGACGTACATTCGCAATTTAATTGCCCGCGGAACCCATTTAAAACTTTCAAGACGTGCCCCTCTGCGTTTAATGATTCTCAGAACCCCTTTCCAACTCTCAATATGTGTCCCTCCCCATTTTATTAGCCGCGGAACACATTTCCAACTCTCAAGACGTACACACTTGACAATGTATGACCTGCGCATTGACTATTTTATAAAATTTGACCAGTTCGAAATGCGGACATTTTTTATTTGGCCTGTTTCAACTGCGGATTCTTTTGACTTTGACCTGTTCCAACTGAGGATGCTTTTTAGTTTGATATGTTCGAACGGCGGACACTTTTGATTTTGATATTTTCCAACTGCAGATACTTCTGACTTTGTCCTGATCAAACTGCGGATGCTTTTGACTCCTGCCTGTTCCAGCTGCGGACATTTTTAAGTGTGACCTTTTCGAATTGTGAACCTTTTTTTAAGTTGACATGTTCCAATTACGGCTTCCTTCGGCTCCTCGAACTTCGGATATTTTAAGATTTTGCCTGTTCCAGCTGCGGACTTTTGACTTTAATCTGTTCAAAGTGCGGACACTTTTGAATTTGGCCTGATCCAACTGCAAATGATTTTGACTTTTGCCTGTTCTAACGATGAACATTGTTTAATTTGCCCTTTCTCAACTGCAGGTGTTTTTACTTTTTGTCTGTTTCAACTGCTAGTTTTTTTTATTTTTGCCTATTTCATCTGCGGACACTTCTGACTTCGTGCTCCTTTCATTGCAGACTCTCTTGATTTTTACTTGTTTTTTAAATCCAGTCCAAAAAAAAAAGACCAGTTAGGTGATTCTCGAATTCAAAATGTGGGTGCTTTCAAATTTTCCCATTTTCATTGAAAAAAGAAGACCTAAATAAAAACTTTCCATTGTTCTCGAATTCGGGCTTCTTTTTTCTCCTAGGGAACACACGTGTCCCCATTCGGTTCATAAAACTCTCAAACTCATCCATCCGGGGATTTCAGAGGATATCCGTAAACCGGTGTAGTACATTTGCTACCAGTTTCCCCAAAATCGAGCAATCCGCGTGATTCCGCTCGAATCTTTCGCTTCATTCGAGTGGAATCGATTTATTTTAGATTTCAATTTTACAATTCATTTGATTTATTGCTTCAGAATTTGCTTTTTGGCAACTTAATAACAGAGGCTTTTTAAATTCCAGCAGCAGATTTATGAATTTGATTAAATTAAGTTGGGTTGAATGAAACTTTGTGCAATGATACGAAAGAAATAAATGACTTGTGTTTCTTGGAACAAAATAATAATCAGAGTGCAATTACCCCAGATATCAATATCGGGATTTCCATGTCATTCAATAAAAAAATAGTGATATAGTTTTGTTTTCTTATTGCGCTTTTGTATGAGTGTCACAGTGTTTGAGAAATCTTCTTTTTTCCTCTCGGTCGTTTCCTCGTACCGTGTTTGGATATAATTCCATCTTTCAGAGCAAATGTTCGCTGTCATGAGGCTTTAAATAAATAATGTTGGCCGGCTGCTGCCACTCTGTTTCCTTTCCTTCGTTATTTGGAAGTTTAGTTTTCATCTCCAGAAGTTACACATTCGAGAATTTTCTCAGATTCGACTTACAAGAAAGGAAAAAAAAAGATCAGTTCTTAAGGGCCCTGTAAAACATAGGGAAATCGTGTTTGTAAGATTGAGGCCTAAAGGGTAAATCATTTTGTCTAATTTTTTGCATACATAATCTAAAGAGTACAAAGATTTGCAGCACAAAATGTTTTTTTCAGAAAAAAATTATTTTATATAATCATTGAAATAAATAAGGATCTCTGTGCGAAAGGCCACCCCACTTTCAGCCCAAAAATTATATGTGCGCTGTTCTTGCATAGTGATACTTATTTATTTCGATTATTACATAAAATATATAATTTTTCCCGAAAACAAACGTCTTGTACTGCAAATTTTAATACTCTTTAGATTATAGACAAAATGGTTTATCCGTGTTGCTTTAATCTTAAAAATACTATTTCCTTATGTTTTCCAGGGCCCTTAATAGGGTGACCATCCGTCCGGATTTTCCCGGGCATGTCCTCTTTTTGAAGCATGCGAATTTCGTCCTACAGGGGTTTTCACTTTTTCCGGGTTTTTAGGAAGTATAGGATTTTTTAGTTGTTCAATAGAAAAAAATATTGTCTGAGTAAAGTCTAGTGTTTTTCTTCGAAATTGTTGCCAAATAATGAATGTTTTTATAAGTTAATGTTTTAGTGATCCCTTTTTATTTTTGTAAGCGGTGAGCCGAATTTTGTGTTAGTTTATTTTATGAGCACAATTTCCAGTTTTCTAAGCTATTATTTTTACAGTATTAAAAATGAACTTCGATGTTTATTCAAACTATTATTCTTCAATCTATAAATTATCAAAATTATTACTTATTTATCGCTGCTTTCACAGTCTTTCCCCTATTCCCATCTTTACAACTTTTTATCTTTTTTCCGCTTAAATGCGAACTGAATTAATAGAGCCCAATAAGAACATCCAACTATTTTTAGTTAAAAATTCATTCTTTTTAGTTAGAGAGTCTACTCTTATATTTTTGGCTAAAAATTCGTCTTTTTTGTTTGAAAATTTAATTGTTTTCTTGAAAATTCAACAATTTCGTTAAAAATTCGTCCTTCTGGCTTCCATATTCAGCTATTTTGGCAGAAAATTCAAATATTTGGTTTAAAATTAACTCTTTTGTTGACAATTCAATAGTTTTGCAGATAATTTGCCTTTTTGGCTTGAAAATTCAATATTTTGGTTGAACTCTTTTTTTCTTCTTGACTGAAAATCTCCTTGGTCGAGGATTCAACAATTTTGTTTAAAATTCGTCTTTTGTGGTTGAATTCAACTGTTTTTGATTTAAAATTTAAGAGCCTTTTTTTGTTGAAATATGAACTACTACATTCTTCGTTGAGAATTCATCTTATTTAGTTGAAAATTCAACTACTTGGTTGAAAGATAAAATACTTTGTCAAAAATTAATTTTTTTGGTTGACGATTCATCTGTTTGGTTAGAAATTTAACTATTTTGTTGATAATTCGTTTTTTTTTTTCGTTGAGAATAAATTTCTTCAACTGAAATTTAATTATTCCAGTTTTGGTTAAAAATTAATCTTTTTTAGTTTGAATTTCAACAATTTTATCAAAAATTCATCCGTTTTGGTTGAAAATTCAATTGTTTTTTGGAACTTCATATTTTTTGGTTGAAAATTTAACTGTTGTCGGAAATTTGTCCTTTTGGCTAAAAGAACTCAACAATTTGATTGAAATTTTTCTCTTCTCGACTAAAAAGTCTTTCTTGGTTGAAAATTTAACTCTTTTTTTGAAAATTCAACTATTTTGGTAGAGAATTCAACTATTTTGTTGCAAGTTATCTTTTTTGTTGAAAATTCATATTCTCGGGTTCAAAATTCAACTGTTTTGTAGAGAATTCGCTCTTTTGTGTTGGAAATTCATCTCTTTGGTTGAAAATTCCAATATTTTGTTGAGGCTTCGATTTTTTTCGTTGAAAATTAGTTTTGTCCGCTGAAAATCTAATTATTCTATTTTTGATTAAAAATTGATAGTTTTGTTGAAGATTCGTCTCTGTCGGTTAAAAATTCGTTTTTTTTTTTGGTTTAATAATTCAAAAATTTGTTTGATTTTTTTTTGACTGAAAAGTCTTTTTTAGCTGAAAACTAAACTCTTTTGTTGAAAATTCAATTATTTTGCTATTGATATTTTTTCACAAATGAGTTTTTTTGTTGAAAATTATCTTTTGTAACAAAAAATTTAATTACTTCATTTTTACTTAAAAATTCACCTGAACTCTTTGGTTGATGATAAATAAATTTTGTAAAAATTAAGATTTTTGGTTGAAGATTCATCTCTTTGGTTGAAAATTTAAAAATACTTTGTTTCGAAATTAATTTTTCTTAAATTGATTTTTTTGTTGAAAATTAATTTTGTTGGTGAAAATGAATTTTTTTGACTGAAAAATTAAATTATTGCGTTTTTAGTTGAAATTCATCTACTTTGTTAAAAATTTGTCTTCTTGGCATGAAAATGAATCTCTTTTGGTGTAAATTATTTTCTTTTTGGTGAAAAATGCAACTGGTTCAATCTTTTTTTTTTTAATTTGTCTTTTATGGTTGAGTTCAACTGTTTTGATTTACAATTGAAACTTTATTTGATTTAAATATCTACTATTAAATTTTTCGTTGAGAATTCATCTTTTTTCGATTAAAAATTCAACAATTTGGTTGAAATTTTGTTTTCTTCTTGACAGAAAAATCTTTCTTGGTTGA
This sequence comes from Melikaiella ostensackeni, assembly GCA_032362435.1. NCBI lineage: Eukaryota > Metazoa > Arthropoda > Insecta > Hymenoptera > Cynipidae > Melikaiella > Melikaiella ostensackeni. The sequence goes on from JAUMHM010000003.1 coordinate 6,373,505, forward strand.
AAATTGAAATATGTTATTGAAAATTTATTAATTTATCCTTTTTGTTTGAAATATCAAGTATAACATTTTTCGTTCATAATTAATATTTTTTTATAGAAAACTCAACTACTTTATTGATTGAGCTACTTACTGGTAGTTCAAAATTATTTTTTTTATTGAGAATTCATCTCTTTGGTTGAAAATTTAAGTATTTTTTTTTCGTTTTTTTTTTGTTGGTAATTCATCTCTTTGGTTAAAAATATGAACATTTTTTTACAAATTGGTTTTTTTGTTGAAAATTATTTTTTGTAACAAAAAATTTAACTACTCCATTTTTACTTAAAAATTCACCTAAACTCTTTGGTTGATAATGAATTAATTTTGTAAAAATTAAGTTTTTTGGTTGAAGATTCATCTCTTTGGTTAAAAATTTAAAAATATTTTGTTTCGAAATTAATTTTTCTTAAATCGATTTTTTTGTTGAAAATTAATTTTGTTGGTGGAAATTAATTTTTTTTATTGAAAAATTAAATTATTCCGTTTTTATTTGAAATTCATCTATTTCGTAAAAAGTTTGTCTTCTTGAAAGACAAATTTTTCTTGGTTGAAAATTGAAATAAGATATTGAAAATTTATTAATTTATCCTTTCAGGTTGAAATATCAACTATAACATTTTTGGTTCATAATTAATATTTTTTGATAGAAAACTCAACTACTTTATTGATTAAGCTACTTAGTTCAAAATTATTTTTTTTATTGAAAATTCATCTCTTTGGTTGAAAATTAAAGTATTTTTTTAATTCGTTTTTTTTTTGTTGAAGATTCATCTCTTTGGTCAAAAGTATGAGTATTTTTTTAAAAATTCGTTTTTCTGTTGAAAATTATTCTTTGTAACCAAAAATTTAATTACTTCATTTTTACTTAAAAATTCATCTGAACTCTTTGGCTGATAATGAATTAATTTTGTAAAAATTAATTTTTTTGTTTGTAGATTCATCTCTTTGGTTAAAAATTGAAATATTTTGTTTCGAAATTAATTTTTTTTTTAATTGACTTTTTTGTTGAAAATTAATTTTGTTGTTGAAAATTAATTTTTTTAACTGAAAAATTTAATTATTCTGTTTTTAGTTGAAGTTCAACTATTTTGTTGAAAATTCGTCTTTTTGGTATGAAAATGGATCTCTTTTGGTATAAATTATATTCTTTTTGGTTAAAAATGCAACTGATTTAGCCATTTTTTTCTTTGAATTCGTTTTTTATGGTTGAGTTCAACTGTTTTGATTTAAAATTAAAAACTTTTTTGATTTAAATATCTACTATTAAATTTTTCGTTGAGAATTCATCTTCTTTGGTTGAAAATTCAACAACTTGATTGAAATTCGAACTACTTTCTTAAAAATACATCTTTTTCTTTGAAAATTCATCATTTTTTAACAAAATTCTTCTCTGTAGTTGAAAATTCGTCTTTTATGGTAGAAAATTGATCCCCTTGGCTGAAAATTTATCAACTATTTGGTTACAAATTCATCTATTTTTCTTTTTAATCTCATTTTCCAATTTATCCAATTTATTTTTACCCTTTTTTTTCTTATAGCGCTGTAAAATTACAAAATGTAAAAACTTTTTATTGTATGTATTTCAAAGAATGAAGTTGAAATTTAATGTTTTTAAGAAAAGTAAAATAAAAATTTGATTCCTACCACTTCCCTCTTTTTTGATGACCGATTGTCCTACATTCCGAATATCAAGCTCTGGTCACCCTATTTCTTAATAAAAAAAAAGGGATACGATTGTTTCTGGAAATCATGAACGACAGAAAACATGCATTCGATTTACAAAATTGGCAATTTATAAAGATGTAATTGAGACTACCGTTTTTTATATATTTTTTTTATCGCACTGACAGCATCTGCCACTAAAAGCGAGAAACGCACTTATGAAATATACGTATTTTAATTAGCTTATCGTATAATCGGAGTGACAGCTGCCGACTGCGCGTGCGTCTAATTGGTCTCCTTCACAAGAAAGAGTCGTGTTTTCAGAACTCAACAGTCCAGAAACTTAATGATTAATTTCTCTTAATTCGCCTCCGTTTGATTATAGATAAGCAGAATGTCTTGAAAAAATTTCCAATTTAGATAGATTATAGAAATTACAAATTCCAGACGAATATTATTTACTTTTGAAAGACCAAAGTGATAGGAAGTTGGTAGGCAGGGCACGCATTTTGAGAGTGTTTTTTAAATAATTCATACGAGACATGCCCTGGTGCGTTCCCGATTTCTCAATCGTGTCGATTGAAAGAGTCGAATCTGAATTTAATTAAATATAAATAAATTTGAATATCATTATTATTATTATGGTATTTATATGGTGAGGGTTAGTAAGGGATGTGTAGGAGAAGGAATAGATTTTTTAAGAAGAGGTTGCGAGATTCGGGACGCCAATTCGACTGGGGTTTTACAGGATTAAAGTGCATCAAAATCCATTAGATACGTATTTTTTCTTTTGATCCAATCGGCCTTAGTTTCCGAGATATCGAGGTTTGAATATTAACGTTTGAGCGCTCGACTCGCCACTGCCGAGCATGGGCTGCTCGACTCGCCGCTGCCGAGCGTGGACTGCTCGACTCACTATTGTCGAGCACGTCCGCGCTCGGAAGCGTAAATATTCAAATCTAGATATCTCGGAAACTAAGACCCATTGGATCGAAAGAAAAAAACACGCACCTAATGGATTTTGATTTACTTTCCCCCCCGCGAAACTCCAGTCGAATCGGCGTCCCACATCTCGCGACCTCTTCTTGTCAGACCAATCTAAAAGTCGTGTGTTGCTCATTCGAACGACACACTCTCCCATAACATCGCCCCAACACGGGTCGCTGATCAATCTCTAGCAATCACGCGAGGTAAAAAGCCTAATAAAGCCATCGTACATCACGGTTCACACATAAACACTCAAACTAACTAATAAACCTATAGGAAGATCCGTACTCTTTACCCCAACCACATCCACTAGGCAGAGCTCTCCACGAGGGCCAATGAGTATCAAAAATCTTTCGTTTCAAATGTCACTCTTGTTTTTATAAACAATTATCCTTCACACATCCTGGGCACGCTACCAATAAATGCCCTCAAATTTGGAATATTTCTAAAATTAAAAAAATCCGAAGGTAGTTTACTCTTTTATAAAATATCCATCAATATTTGTAAGTGACTTTAATCCCTATCTTCGCATCAGAAACTCTCGGGCCAGTGAATATCAAGGTTCGAGGTGGAAAACATCCCCTTTAGACTGCATGTGTGAACGATTATTGTCTAATTCGCTTGCATGTTCATTTCTCACCTTCAGATTTGCGTACGCACCTATAAACCTACCTACCTACCAACCTACCTATCTATATGTCACCTCTCTACCTTCCTACCTGTCACCAGCTAGCAAACGTATTCTATATAGTCATGTAGTCAATAAGCACACGCTCCAAAGACAGGGGAGTGTGAACAGCCTCTTTCTCCATTCTTTTTTATTTTTCAACGGGAAAATCTTCCCTTTTTTTCTTTTACCTTTCCCCGTTTCCTTCACTATAACAACGGTTCATCTTTTTCTCTGAGAAGGCGCAAAAGCAAATGTCAGTATCGGCAATGCATCGCTGCAGGGGATGGTCCTGGGGCGCGAATGAGGGCGTTATTAATAAGAGAGAATTTTTTACCCACGTGCAATTCACCCTTCCGGTTCTTTAATTTTTTTGAGCTTGATACGTTCATGTCCGCGCATTTAAATAGGGGCTAATCAAAGTTCAGAAATTGAACTTCTGGAAGGTACTGTCTTTCTGGGGTAATTTTTCGAATGGGGTGGATAAGGAGATTTTTTGGGAAATAATTTTCCATTTGCCGACGCTTTTATTTCTGTATGTTACAACTGCGGACGCTTTTGATTTTAGACTATAACAACTGCTGATACTTTTGAATCTGGACTTTTCGAACTGCAGACGCTTTTAAGTGCCAGTTTGTCCAACTGAAAATTGATGGATATTTTTGGTTTAAGAACTTCTGGACTTCTGTCTGTTCCAAGCGCAGGTGTTTTTGATTTTGGCTTCTGTCTGATCAAACCGCGGATATTTTTTAAATTTGACATTATCCATCTGCAAGCACTTTTTGTTTTGGACTGTTCCAACTGCGGATACCTTTTACTGTGGATTCGTCAAGCTGCGGAAGCTTTTTACTTCATTTTTTTCTGACTTCATGCGCTGTAGATTATGGCTTGTTTTAAGTGCAGGTGCTTTTAAATTTGGCCTGTTCCAACTGTGGATTTGCGGATGTTTTTGACTTAGCAACTTCCAACTGCGAATGATTTTGACTTCTGTCTGATCGAACCGCGGATATTTTTTAATTTGACATTATCCAACTAAAAACGCTTTTCATTTTTGACTCTTACAACTGCAGATACCTTTTACTGTGGATTCTTTGAACTGTGGACGTTTTTGACTTCAATTTTTTTCAACTGTGTACGCTGTAGTTTTTGGCTTGTTTCAACTGCAGGTGCTTTTGACTTTGGCCTGTTCCAACTGCGGATTTGCGGATGTTTTTGACTCACGAATTTTTGGACTTTTGTGTGTTCCAAGCGCAGGTGTCCAGGACTTGGGCCTGTTCCAACTGCGAATGATTTTGACTGTTACAACTGCGGATGCTTTTGACTATGGATTCTTCGAACTGCTTCTTTTTACTTAAGTTTTTCCCAAATGCGTAAACAGTAGTTTTTGGTTTGTTTTAACAGCAGGCGCTTTTGACGCTCAGAAACTTTCGGACTTTTTCCAGTTTAAAGCGGAGATGCTTTGGACTTGTACCTATTCCAGCTGCGAATGATTTTGACTTCTCTCTGTTCCAACTGCGGACACTTTTTTAAGTTTTCATTTTCCAACTGCAGACGCTGTAGATTTTGACTTGTTTTCATTGGAGATACTTTTAATTTTAGCCTCTTCCAACTGCGCTTATTTTTGTCTTCGGGCTCCTTTACCTGTGAATACTGCAGAATCCGGCCTATTCCAACTAGGCGCGCTTTTGATTTTATCCATTCAAAAAAATTTATGATTCAAATTAAAAGAAAATAATTGTATCTACGCATGAGAAAAACCCGGTTTCAAAATTTTTGTGTCTGTTCTCAGACGTAGACATCAAATTGTATAAGATGGGGTTTTCAGATGTAAATCCCAATCCACGAAATTCGGGTCTTGCAGATACACGAAAAAAACTGTATTGAAGTAAGGTTCATAAATATGGTTGTAACAACCACAAAAAATAGTAAAATATGGTACAACTGCAACTGTGGTTCCTACAACCACATGGTTTTTTGTATAAGAGTTTAGTTATAAGGTCTCAACTGTGTGGTTGTCGCAACCATACATTGTAGTTGTCACAACCACACAATGGAAGTTCTCTCTAATAATGTGTAGTTGCTACAACTACACAGTGAAATTTATTTTTAAAAGGATGTGGTTGTCACTACCACACAGTAAACGTTCTCATCAATAGGATGTATCTGTCACAACCAGCATTGCTGATCGAAGAAAAGAATCATCTGCATTGATTATTAATAAGTTTTTATTTAATTCATAGAATCATCCAAGAACAAAAAAGAATTGGGTTACAAGGTCTGTTAACATCACACATTGAAAATCCTGATGTTCAAGCTGATTCATATACGCGCGCATATATGAAATTGTCAGTTATCTATACATCCATTCAAAAATCTTGCACTCCTGTAGATTTTGCTCACATTTTTCCTTGTTTCGCCATTGTCCATCCACGGTTAATATCCAAATGTGTCAGCAATTTATCACTTGCACTCACTTTTCACTTGTATTTGTTGCAAATAAGAAACAATTTGTCAGGCGGTCGAATATGATGGCGTAACTATGTGTACCAGCCAAAAGAGGATGAGCCACAAACACGATGGTAGTGGAGATAAGAAGCGGTACCAATCAAAACAGGTTGAGGTACAAACACTATGTTTGTCGGAGCTACAAGCCTGTAGCTAAAAGCGTGTGGTTGTGACAACCATTTCAAGAGAATGCCCAACTACGCGCGAAAGAAGCGGCACCAATTAAAAGAGGGATGAGCTACAAATAGCCTGATGGTGGGATCTACAAGACTGTAGCTAAAAGCGAGTGGTTGTGGCAACTATGTCATTTGGATCTAACAACCTAGATAAAAGATGTTTGGGTAACAAAATTGGACAATGCATCCATATTGTATGCAACTTGATAATTTTAGTTATTGTGACCATATCAGTTTTCTTCGTACCTAACTATTCTCTGAGGGTTTATATAGACAATTTCTGGGCTGGCTGTTTTAAAAGAAAAAAATTCTCCTTTTTGGAGTCAAGGAGCCGTACTTAATTAGAGACGTGCTTACCGAAAGCTTCTCCGGAAATTGAACGCGAGTTATCTTGAGTGCCTGAAGTATCTCAGAAAGGCCGAGGTTACGCGAAATTAGGCTCATGTACTTATTAGTAACGGTTACTAATTAAAATTAGAATATTTCTCTTAATTAAATTTTTTTTCTAAAGGAAGTAGGAATTATTTAGAAAATTAAATAAATATGAAGAAAGCAGAACGAAACTATAAAATAAATATAATAACCAAAAGAAAATAATCGAATACGATGAAGAGGATACATTATTTATTTTGATTGAAATATTTGCAACTGAAGGAATAAAAAGTAAATTTAATATTATTTGTTGTTTTATTCATTTTGAAAACCTCTTATCGTAACCGAATTCTAATTTAAAAAATATATACGGAATTAATTCTTCAAGGACTTGTACTTCGCAATTTCAGAAGGACGTCTTTGTCGAGTTCGCTGACTTGAGGGTCCGTAATTTAATTTTGTGACGAACCGGAGTGCAAAAAGAAATCAATTTTCTCTCATTTTACACTACGCACATGCGTAAATCGTAATTCTTGAAGTCGGTAAAGTAGGTTTGAAAGCTCTCCACTATACCGAGAACAGTCGACATCTGGAGGCGAATTTCGTAAATTTCACATCAACTCTGGACTTTCTCGATAAAATAGTTCTCGACTATCGAACCCCACTTCTTCATTTGAAAAAGATTAATAATAATCAATAATTTTAATATTCAACCAAGCTCTTCTCATGTATTCAAATCTACCTTTTACATTCAAAATCTTTTATAAATATTTACTTTATTTCTATTTCAATAAAAACTATTTCCTTTTACCTCACATTTATATTTTCTTCTTACTCTATTTTTAAAAATTTACGATTTAATTTTTTAACGTCATTACAATCAATCTTTTAAATTTAGAATTAGGACCTTGTTTTGAGTTTTCTTGGCCGGATACGAATTCAGTGCGATGGCCATGCACGCTTTACTTTTATTACTGGTTCTATTGAACTTAACGAGGGCAATTGAGATGATATGGAAGCCTTGATTTAGCGATAGAGCGTTCAGCCGATAATGCTCTCCTGTTAATATAAAGTAAAAAAACTGCTTCCGAAAAGAGTCCTTAACACTTGTTTTAAATTATTTTTTCAGCCTTTATAGCCTTCATCTTTATAATAGTTAAAATTATAATAGGCCCACTTTAAGGACAATTCAAAATTAAAGTTTTGTTCTTTTCTTTTTCAGCACTTGTACAACTTGCAAACTGGCGAGGGAGCATTCAGGGAAAGGGGCAGAGGTCGAGGAAAGGGTACAACTAGGGTGAGTTGATTATTCTCCATACTTGATCATTTCTCTCAATTTCACAGGAGTACAAAGGATTCGATAAAAAAATGAGCACCAAGCATAATTTGAATTGCATTGGAAAACTAATTCATTAACTTTGACTTCGAGCATTTCCGACTGAGGGCGCATTTAACTTCGAGCCTTCAAGAAACTTTGGATTATAAAAAGTCAGATGCTTCCAGCTATGGACGCTACCCACTTTTGCCTGCTCTAACTGCAGATGCATTTATTTCTATCCTGTTCCAATTGCAGACATTTTTTATTTTTATTTTAGTATGACCCATCTGCGGACGCATTTGTTTTGTTCCAACTTCGGACTGTTTTTATTCTATCTTGATCCAACTGCGGACGCTTCAGGCTTTGACATGTTCTAACTGCGGGCCATTTGTTATTTCCACCTGTTCTAACTGCGGACGCTTTTGATTTAAGTCTGTTCAACCTGATGCCTTTGATTTTTTTATTCAACTGCGCAAGATTTTTATTCTCGCCTGTTCCAACTATGGACGCGTTTGATTTAGGCCTATTCAAACTGCGGGCGCCTTTGGTTTTTTTTCAACTTAAGGCGGTTTTGATTCTAGCCTGATCCAGTTGCGGACTTTTCGGAATTTGGCCTATTCTAACTGCGGTAGCTTTTGATCTTAGACTGTTCCAATTGCGGACCCGTTTGGTTTTGAAACTTTCCGAATGTGGACGGTTTTGATTCTAGTCTGTTCGAACTGCGATTGAGAATGCTTTTGCCTATGGCCTGTTTCAATTGCCGAATTTTTTTATCCTAGCCTGTTCTAATTCCGGGCTATTTGTTATTCTTGCATGTTCCAACAGCGGATGCTTTTAATTTAAGCCTGTTCAAACTTCAGACGCCTTTGGTTTCTTTTCCAACTGCAGACGATTTTGATTCTAGCCTGATCCAACTGCGGACGCTTTGGCTTTCGTCTATTCTAACTGTGATAGGTTTTGATTTTAGCCTTTTCCATCTGCGGATTGGTTTACTTTTAATATTTTCCAACTGTGGGCGGTATTGATTCTAGCCTCTTCCAGCTGCGAATCCGTTCGGTTTTGACCTTTTCCAACTATGGACGGTTTTATTTATAGCCTGCTCGAACTGCAACTGCTAACGCTCTTGGCTGTGGCCTGTTTCAATTTCGGACATTTTTGATCCTAGCATGTTATAACTGCAGGCCATTTTTTATTCTCGCCTGTTCCAACTGTAAACGCTTTTTATTTTAGCCTGTTCAAACTGCTGTCGCGTTTGGTTTTGGTACTTTCCAAATGTGAAGGGTTTGGATTTCAGCCTGTTCCAACTGCGGACGCTTTTTATTTTAGCCTGTTCAAACTGCGGACGCGTTTAATTTTGGCATTTTTAAAATGTGAATAATTTGGATTTCAGCCTGTTCAAACTGTGGATGCTTATGGCTTTGGCCTGTCAGAATTGTGGACATTTTTTATCCTAGCCTATTCTAACTGCTGGCCATTTCTTATCCTCGCCGGTTATAACTGCGGACGCTTTTGATTTTAACCTGTTCAAACTGCGGACGCTTTTTATTTTAGCCTGTTGAATCTGCGGGCGCGTTTGATTTTGGCATTTTCCAAATCCTAATGGTTTGGATTTCAGCCTGTTCCAACTTTGGATGCTTATGGCTTTGGCCTATTAGATTTGTGGACATTTTTTACCCTAGCCTATTCTAACTGCGGACCATTTTTTATTCTTGCCAGTTTCAACTGCGGATGCTTTAGATTTTAGTCTGTTCAAACTGCGGACGCGTTTAATTTTGGCATTTTTAAAATGTGAAAAATTTGGATTTCAGCCTGTTCCAACTGTGGATGCTTACGAGTATGGCTTTGGCCTTTGAGAATTGTGGACATTTTTTATCCTAGCCTATTCTAACTGCTGGCCATTTCTTATCCTCGCCGGTTATAACTGCGGAC
>JAUMHM010000003.1:6391051-6410061 GCA_032362435.1 Melikaiella ostensackeni
ACTTTGAAGGGGACAATATCGATTATGATGAATAAACTTGTATTTTTGATTTTAAAAATGAAGTCCTAAAACTTTTTAATCAAGGTTTGAAGACTTGACCCCTTAAAAGCAGATGTGTTTTAATTTTTATGGCCGGAGAGCAGGAGGATGTCCTGCCGGAGTGTCGCCGGATAATTCTGGCAAATCGGGGTATTAGGATACTGCATTCCGGCGGGCATCAGAAATACCGAACGTAGTTTGCAGTAGGTCCTGCAAAAATCCGGCGAGAAGTAAGTACTGCAGAGCCAGATTTGCTGGAGGCAATACTATTCCTATTGCTCGTCCCATCTCACGTAAATGAGGGAGATGGAAAACTGAGAAGAAATATGACGAAAACAAAGTTTCGTCGTCGAAGCCCGTATTGCCATGGCTACCCAGCTTGGATGAGGGAATGGGAGCTCGAGAGGACAATGCACCTCTGGAGAAAGAGGGATGGAGAAAAAGAGGATTCAGGAGAGAAAGAAAGAGATAGAAGGGGAGCTAAATGGAACTAAAATTTAAAATTTAAATAGGAATTCAAGTCTCCTCAACGATTTTGCAATTTTCTAAGTACTTTCTAGAATGAACGAAATCATAAATTGTATTTGGGGAGGCAAGACCCCTCGTAAAAAGCTCTAAATTAAAAATAACTTCAACTTCTGAATATATGCTTTGAAATTCCACTCTGGAAAGAAATGCAAAATAAATGAATAATGAGTAGAGGGAGGGAGAAGATTGAAGAAATATGATGAAAACAAAGTTTCGTCGTCGAAGCTCGTATCGCCATGGCTACACAACTTGGTCGAAGGGGGAGGAGAATGCACCTCTGGAGAAAGAGAACGAAGAGAAAATAGAAGAGGAACAAGGAGAAGAGGATTATTGGTGAGAGGAAGAGAGAGAGATGGTCGGTCGTAGTGGGAGGTTGAAGAGCAAGGGGATTCCCTGCCTCCAGCAGGGAAATGTTTATATATCGGAAGAAACGAAAAGCGACCGTGGAGGTGGAATGGTGGGGTGGTCCCGGAAAGACACGAATGTTTCCGAGGCTTCAAAGAAGTATCGAGGAGCGTACTTGACGCGCTGTGTCCGTTGGCAGTAGTGGAATCGACCAACCAGGATTTAGACTCAGCGGAAAGATGCGTGGTCTCACTGAGAGGGATGGAAAGACAGAGTAGAGGAGTTGAAGACGAAAAGAGGATAGAATAGGCCGACAAGACCGCGTTAGGAATCGCTCGCGTTCACACGGGAAACGATCTCCACGCGATCAAGGGTATTGAGTTTATATATTAAAAATCAGAGTGAACTTGAATTTGTCGTCGCAGATGCACGAGGTGAATACAGAAATTGCGAAATCCGGTCGTTCGACGACCACGAGTCTCGCGAATCTCTAAAGCCGGTTACCGGCTTTCAGACACGAGGACAGGGAGGATTTTCGTCGCGAGTGAAATTGTTGACTTTTTTCCGCCTTACCGGAAACGAGGATTTATGCATCTGGTGGGTGTGACGAGACTTGAGTGAGGATTTTTCTTTCCTAGAAATTTTGTCAGATATTTGGCGGTTCTTTTGAGGACAGGTGAGTGGGAGGAGGTGGGGTTGTTTTTAGATCGAGGGGATTCAATCGAAAAGTGCAATTTCCGGGGGGTCGGATTTGTTTCCCAGAAGTAGATCTTTTTTGTCTTTTAAAAAATTTAATTGATGTAGAATCGTATTCAATCGAATTGATTTTTTTATTGGGGAATATTAACCACGTGTCCATCCACGTGTTTCAAAACGAGGGGAGTCGACCCTAAGGTCTAAAGAGAAGCTCGGCTAGGAGGGATTCCCCTATTCAGATGGCCCAACAGGTCGAAAAATTTTCGAAATGATTGACGTATTAAAGAATTTTGCTTTCAAAACTTGGTAATAAGCGAACATTTGCTTCAACGGAACCTGGCTTTATAATAAATTTCGGCTGAACTTCTGCAGAACAAAAAACCCTCAATCTTTACCCTCGAGATCTATTATTATTTGGGTCTATACCTGATCGGTTCTTTCATAATTTTCCTGATCAGAGAACATTTTCATCTTCGATTATTTTTTTTTATTGAAAACATTTTACAAAGGATAACGATGTTTCCCCCTAAGGATCCTTATTCCTTAGATTCATCATCGTCTCTAAATTCATGAAGTTGTATGAAACTTCTGGAAAATCTCGACTCAGCTAGGGTTTTAGTTTCAGAATAATGAGTTACTAAATCTTCGAGGACGCTCGCGAGGAAAAAAACAGCTTTGACGATTTCATTAATTCCATGCGACCAGCAATTTAAACTCCATAAGCGGGACGGGCCGTAATTGCACCGCCGCTCAATTTCTTCAGAAGCGTTCCGCAATAAGTTCGCATTTCCGGTCTTAAATGAAGTCATTCTCTGTGCATTAAATGCCATTGGGAAAAAGACAGAAGTATTCCACTAAATAAGGAATTAATTAAAATACATTTCTGGATTTGATTGGTCTCCCAGGAAGCTTTGCATGGGCCTGAGGCCTCGTCTATTTATAATTTCATTTTGAGCACGCAACCTTCATTATAGGATGCACTCGCCACTCACTCATAGAGACGCACACCCGAGTTGTGGAACCAGAAACTGAGTGATCATCCCATTATCGGAGATGAAAGGCAGCAAAATTCAATAAGAAGCTAATCTGAAATGTCCTTTTAGCTGAGCTTTGAGCTTCAAACTTTTTCAATATCATCATCTGATTGAATCTGAATGAAAGGGGTAGTTTTTAATTTGTCTGGTTATTCAGTATTAAACTTTAAAATTAACACAGGGAAGATGAATGCAAGGAAAGACAATCTTAACATTAGGAATGAGGAATCGAAGGTAAACTCTACTCCCTAGACTCTCATTCAGGTAGTGATTGAAGTTCAGCAGTCTAGACAGGAATCGAAAGGGTGATAATTTATTCAGTTCGTTAAGGTATTACGACCATTAGCTGGCGGCGCTTGGCAAACTATGGAATCCTATGACTCTTCGGCCTACATAGAGACTCAGGGATATATTTAGTATTAGGGTCACAACGGCCAGTACTTAACTCTCCGAAGAGTTTTTTTTTGCAAATGAGAAGCGGAAGAGCCAAAAATAGGCTTTAATAATTTTTTATTTTTCTAAGCTTAATGAAATGACTTTTTTATTGTTGCAGAGTTATAGAAAAATCGCTCGACAAGTGAGTACACCAGATAGTGCACCAGCAGGTTTGGGAAGTCCTCAAGCAGGAATTCTGCCTCATCAGCAGCAACAGCAACAAAATCAGCAAACCCTACACTCAGACCCCATGCAGGCGAAGGACAATCTTAACCCACCGAATCAGCAAACGGGTCTGCGGAACGGAAACAATGCTCCACCAGTTGTCTCCATGGTGAGTCAAAAAATATTTATTTCAGTTTGATGATAAATGTTAAAAATAACTCATATCAGCAATAAGTTTTAGCGAGCTTGTTCTCGTTTGTTATGTGCCCTCCAAGCGAGCTTATCAAAAGGCTTATCAGCGAGTGTATCTTCACTCTGCTCCAGTTCTTCCGCTATATCGTATTTAAAACTTTTTAATTGCATGAGGTGTCTTAAAACTAGAACGAAACGTTTCCATATTTTCAAGCATCAGCTCAGGTCACTAAAAAAATTGGAAGCTCGAATCTAAAGTCTTCCTAGTTCCTGTGGATGTTGTTAAAGCTAAAGTACTTTCTTTCTCGAAAGTGAAAGAGGGAAGTGGGATAGAAAGAGGAATGAGAGAACGAGACGAGACTCGAGCAGACTTGAAAGGAATGCCGTTCTTCGCAATTCGCATTGAACTCAAGTGGTATCTTGATCCTCTTCTCTTCGCGACTTGGCTCCACTTGGTTGCAAGTGAGCGTGCTAGGTTACTGGGCAAACCAGTCTGCTCGCGCCGTCTGTTTACGCGACTATCCACCACTGATGCAACCATCTACATTCTACGTACGCTTATTTATGTACGCGCCCGAGATCCGGGCAAAAATCTCCTTGCATTCAATGACCTTAGAGCTTCAAGGTCATGCGGCTTATCTTGCTTTCTGATTCCAATTCTCATTTAGGAATTTAATCAGGAACCACTTTCTGCTGATAAGTCTCCATTAATGAAGCATGCAGACTCTGACAATGAATCCAATTCTGATCAACTTTCCGCTAGAAATCTCTTCACAATTTCTCGATCTTCAGAACCTCAATCAGAACCAAGAGATTAGTAATAAGATTTGAGAGACTATCCATCTCTGAAGAGCCCATCTGGAATTTCTCCGCTTAATCGTATCTCGAGGAGACGGGTGCCCTCTCCCGGGTTGTTTCCTCTCTTTCCCCTCTTGTCTCTTTCCCCTTTCCTGAGAGGTCGGCGGTTCCTGTTCCTGCGGGTATTGATTCGCGTTGGCGGGCGGTCACCGCCCCCGCAGCCACAGCCTGCGTCTGCCACCAGTCTACTCCTTCTTTCACGTCGTGTTGCCTGCCATTCCAACGAGCAGTCAACACTGACTGAAAAAAAGAGGCACGCTATTTCCGTGACTCATTGAGCCTGGAGTGGTCAAGTGCCCTTTGATTTCGGTCAGGGTCGAACTGCGATGGCCCATTACAACCACAGCGTTTTTTGGTGATCCAATCGAGTCAATCAACCCGTTCCCATCCTCTTTTTGTCCCCAAAATATTTGGTACCGTACGGAGAAGTTGAATAATTGAACCTGAGCCGCTAATTCCAAGAACTTATTGAGCAGAATTTGCAGTTTAGGAAAACAGCCATTACTAGACAGCTTTAGAATTATAAAATCTTGCTCCCAACTTTAGTTTTCAGTTTTGTATGAAGAGAGCATCTAAGAAACGAATAAAACTTCAGGATCTTGATTCCGGTTTGGGAGAAAGATTTTAGGATCTTTATTCCAGTTTGGAAGAAAGTTGCGAGACGGGATCCCGAGGGTTATGTTTGGGTGCTGCCGTTGGGACATCCCGTTTTATCATGCCTGGAGGTAACTCGCGTTGGCCTAGGTCACGGTGGCACGAGAACGGAAGGATTTTCCCCTAGGGGACGATGGTGAGGGTGAGGGTGAAAGAGCCAGAGAGAACGAGAGAGAATTCGAGCTCTCACTCTCGCTTGGCGAGACGCCCGCCTTCGATGCTTTCAGTCTCGACCACAAACACCGATCCACGACCACTTTAAGGGTGAGTCTGTTTACCACCCCTTGGCCGCGCACTCGAGAACCGGAACACTCGACAAGCTGTCCGATCCAGCCTGAGCCATCCTTCTCTCTCTTAAGGGTATCACTGTGAATGCGAACAAGTTTTTGTTGCCATTTGACACTCGCCTTTCTTGCTTCTTTCCTTTTCTAAACTGAAGTGAATGGAATACTGAAGAACATCAATTTTTTATTTTTTATTAAGAACATTCCTTCAATTTTAGACATCCTCGGTTTTGGATTTTGAAGTAGGAATTAATAAACTTCAAATCCGATTCCCGTCCAGCTCAGCAAATTCCCTCCCTAATGACCTGAAGTGTAGTGAACAAACTTGTTAATTACAAATTATATCACGATGCGATTAAAATCTGCACTTCAGGATTACATAATTTGTTTACCAAGCGCAGAATGTAATGGAACACGAAATTCAAGACCAATTTCATCGCCTGCAGTTTCGAAATTATTAACACCAATTTTCCTCAGAGATGAAACAGATTAGAGTGTAAATAGATTAAATAAAATTATATTCGAAATTCATCTTCCTGCAAATAAACATTTAAAAAGATTGAAGATGTATAATATTTATAAAGTTCGTGATAACCTGGATGGAATTTTAATTCTGGGAAATCGTTGTGATGCGACCGCGACTTGACGCCGGGATTAGCTTCGTAATTCAATGACGACTAATTGGACCGAGTCTGGTAACGAGCGTAATAACCCGCAAAACGACAGAGGCGCCAGAGGGGACGATGAGGGAAACGTTGAAGGGTTAACTGAACGCATTGAGCGATACATACTCCACATGACCGATTTACCGGGAGATTAGAGAGACAATAACGCTTGCAGATTCTGGTCTCTCTGATTACTGCAATCAGAGAGTGAGAAATGATAATTGTCGCAGATGCCAAATCAGAGATTATAACAATTTCCAATCCAGAAAGGATAAGACCAAGTTCAAAGATTAATTGTACCATCTTCTTTCGTATCAGCGCGTAGAAAGATTGTGCACCCGAGCTTCCCGGTGAATATTACGAACATGAAAAGCGTCCTTTCAAGCATTAAGAGCCCATAAGTCTCGCTCGTCTGACGCTTTCCCCCTTGGGAGAGAAAAGTATTAAAAAATTGCGAGCGATCAAAATTTAAAAGTCAGATAGGTGCGCTAGGTGCAGTCTAGAGGAGAGAAGAGTTTTAGAATAAAGTTTCTTTATCTAGTCGAGGTATATACCTTGATCGCAGAGAGTACTTTAAGGTAGAACGTGCTCTAAGAAAATTCTACTAAAAATTTAAGCTTCGAGGGGAACTAGCTCTTTTAGAGAACTAAATCATGTTGGGTGTAGATTATTCAGCTTCTGCAGAATACTAAAGTGGTCTTGAATTATCAAGAGGAAAATTACTGACTAATCTCTCTTCACATCTAAAGTCTAGATTGTCATAAAAATATTTTCTCTTGTTACAGTCACCAGGAGTTATGCCCTTTTACGGTGACGGAGGGGCCGGTTTCCGACCAGCAGCAGGATTTGGTAATACAGTCTGGCACCAGGGCATGGGACCAGTAGGAACTGTGACAGTAGAAGCGACCCCAACTGCTTGGGCACCACAGCAGTTTATCCAGCAGATTCCAGCACCAAATCAGTTGGAGGAGCTGAGATACCACACGCAGTACAGTACTGCAACACCCTACCATCCCCAACCAGGTTTGTATAAATGATCAATTATCGTATTATATATAAAATTATGAGATGAATAATCAATTCTCAACTTGCTTTTATCCTTGCAGTTGCCTATCAGCAACAAACGTTTATAACGACCGACCAGTCAGCGTTTCAGCGGGCTGGTGCAGGTCAATATACAATCACGGGTCAACCATCACCCCTAGCACCAGTCGCACCCCAAAATGTTGGAGCGACGCCACAAAGACCTCTTAACGGCCAATTCATGGATCCAGCCGTCACTCCTGGTCAAGTCAGTTACGACAGACAGGAGTACGTCAATGGATATCAACAGCAGGTGAGGATCCATCCACTGCCATTCGATGTACTTTAATGTCGTTCAAGATTTTCAATGAGAGACACTATTCCAATCAATTTTCACTAGCTTACATAGATGTCGTTCGTGGGTGGTTTAGATATCAAATTGCCTGCGAAAGGCGGTCCCTTATTTAAAACACTGCTCGATTTTAAGTTACAGATCGAATGATCCTCTTTTCAGGACGTGACGATGGCACCGCCTCCTGCTACGACGCCCAACAGTCGCAGCAGCTCCGTCCACATGGACTCTCAGCCGCAACAACAGCAGACTCAACAACAACCACCTCCATCCGACACGCAGGTCAAGGGCTTTGCAACGATCGCCACCAGTAACGTGTCGGGAAACGAGATGCCTGGGTATCCACTTCAACCGGGCCCACAGAGTTTACACAGCTCTAACGGATATCCAGGCTACATGGAGATGGGTCAAATACCACCCCAAAACCAGTGGCAATCACAAGAGGAACAGGATGCGAGTCAACGCCATATCTGGTCCGATAACAACTCGGAAGGAAAGATGACAAACGTTAACGTTTCCTGGTCTGAGAGCAATTTACAAACTCAGCAAGGAAACTTAAAGCAAAATGAACAGATGATGCAGAATCAGCAGCAGGAACTCTCGAGGCCAGAGAGTCACATGAGTTGGGACAACAATTCTGAGAACCAACAGACAATCAATCAGCAAAGTCACAATCAGCAGAATCAGACTCAAGGAAACTGGCAGCAATCGAGCCAGAATCCGAGATTAACGCCATCATCACAACATCAGAGTCAACAATGGCCTCAACACTCGCCAAAAATACCAGAGTCCCAGCAGAATAGGATGACACCCTCCTGGTCTCAGAATAGTCCTCAAGATCAGCAGACTAATACTCAAAATCCCAGATTGACTCCCTCGAGTCAACAGATCCAGCAGCATCAGCAACAACAGCAGCAGCTCCAGCAACAACAATGGTCGCAAATAGAGCGGACTAAAATAGAAAACCCGAGATTAACTCCCTCAAATCAAATGTCCTGGCCTGACACGCCTACTAGTCAACCGAACTGGTCGCCAAACAGTTTGAAAAGCGACGGCAGTCAGCAGCAACAGTGGGCAGAGTCACAAAGCCCTAGACGGACTCCTGGGTGGCAAAACCAGTCAAGTCAGGAGAGCAAAATTGAACAAGGCTGGTCGCCAAGGTCCAATGAGAATCAGCCTAATTGGAGTCAGCAGGCCTCGAAACAAGAAATGCAAAACTCAGGAGAGAGACTTATCTGGCACCAGGATGGGAAGCAGAATGGCTTTCCTGATGGACAAGAAGTTCAGTCAGAAGGCTACAATCAGTCGGATCGGGTCAATTTAAATAGCAGGCTCAAGTCCATGATTTTGAACAAACAGCAACAACAGATGCAGCATCAGTTGCAAAATCAGCAGAATCAGATGCAAAATCAGCAGCAGAGTCAACTGCAAAATCAGCAGCAGAGTCAGATGCAAAATCAGCAACAGAGTCAAATGCAGAATCAGCAGCAGAGTCAAATGCAGAACCAACAGGCTCAAATGCAGAATCAACAGACTCAGCTTCTAAATCAACAGAATCAACAGCAAAATCAACTGCAGAGCCAAGGTCAACAACAGACTCAGCTGCAAAATCAGCAGCATCAGCAGATGCATCACCAGCTCCATGGTCAACACTCAAACGGAAATAGCAGTTCCAACGAATTTCCGAACGACGATCGGGGGCGGGATTCTCACGAGAATGAAAAACAGCAAGAAAAGAGAGAATTCAACCAATCCGGAATGATGTCCCTTTCCCAAAACAACGAATCTATGACCGGTAATTTTTTATTGCATAGCCACCACCCTCGGGCCGATAGTTTGCCCGGCGGTGGTGGCTTATGGGAGTGGACGGGTGGAGGAAACATGACATCAGAGACTGGTATAACTGCTATAGAAAATTTTATGACCATCCAAGAAAAACAAACCTGGGATTCGAAAAAACAAAAAATTAACAAGGAGAAGGTATTGACGAAAGATATTAAAAAGAAGTCGCAAGAATCAGCACCACAAAATTCAATCTCTCCCTCAGTTCCGCAAGTTCTAGAGTCTCAGGAAAGAAAAACCAAGAGTCCGGAAGTGAAGTACGATTCAAGTCAAGTTATCAAACAAGAGAACTACTCTGGAGAGGACAATGAAGCTTCTAACTCTCCGGATCTTTCCAAGTCGATTAAGGCTGAACCGGATCAGAAAGAACAAGCTACAAACTATAAATTCCAAGGCGATGGCGGGCCAGCCAAAGTTTCATCAGAAGTTGGTTCCTGGTGTTGTCGTCGTGGAGGAACGGAACAACCAACACCGGAACATCTACGAGAAGGTTGCTGTCAAGGTCTAAGAACCAGGGACGAGATCCTTGCAGAACCGAAAAAGTCGGACTCTGAAGTCAAGATCGAAGATCCCAATAGTCCGAAGAGTAACGCCTCCTCCAACACCAAATTGCAAGATCATCTGGACAAGCTCAAGAACAATGTGAGGACCGAAGTACCGGACTGCAGCTGCTTTCCTCCAGATAAATGTGAGTTGTCATTGAATATTCAGTTCTACGACACTAACAGCGAGAGATCACACTAACCATGAGCTTGTACACGACATTACAAAATTATTTTTACACGGCTGATAAAAAGTGCAAGAAATGTCAGGGGCAGAGGAAAGCTTATGCCAGCTTAAACTTACCTACGGAGAAATCCATTCACAAGGCATATTTTCGCTTACCCCTTTCATTGAAACGGTACGTCGGTGTCGTTAGTAAAATGCAAGTTCAAACACAAGGTCCACCGGAACCTGGATCCTATTACACTCATCTCGGAGCAGCTGCCAGCTTGCCAGATCTTCGAAACGATTTAGAGAGGAGGACCGGACTCAAGGGTAATGCTATTAGGTTCGAAAAGGTCGTCTACACAGGGAAAGAAGGCAAAACAACGCAGGGATGTCCTCTGGCAAAATGGGTATGTAGAACAATTTTATTCCATCCTCGAAAAAGGTTTTCCAGTTATATTCCCGTATCTAAATAAAGTTTTAGTTCTCACAGCCTTTCTTTTACAGATACTTCGTCGGTCCGGAGCTGATGAAAAGATTCTCACGATAGTGAAACATCGCCAGGGACATAAATGCGCCACAGCATGGATAGTCCTGGCAGTTGTTGCTTGGGAAGGTGTCCCTTCTCATGAAGCTGATCGGATTTATTCTCTCCTTACCCACAAATTAAACCGCTTCGGTCTTCCAACAACCAGAAGGTGTGGAACCAACGAACCCAGGACTTGTGCCTGTCAAGGACTGGATCCCGATTCCTGTGGAGCTAGTTTCTCATTCGGATGCTCATGGTCTATGTACTACAATGGGTGCAAATATGCTAGAAGCAAAACTGTTCGGAAGTTTCGCCTTTCTGTTAGATCAGAGGTACGTTAGTTTTAAATTAAACACAAGCTATTCATTAATGATACAAAATTGAACTTTATTTAAAAAATATTAAAACTTGTATTTAAAGGAAGGTCGTTTTCCGCAGGAGCAAGAAGTGGAGGAAAGGATGCACGTTTTGGCGACTTTGTTATCACCTTTATATCTCAGCCTCGCCCCGGATGCTTTCAACAACCAAACTCAGTTTGAGAGAGAAGCTAGTGAATGCAGATTGGGCTTCAAACCCGGTAGGCCTTTTTCTGGGGTGACGGCTTGCATCGACTTCTGTGCGCACTCTCACAGAGATCTCCACAATATGAACAACGGCTGCACTGTGGTAGTAAGTTTAACGAAACACCGATCGCTAGCCAAGCCTGAAGATGAACAGTTGCACGTATTACCTTTGTATGTCATGGATGAGACAGACGAGCTGGGTTCGAAGGAAGGTCAGGAAGAGAAAATCCGAGTGGGTGCTATTGATGTTTTGACGAAGTAAGTATTTTAGGTCTTTTTAATCCTGCAATAACTGACTAATGGTTTTGCTAACATATATTTTGAATTTCAGATATCCTTGCGAAGTCCGAGTTCGATCCGTGCCACTTCAACCTTGCAGGCGCCATGGAAAGAAGAGAAAGGAAGATGAGCCTGAAACCCTTAGCAATAAGAAAGAAGCTCTAAAACCCCCGGAGAAGATTCTCGAACTTAGGACTCCATATCAAGATCCCTGCAGAACTCCAGGACGAGATTCGCAACTATCCCTGGAGATGAACTCAGTCTTTGAAGGAATGGATGCTCAACTCCAAAGTTCTCAGGTTTCTTCAACTGTTCTTGACAGTCCAGTTTCCATGTACCAAGGCTGGGGCTATCAAAACGAACAGCAGTGGAACATGAATGGATGGCTTGACCAAAGGAAAAACACATGGCTGAATCCCTGGGGTGAATATCCTTTCGGTGGCTTGGACCGCGACGTAAAAGTTGTTCCAGATAGTACAAGTTTGGATGAGAGCAGACCTAAAAGTGCCGTTTGTCAACACACAGAGACTCAAGATCATAGACCATCAAGAATTATACCCAATTCCACTCCAGAGTCGCCAAGAGGAACTTACACCTATTCTCCGAGAACTCATTCCCTTTCTCCGAGAGGATCCCTTCCAAATACTCCAGGGTCTTATTCTAGTAGTTCGGGATACCATTCTTCAGGATCTCTTTCAAATACTCCGTCACTTCCAAATACTCCGTCACTTCCAAATACTCCTGTAGAGATTTATAGCTCTTCATCAAGATATCCGACCCAGGAAGAGAAGATTATCTCCCCGGGTGTTTCCGGATATCCCATGACTCCTGGTGAAAGTTACACAAACAGACAGCTCTCTCCTAGAGCATATCCAAATAACTTAGACCCAAATCAGAGAACTCTTCATAGACCAGAAACTGACGCTTTCAGGAATCCATCTCCTGGAATTGGATTCGATCCAAGTGTCGATCATCCTCAGGCAAAACTGGTTGCAAGACAGCAACGATATTCTGGAAACGTTCCTCAACCAATGGAAAGCCAGGAACCTAAGTTATCACCGAGACCACAAGATTATAGAATGCAACATCAGTATTTACAATCCGGACTGCGAGCTTATCCTACTCAACACAATGCAGACTTGATTTCCACTCTACCAGGAATCGCAGCCGAAAGCAATGCTCCAAAATCCAATTTCTTGCATCATCCTTTCTCAGATCAGAATAGACACTATGAAGCTCAAGGATCTCTCAACAACTGGAACGACCCTGCAACTTCTTTATCATTTCACCAACATCAAAATTCAAATTCAAATTCCGTCTCTAGAATACCAGACCATAGGATACCGGAGGAGACGAGATACCAGAGGAATTCCTGGGAAGTACCTTCTGAGCCTTCGCCCTTCAGAGTACCAAAAGGAAGACCGCCTTCGAGAACAGCACCTAGTCAGAACATTCCGATTGTAGAACCCAGTATCTTCCAAAACTCGTTCGTCAAGACTTTCCTTAAACCCCAGGAACCTCCAAAGAGCTTTGATAGCTTGAACAGCAGAACCTATCAAAATCCTCAACCGAGGCCCTGGCCAGAAGAAAAGCGAGAAGGATTTCACGATTCGAGGCAGGACATACCAAATGCCAATCCTGGATGGTTGAACTGGACAGAGGCAGAGATGAAACAAGTCCAGGACTTCCATGCGATCTCTGGATTAGGACATCACACCTTCCCTCAATACAGTTACCCCTACTCTGTTTTCGAGAAACCTTATCCAAACACCTGGGAAGGTTACAACTATCATCGACAGCCTTATCAGCCTGAGTATCCACCTCAGTTATATCAGCAACCAAAAAGGGAGCCTTTCCCTCCTTATCAAGGCGTATCACCTTACCAGGGATTAAATTCATCCTGGAGGTGGGAAAACCCCCGGTGGGACATTTACGGTCCACCATCCTACTTTCCAGTTCTACCTGATCCACCACCAAAGGCCGAACCTCTGGGTGAAGTTACGGATTTCTCAGACAACGAGGAGTGTTTCAAAGATTCACAGATGGGAGGAGTTGCTATTGCTCTAGGACATGGGAGTGTTTTGTTCGAGTGTGCAAAACACGAGATGCACTGCACGACTGCACTCAAGAAACCTAATCGGACGAGTCCCACGAGAATTAGTCTCGTTTTCTATCAGCATAGGAATTTGAACAGGCCGAGGCATGGTTGGGATGAGTGGGAGGAAAAGATGAGACTAAGGAAGCTCGGAGTTACGGGCACTTCAACTAGCAGCTCCAGCATCACGACCACAACAACTGCGTCAACAGAACCTAGTCCAGGAGTTTCGTCAGGTAACTTGTTTGATAATCTCTTCAGTCGGACAGTACATTTGGTCTGTACAGCTTAACTGTACAGTCAGACTTGTAGAACTTAACTGTACAGTCGGAATTGTAGAACTGTACTGTACACTCCGACGTGTAGAACTGAACTGTACATTCCGACGTGTAGAACTGAACTGTACATTCCGACGTGCAGAACTGACCTGTATAGTCGGACTGTACAACTGGACTGCACAGTCAGAATGTACAACTGAACTGTACAGTCCGACTCGTAAAACTGAACTGTACAGTCCGACTCGTAAAACTGAACTGTAAAGTCCGACTCGTAGAACTGAACTGTACAGTCCGACTCGTAGAACTGAACTGTACGGTCCGACTTGTAGAACTGAACTGTACAGTCGGTCTGTACAACTAAACTCTGCAATCGGACTGTACAACTAAACTCCACAGTCGGACTGTACAATTGGACTGCACGAAGTCGTCCCCATCCCATTTATGTACAGACTTTACATCCCTTTTATACTTACAGTCTTCTTTTTCTGTCGCAGGTTGAAAAACTTGTGGAACGGAGGATCCTCTAACACCTTTGCGCCGGGCGAATTTCAAGACCAGTTGCTTCCAGGACTGAGTGAACACTGTGTGTTTGCGAGCTTTCGGGTTTCGAGTTGGAAAAGGTACAGCATGAACACACGGTGTTCATCCTAGCGCGAAGGTGTTTACAGTTTTTCAACCTACTTTCTTGAAAAGTTGTTAAATGAAATCTCAAGATTGGTTTATCGACATTGATACATATTCACTGATGATGCTGATCTTTATAGGTGGCGATCATCCAATGCTGCCCCAGGTCCCAAACGTGCCGAGCTCTCAGTTTATGATGAAATCTCCTACGTACACTACCATATCCTGGACCACCCTATTCCCGATGCATCCTTGTATCATAACTGGATCGCGTCAAGAAGGAGAAGCCAGCGGTCAAGAAATCGAGAGTTGAGGAATCAACGATGAGTTCTAGTCAACGATGAGTTCGGAAATCAAACTAAATCGATTAGAGATGAATTCGTAGCAGTGGATTGTCAGATTCGCATCAATCAGGATTTATCACAGCAACTGGGAAAACAAATCCGCACTGCCATTTTTCTATTCCACGTTTTGCGCAGGAGAAGAAAATCTACCGAGCAAAAGACGTCACTCCCCGACTTTCCAGGAGCTTCCCCTTTTTATACTGTTCCAAGAGAATTTGCAGAGAAACTGTAACAAATCGAGAGATAATGAAAGTCGTATCGAGGCTAAATCTCGTATGGTGTGAAAATCTGTAGCTGGTTGCGTCCCTCTTAAAGACTTTGCGATGGATTTTAAACGTATTGAGATTGACTCTACAGTCTAAACTTTAGTAATATGATTACAATATTTCGTATTTAGCACCTTCATTTTATTAGCTAGTCCTCAGATTTAGCGCGTTTTTCCAAATTGCGCGCAACGTAATCTAATGTAACTTTTGCTCAGTTCGCGGGCGTCAAACTGGAACGAAATGCTCTTTAAGATTATTTTTTTTAGTATTTATCTACTTTTAAGGTGCAAATGCTCATTTTCAGTGGTTTACAAGGAAGATGGGACCAAGTCTTTCAAAGTGAAAATTGAGTTTGAACTAAAAGGTATTATTTTTAAAAGGAATTGCGACTTCTGCTGATATTGAATCTGGGCCTTTGATTCGTTCTAGTTTTCGCTCCGCATCCGAAGATCGGATTATTAAAAAAAGACTGCGTTTCGATTTTTGAAAAGAGGAAATAAAGCGACCAGTTTTTAAATTCTAGCCACTGCACAATCCATCACACTTTCGAGATTAACAACAACAAAAAACACGAAAATGATCTCAAAGTTTTTAAACTAACACTAAATCCCTTATTTTAATCCTTTGTACATTGTGCTTATTGTATCTCGTATTTATTTGTATGCACACTTTCGCACCCGTTATATATATATCTAGAATATAAAGTACGGCGTGACTCAGTACAAAGACAAAGAGTTTTTTTCACAATGGGAGAGTGAGAATGTGTGAATGTTGAATTTGATGTTCGGTTCGTTGATCATGTGTGCGCGGGATCGAGCATCAAAGTCGCGGATCAAAAAAAAAAGTCCAAAATTACAGAGTGTCACTTTGCTTTGGACAAAAAAAGGCTAATTTATGTGTATTATTATTATTTGACCCATTTTGTACATACTAGGATGACTGTTAGGTTTTTTTCACGAAAATCTCCCAATTTTATACGTATATAAATATATATGTATATGTGTATATATAATATATATATATACACGAATAGATATATATGAGAAAAAGATCTTATGTCACTCTGTTTAAGTGAGACGAGTGAATGAGAGTTTTTATTTATTTATTATTGTCGCCCTTGTTTTCCCCTTTGAATTAGGCAAATTTGCGGTTGCGAGATATTTTGTATTCGTGTATCTGCATGAGGACGAGGAGAAATTAAATCTGAACAAGAGCCAATTTCTCTCATCGTACCCTAAAGTATTATAAGAATCATTAATATATTATCATCAATTATTATCGCATACAATAATTAGTAATATAACTAATTTAATTGATTATTTATTAATTAAGTTTGAAAATGTTGTACTACTATCTACTTTAAGCAGTTGAAGTCCAACGCCGAAATGCCGGTTGTCGGTTTCGCACCACCCTCTTTAAAAAAAATAAGCCAACATTTTTTCAAACAAAAAAATTGCTGATTCTTTTTGGGGTGGTTAAATCACTCAGCGAAAGGCGACACTCGAACTGTGAAAATGCGCATTCCGTAGCGTTTCTTCCGACTACACCTAATATATTCCAAATTTCTGTAAACTAAGTTCATTATCAAGTTTTATTTCGCCTTATCGATCGTATATGTATATTGTAAGGACGGACAGAGAGATATTCCAGTAATACTCGTTTTTCTCTCTTTTTAAAAAAATAAAGTCTCTTTAGAGAAAAGTCATGTTGGTAAATGTATTTATATTATGCTCAGAAGGCAACTACAGTACAAGAATCACCTTTTAATGCGCCAGTCTCTTAGAATTAAATAATTCGAAAACATTCGTTATCTTTTATTTTATTTCACTTATTTTCGTTTCTTTCATTTCGTTTATTTGAAAAGAAATCTACGTAATTCTGCTTGAAATCTCGATGCAGAAAATGTTCAAGTTTATAAAAAAGTTCAGACTGCATCAGAATTTTCAGACAGAAAAGCTCGCAAATGATTTTGCGAACTGCGGAATAACTTCCATTTGCTGCAGGAACAAAAGACAATTCTTACAACTTTTTATAAAGTAATAAATATATAAATAAATCGAGAAATTAATAACGAGACGATGCCAAAATAGTGTTAAAGGTATATATACATAATTAGAAAGTAAACGAGATTACGTGTAATAATAAATATAACGAAACTATCAAAAGTAAAGTATGTAAGAAAAATCATTTGTAAAACTAATAATGAAAAAGTTGACAAAAGAGGAAAATAAATTACGATTTAATAAAATGAAAGCGAATGCGGTAATGAAAAGTTTAAAAATGTATTTTTTCTTCCAATGCCAAAAAGATGCCATTTTGTTTTATACGAAAAAACCGATGAAAAATCCAGAAAAAAATTATGCTATGGGAGAAAATTATATAGTGTTTAGTAGCAATTTGGTAAAAAATTTCATCTGACATGAAATTTTTTACCGAGAAAAACGTATGTGTGTGTAAGAAGAAACTCAATGTGTATGTCTTGTCCGCCTTATGAAGCAACATTACAATAGGAGAAAAACAATATTTGTAGATTACAATAACAATTTGAAAATAAACAATAGAAATAAAATTCTCGACTCTTTACTCGAATTACCTTCTAATTGAATATCGCTCTTTATCGATTAATCGAGGCGATAATTATGAAATTCCTCTGCGCTTTTCGACATAGTGAGAGGGATCCCGATCACAAAAGTCGATTGGCACTTTACCATGTGGCTGGTTTAGGTTACTTAGAAGCATAAAGATAAAAGCGTACCTCACCCAAAACGATCTTGGCCAAGATAGGGCGGTACCATTTATACCAATTACGACGTCCAATCAGCGTACATCACGTTAACTGAAAGGCAAGACCGTTCATTAAAATTTGCTGTATACGCCCTGGCTGTCTTTCTCTAGTGGCCGCAAAGTGCATCGAGATTACCCGAGTTACCATCGTTTCTACCTGGCCGACGCTTCGAGGTCATTGGGTTAAAACGAAGGTCGCGCGAAGGTCAAACCGAAGATGCTTCAGCATTCAACACTTGCCTTGCGAACGCAGTCCAAGACTCGTCTTTACCATTCCACACTTGATCTCCATAAATTGCGTGGGAAATCGCTAACGATACTTCGTTTCATATCCATCTTATCTCCGAAGAATCGAAGGGCTTATCGTCGTAATAAGCGATGCTTATGGCCTCTCCAAATTCCAGAGGGAATCTCCCTTATATAATTTATTTATTACAAAAAAAAGAAAGAAAAGCAATGAAGAATTTCCAATTACAATTCTGCGCAGGTTTTCTGCGCAGCCGATGCGCAAGCGCTTCCTGCGCAGCCATTGCGCAAATTTCCTGCGCATTTCTTTCCAACAAATTTTAGAGCCACAATACTATGGGAAATTGCTTAATTTCTATGAGTAAAAACTCTCTTCTAATATTTTCACAATCAAATAGTTTATTCAAAATAGCAGAAGGGCAAGTCTTACTCCTAAGAGTGAATCAAGACGACTGACCCTATAAGGTCTAGACTAAGGTTATAAAAATTTCATACACGTGCCCTGTTTTAAAACATGCAGTCCAACCTAAAAATTCACGCTATTACGTCTTAGAATCAAGAGAGGAGATTGACTTTTGCTTTACATTCTTACGCATTCCAATATTCATTCTAATACTCCAACATGCCCCCTTAAAAATTAATCGACAATTATTTTTATTTACATATTTACATGAAACTTTAGGGCTGAATATTACTAAATATGACGTACTCTTATTCTGCTCTCTGGGAAGTTAAATATGGCCCAACATACGTTGCAAGGATTGGGGAAAATCCAGAAAACCCCAATCATATGTATATTGTTTCAGCAGAAACATTACAAACAATGAATACATTGTTCTCAATCGCATATTCTAAACCCATTTGGACTCTCAGCTCTACAAATCTTGCAGCTGGTAGCGTCCTTGTTAGTGCACCAGCTAACTGTTCACCTGTAGGAATATACAATAATTTTATTTAATTTTTCTCTACTTGTTTCCTTGAAAAATAATATTTTATATCAATGTGCTTTGATCTCTTATGCCTCGTTAGATTATTCGCAATGCTTATACAGCCGTTATTATATTCGTGAATAATTATTGGTTTTGAAATATTTATACTAATAATGTGTAGAGGTGGGATTATATTGACCCTCAATCGTAAAATTATTTTGGAATTTTTGGTGATCGAATTGGCTTTAGGGTC
>JAUMHM010000003.1:6410161-6422924 GCA_032362435.1 Melikaiella ostensackeni
CTTGCAAGGCATTCTTTGATGATGTAAACCGGTACTTGTTTATTCAAATTATCAAGAGTCTTCTTTACATTCTCATTCAGATTGTGTATTTGTGTACGGCAATCTTTCATAACCAGATGCAAAACAGATGTTTTAAATTTATTATTGGTCTCATTGTCTCTTTGTTTTAGTTGTGACATGCATTGTGCTCTTCTTTGTCGCACTATGAAGGCTCTATTCTTTGTAATGGAAATCTTTATAGGAAGCTGCAATTCGACGAAGCTGCTGAACAAATCATCCCTGTTAATTATATGGTCAGGCGTTCCAGAGTCGAGAAGGAAAGGAACTTTTCCTCCTCTTTCAGGTAGACAGTCCCGGCCATAAAAGCAAAACCAGATGTACTTGGTCTTGAAATCGATGGTTGTTCAGTTATTTGAAAATTATGAATAGTTCTGTTTCTATCATTTTTGTATTGCAGTCCTCTTTTGCAATGACAACAATTTTTCTTCATGTGAGCTTTTCTGCCACAGTGATGAGATTTGACCTCAGACGATGTCTTCTTAGATCTGAAGTTTCATTCTTTAAAATGTCCCCGACAATAGTTATTCGATGATCTTGAAGCTTCATTGCTACACTTTTTTGCAGTCGACACATCTTTATTTTCAACTTGAAACACTTTTACACTCGTACCTCTGCTTTCATTTTTTAACTTAACTTCGTGATCAAAGTCTTGTCTTTACAATAAGCCGATGTCAAATTATCTTCTGACAATATCTCGATAGCAGTTATTACACCGTCATATGTTGTAGGGAGATTCAGAAGTAGATTAGACACTTTGTGCCTGCTTCATCTAATTCAGCGCCTGCTGCTGCCAGTTCAGTACCCAGTGGGAAAAAAATCGGAAGAAGTCTTTACGACATCTTTATGACATCTTTACGATATCGCAAAGACGTCGTATGTCCGTGTCGTAAAGTTATCTTTAAGATATCTTTAAAAGATTTTAATGTCGTAAAGATGTCTTTATGTCATATTTACGACTTGGACATAGGACTTCTTTGCAACGTCGTAAAAAGGTCGTAAAGACGTCCTCCATTTTTTGCCCACTGGGTAATCAAATCGTCGAAAACTGTGAAATGCTTGATCAATGGTGTATCACCATACAATTTTAATACAAGTAACTTCTTTTTGTCAGCCAACTGAGTGGCAAAGCTTTTGCTTCATAAATAACGTCCAAATTACCTAAAATTTCTTTTGCCGTACTATAACTATCTAAAACTTTGATTATACCTAATTCAATAACTGAATTTTCATCTTTAAACTTTCCATTGTCACATGGAAAAAGTGAATCTCACTCGAAAAACACCACACAAAATTGTACAACGTTCATAGCTTCATCAGTTCAGGTTTTTATTTAAACTAAACAAAATATCGCGAATTACGGGCCCATAAACTAAACATTTACGCTATTACGTCTTAGAACCAAAAGAGGAGATTAACTTTTGCTTTACATTCTTACGCATTCCAATATTCATTCTAATACGCCAACAAAGCCTAATTACTTCCTCAAAATTATCCACAATGAATTTCTCTCATTAAAATTTGCACGGAATGTCTTTTCAACCATTCAGCATAATTATTCCTCCCGCGAATATTCATGAGTATAATACGCTACAATTAAAAGTAACGAGTGCATTAAATAATAATTTTATGTATACACTTTGTATCTCCAAGGCGACATCTTTACCACGTCCTAGTGCAATAAATAGCTAGGTGTCTACTCCTTGAAAAAGAGCAAAGAAAATTACACATCTCAATTGGCGCTTTACCTTTCCGTGTTTCTCGAGGCATAATAATAAGTAAAGGCAATTTTCGACCTTCGAAGATATTTTCATTAGAATATCTCCACACATTTTATCTTTCAAAGGCGCCAGAGGCCCACGCATCTGCAACTTTGTAGACACAACGTTTTTATAATATTTTTTGCCTTGATCTTTATGAAGAAGATAAGCGACTTAATTATTGCTTACTGCATCTAAATTGTACATAATTAGGATTGGGTTAAATCTTATAATAACCTTGCAAGGTTATTTCGGAATTCCGCTGCATTTCCACTATCCTTAAGAGAACGTCCATTGATTACGCGAAGATGATTTTTGAAATTTTAGACCCCCTCCCCCCCTATTTTAAGGATTCATAAAATTCTTGTGACCCCTCCCCTTCTTACGTAAGATTTTATGTTTTTTACTTGATAATCAACATGTGTCAATTATTTCCACTGTAAACGAGATTTCAAAAGATTTGAGAGATTTCCAGTGATTTAAGAGGAGTTCAACATACTTCAAGGCACTTTAAGGTATTTGAAAGGACGACAATGTATTTCAAAAAATAAGACATTTTTACGGAATTTAAAAAGACTTCCAAAGCTCTTTAGGGAAATCATGAGATTTCTAGGGGTTTTAAAAGATTTTAAGGGATAACAAAAGTTTTAGAGGATTTCGAACGATTCAAAAGTATTGCGAGAAGTCTCACAGGTTTCAAATGAGTTAAATAGATTTCAAGAGCTTGAAGAAATTATAATTTCTTCAAACTGCTGGATATACCTGAAACAATTTCAGAGATAATCTAAATTTTTCACGATAATTGAAAGATGTCGGGGCATTTTAATGGGATTTCGAAGATTTCAAGGGATTTCATAAGATTTTAAAAGATTTCACGGGATTTCAAAAGATTTGAAAGAATTTTAAATATTTCAGGATACTTATTTTAAAAGTTTCCAAGGAATTTCCAATAGTTTTTAAGAATTGGGAGGAATATCAAGAGATTTTGAAGATTTGGATGTCCTTAAAAGATTCCAAGGAATTATAATTTCTTCGAACTACTGGAATTTTGAAGGATGTCAGGGAATTTTAATGGGATTTCCAAAATTTGAAGGGGTTTAAAGGGATTGCAGAAGATTTGCGAAGATTGAAAACGGTTTTAAAAGATTTTAACGGCTTTTAAGAGATTCAGAAGAGGTTTCGATGATTTCAAGGGATTACAAAAGATTTTAAGAGATTTAAAAAGATTCCAAAGTATAGCCACGGATTTTAGAGGATTTCGTAAGAGTTCAAAAGATTTAACGGAATTTGAAAGGAGTCCCGAATATTATAAAGGAATTTAAGGGATTTCGAGCAATTTTATTGGCTTTTAAAAGATTTTTATGGATTTTAAAATATGCATTTTGAGAGATCTTAAGAGATTCGGAAGGATTCCCATATTTTAAAGGGATTTTGAAGATTTTTAGGGAGCTCGTAATATTTCGGAATATTTCACGGAATTTCAAGGATTTTAGCCAACTTTTAGAGATTTTAAGGAATTTTCACAGATTTTAAATAATTATAAGCTATTTTTATGGGAATTTGAAAATTTAAAGGATTTCGAATGATTTCATGGAATCTGAAAGATTTTTAAAGGATTTCCATAATTTTTAAAAGATTTTAGGGATTTTTCAGGGAGCTCAATCGATTTAAAGGAAATTCAAGGGATTTTGAAGATTTTAGAATATTTTGAAAAATTCTGAGGAATTTTAAATAGACTTCAAGAATTGAAAGAGATTTCTAGAAACATAAAAGGATTTGAAATATTTTAGGTAAATTCAAAAGATTCCAAGAGATTTTGACAGTTTATAAAAGATTTCAAAGGATTTCCTGGGAGATCAATCAATTTAAAGTGATTTCAAGAGATTCTAATGTTCTATGTCCACGGAATTCAATTTTAATTATTTCAGGATGTTTTGAAAGATTCCAAGGATTTCTCGATAGATTTCAAGGCTTGAAGGGATTATAAAGATTTTAGGGTATTTGAAAGATTCCAAGGAATTTTCAAGAGCTTTAAAAAATTACAACGATTTAAAAAGATTTCAAAAAATATAAAATGTTCTAAGATATTTTAAAAGATCCTTAAATATTTAAAAATGTCAAGAAATTTTCAAGGATTTCAATGATTTTAAGGTATATAAAGAATTTCATACAGTTTTAAAGAAATTTCAAAAGAAGTTTTAAAAGATTCCAAGGAATTTTCAATAGATTTTAAGAATTGGAAGGGATTTTAAGGGATTTTAAGAAATTTTGAACATTTTAGGGCATTTAAAAAGATTCTGAGGAATTTTCAATAGATTTCAATAATTGGAAGGAATATCGAGGGATTTTAAGAGATTTTAAAGATTTCATAGCATTTCAAAAGATTCTAAAGAATTTTCAATAGATTTCAAGAATTGAAAGGTATTTCAAAAAATATTAAAGGATTTTAAATATTTTAAATCCTTTGAAAATAGTCCAAGGGATTTCGACAGTTTTTGAAGGTTTTCAAGGGATTTCCAGGGAGCTCAACCAGTTTGAAGGGATTCAAGTGATTATAATGTACGATGTCCATGGAATTCAATTTTTGATATTTTAGGATATTTTAAAACATTCCATGGAATTTTCAAGAACTGTAAAAAATTCAAGGGATTTCAAAAGATTTCAAGGGATTTGAAATATTCTATGGTTTTTTAAAAGATTATAAAATATTCAAATATGACGAAGAATTTTCAAGGATTTTAATGATTTTTAGGTATTTAAAAAAATCGCATACAGTTTTAAAGAAATTTTTAAAGATTCCAAGGAATTTGTAATAGATTTCAAGACGTGGAAGAGATTTAAAAGTTTTTCGGACGTTTTGAAAGGTTCCAAGGGATTCTAAAAGGTTTCAAAGGATTTTCAATATTTTAGGATATTTTCAAAGATTCCAAGGAATTATCAATAGATTTCAAGAATTGGAAGGGATTTCAAGGGATTCAAAAGTTTTTCGGACGTTTTAAAAGGTTCCAAGGGATTTTAAAAGGTTTTAAAGGATTTTCAATATTTTAGGACCATTTCAAAGATTCCAAGGAATTTTCAATAGATTTCAAGAATTGGAAGGGATTTCAAGGAATTTCGACAATTTTCAAATGATTTTAAGGAATTTTTAATAGATTTCAAGAATATTGGAAGCGTTTTAAGGGATTTTATAGATTTTAGTGTCTTTAAAAGATTCCAAGGAATTTCCAAGAGCTGTAAAAAATTTTAAGAGATTTCAAAAGATTTCAAAGGCTTTGAAATAACCTTGTGTATTTTAAAATATTCTAAAATATTTAAATTTTACAAAGAATTTCCAAGGATTTGAATAATTTTTAGGTATTTAAAAAGATTTCATACAGTTTTAAATAAATTTGAAAAGATTCCAAGGAATTTGCAACAGATTTCAAGAAGTGGAAGGGATTTCAAGGGATTCTAAAGATTTTATGACATTTTAAAAGGTTCCAAGAAATTTTTAAGAGCTTAAAAAAACGTGGAAGGATTTTCAAAGATTTCGATAGATTTTAATTATTTTAGGATATTTTAAAAGATTCCAAGGAATTCCCTATAGATTTCAAGAATTAGAAGAGATTTCAAAAGACTTTAAAGAATTTGGTAAAAGGAACTTGTAAAAGGAAATAATTTGACCCGAATAAAAATGATCGCGCAATAAATACCAATAGCTTGGGACGAAACTTAATTTTTTTAATGACTTGGAAAAAATCATTTTTTACTTGAAGTTTATTTGGCTGATCAGGGCCAAACCTGTCCCAAACCAGAATGTCAAGGTGATAAGAAAAAAAATCTTGTTTTGGTAGTGTGAATTTCTTATTTTCTATCATCTTAGACCCCCTGTATCTTTTTCGAAATATGTCCAAAAAAAATTTGCTGATCGAACTTAGAACTTTCTTTATTCTTGGATAGCTGATCAGCGCCAAACCTGGCTCAGACCAGAATGTCAAGGCGATAAGAAAAAAAATCTTGTTTTGATAGTGCGAATTTTTAATTTTGTATCATATTAGACCCTCTGCAACTTTTTCGATATATGTCAAGGCAAAATTTGCTAATTGAGCTTGTAACTTTTTTTGTACTGGGATAGCTGATCAGCGCCAGTCCTGGGCCAGACCAGAATGTCAAGGTGATAAGAAAAAAATCTTGTTTTAATAGAGTGAATCTTTTATTTTGTATCATATAAGACCCTCTGCAACTTTTTCGAAATATGTCAAGGAAAAATTTGCTAATTGGCTTGGAACTTTTTTTGTTCTGGGATAGCTGATCAGAGCCAGTCCTGGGCCAGGCTAGACATTCGAGGCCGAGCTTGGAAATTTTTTTGTTCTGGGATAGCTGATTAGCGCCAGTCCTGGGCCAGACCAGAATGTCAAGGTGATAAGGAAAAAATCTTGTTTTAATAGAGTGAATACTACTATTGATAATAATACTATTGATAATACTATTGAAAATTGGCAAAGTAACTTTCAACAGTTGGAAATTCAATTCTTGAAAATTCAACTGTTGTAGTTCAAAACTGAGGAAACCTGAAAATTGAATTTTAAACAGTTGAATTCTCAATTTTTCAAAATTCAGTTGTAGAAAATTCAATTTTCTTACATTTTCCACAGTTGAAAATTCTATTTTCTTTTAAAATTAGCATTTTTCTTGAATTTTCAACTGTTGTAAATGAAATAAAATTGAAAATTGAATCTTTAATAGTTAAATCATCGCATTCTTTTACATTTTCAACTGTTGAAAAAAATGAACTTTGCAGAAAATTGAAATTTCAAAAGTTTTATTTTCAACACTTGAAATCACAACAATTGTACCTCCAACAGTTATATCTTCAACAATTGAAAATTTAGCTTTTGAAAATTTATTTTTCTTCTAAAATTCGCTTCTTCCTTCAATTCTCAACTGTTGAAATTCGAAGAAAATTGAAATTCCGACTGTTTAATTTTCAATTGTTGAAAATTCAACTGTTGTTATTTCAAATGTTGAAAATCAAACTGTTAAAATTCCAATTTTCTGCAATGTTCAATTTTTTATTTTCAACAGATGAAAATTTTAAAAAAATCGAATTTCAAAAGAAAATTGAATTTTCAACACTTGAGTTTTCAATTGTTTAAGATTCATCTGTTCAAGATACAACTGTTGAATTTTCAAAAATTGATCTTTCAACTGTTGAAAATTCAATTTTATTAAAGTTTCATTCGTTGAAGACTCAAATTACTTTCAAAATTCGTTTTTTTCTTGAATTCTCAACTGTTGAAAATTCAAGAAAAAAGAAAAAATATTATTAAAAACAAGTGTTGAAAATGTCATACTTACATAATTTTATGTGGGAATGTAATAAATAAACGGGTATACTTCCGAAAAGCGCATTCCTCCGATTGATTTGAAACTCCGCATACCTACGTATTTTGACGCGCTGATCACGAATATAATAGTGAAAATTGGCGCAAATTCGATTTTCATGCTGAAAACCATATAAAACCAATTTTTTTCGAGAAAAGTAGGAAAATGTTGGTACAAAGTGTAGAATTGTTTGGAATAGAACTTGTCGCACTCCTGTGAATGGTCACCGAATTAATGTAGGTCACATCCCTACCCCTTTCCAACGTCTCGTTGGGGGAGGGGGAAGGCACCCTTGTTACTGGTCACAGAAAGAATGTAGGTCACATTTCTGCTCCTTTCCAACATCTCGTGGGGGAAAGCCGCCCCTGTGACTAATCGCAGAAATAATGTAGGTCACATACCTTCCCCTTTTCTAACCTCTCGTGGGGGCGGGAAGTCACCCCTGTGATTAGTCGCAGAAATAATGCAGGTCACATCCTTACCCCTTTCCAACGTCTCGTGGGGAGAAGGCACTCTTGTGACTGGCCATGAAAATAAATTCAACTGGTAATTTTCTTTAATTATCAACCGCTGGAAATTCTATTTTCTTCTGAAACTCACTTTTTCTTGAATTTTAAACTGCTGAAAATGCAAAAAAAGTTGAACATTGCGAAAATTGGAATTTCAACAGTCTAATTTTCAACAGTCTAATTTTCAACAGTCTAATTTTCAACAGCTTAAATTACAACTTTTGTGTCTTCGGCAGTTATATCTTCAACAGTTACATCTTTAATGATTTAAAATTCAACTTTAAAATTTTCGATTCTCTTTAAAAATTCGCTTTTTCTTTCAAATTTAAAATATTGAAATTTAAAGAACACTGATAATTTTGAAAATTGAATTTGCAACAGATGGATATTCATTTTTTTTAAATTCAACTGTTGAAGTTGAAAACTGAGGAAACCAGAAAATTGAATTTCATACAGTTGCACTTTCTAAGGTTTAATTTTCAACTGTTAAAATTTCAATGGTCGAAAACTCAATTTTCAATTTTCTTCAATTTTCAACAGTTGAGAATTCAAGAAAAAAGCGAATATTGGAAGAAAATTGAATTTTCAACAGTTGAATTGCCAACGGTTTAAAATTAAATTTTCAATTTTCTTCAATTTGCAATAATTAAAGATTCAAGAAAAAAGTGAGTCTTAAAAGAAAATTGAATTTTCAATTGTTAAGAATTCAAATGTCAAGCATGGAATTTACTTCAATTTTCAACAGATTAAAATTATATTTTCTTTCAAATTTCGCCTTTTTTTGAATTTTTAACTGTAGAAAATTGAAGAAAATTGAATTTCTAATAGTTGAATAATCGCTTTTTAAATTTTCAACTGTTGAAAATAAAAAAATTGAACATTGCAAAAAACTGGAATTTCAACAGTTTTTTTTTCAACATTTGAAAATTACAACAGTTGTGTCTTCTGCAATTGTATCTTCAACAGTTATATCTTCAACAATCGAAAATTCGATTTTCCATAAAAATTCACCTTTTTCTTGAATTCTCAACTGTCGAAAATTGAAGAAAACTGGTAATTTCGAAAATTGGAAATTGATTTTTCAACAGTTGGAAATTCATTTATTGAAAATTCAACTGTTGAAGTTGAAAATTGAGGAAACCTGAAAATTGAATTTGAAACAGTCGAATTTCCTAAGGTTGAATTTTCAACTGTTAATAATTCAAATGTCGAAAGTTCAATTTTTATTATTTTTCAACAGTTGAGAATTCAAGGAAAAAGCAAATTCTCAAAGAAAATTGAATTTTAAATTGTTTAAGATTCATCTGTTCAAGATACAACTGTTGGATTTCGAAAAGTTGTAGTTTCAACTGTTGAAAACTCAATTTTCTTTCGAAATTCGCTTTTTTCTTGAACTCTTAACTGTTGAAAATTGAAGAAAACTGGTAATTTTGAAAATTGGAAATTGAATTTCCAACAGTTGGGAATTCAATTATTGAAAATTCAACTGTTGAAGTTGAAAATTGAGGAAACCTTGAAAAATTGAGGAAAATTGAGTTGAATTTTTGAGGTTGAATTTTCAACTGTTGAAAACTCAAATGTCGAAAGTTCAGCTTTTATTAATTTTCAACAGTTGGGAATTCAAGAAAAAAGCAAATTTTGAAAGAAAACTGAATTTTCAATTGTTTAAGATTCATCTGTTCAAAATACAACTGTTGAATTTTGAAAAGTTGTAGTTTCAACTGTTGAAAACTCGGTTTGATTTCAAAATTCGCTTTTTTCTTGAATTCTCAACTGTTGAAAATTCAAGAAAAAAGAGAGTATGCTATAAAAAAATGGTTGAAAATGTCATATTTACATTATTCTACATGAGAATTTAATAAATGAAGATTTCAATCCGTAAAAAAAATTTGGAAAAAGTCGATTTTTTGCAAAACGGTGCTCCATTGAAAACAACGTTTTCATAAAATGGACTCTAAGTAGAGAATTTATGAGATTTAGAAAAAAATGCCAACTCAGCTCATCTCCCTGTAAATTTAGAGTAAATGTTTTTTCTTGATAATATTATAAATTCTACCGTGACATCACGGAATATAAAACCCCCCTCCCCCTCCCTGTCACGCTCTGTCACGTTTTATGGAACCCCTCCCCCCGACAAAAGAGCGTGACGTCATTTATGGATGACGCCATAATTGAACATTGCAGAAAATTGAAATTTCAACAGTTGTATCTTCAACAATTGAAAATTAAACAGTTGAAATTTAAATTTTCTTCCATTTTCAACAGTTGAAAATTTAAGAAAAAAGCGAAGATTCAACTTTTGAAAATTCAAGTTTTAATCTTCTTCAATTTTCAACAGTTGAATTTTCAACTGTTAAGAAATCAATTTACAATATTCATCTATTTTCAACAATTAAACATTCAAGAAAAAATCGAGTTTTGAAAGAAAATTGAATTTTCAATTGTTAAAAATTCAACTGTTGAAAATTCAATTTTCTTTAATTTGTAACAGTTGGAAATTCTATTTGCTTTCGAAATTTGAGTCTTTCTTGAATTTTAAACCGTTAAAAAAGAAAAAAGAAGATAATTGCAAAAAATTGAACTTTCAACAGTCTAATTTTTAAACGCTGAAATTACAACTGGTGTGTCTTCGACAGTTATATCTTCAGCAGTTATATTTTCAGCAACTGAAAATTCAACTTTTAAAATTTCGATTTTCTTTATAAGTTGCTTTTTCTTTCAAAATTAAATTGTTGGAATTTAAAGAAACTAATAATTTTGAATATTGAAAATTCAATTTTCAACAGTCGGATATTCAATTCTTAAAAACTCGACTGTTGAAGTTTTAAACTGAGGAAACCTGAAAATTGAATTTCAAGTAGTTGCATTTTCTAAGGTAGAATATTCAACTGTTAAAATTTCAATTGTTGAAAAATCAATTTTCAAATTTCTTCAATTTTCAACAGCTGTTGAGTTCAAGAAAAAAGCGAATATTGAAAATAAATTGAATTTTCAACAGTTGATTGTTCAATTTATAAAAATTAAAGTGTAAAAATTCACTTTTCTTCAATTTCCAACAGTTGAAAATTCTATTTTCTTGCAAAATTCGCTTTTCTCTTAAATTTTCAACTGTTGAAAATTAAAGAAAATTGAATATTGCAGAAAATTGGAATTTTAACAGTTGAATTTTCGACAGTTGAGAATTCAAGAAAAAGGCGATTATTGGAAGAAAATCAAATTTTCAACAGTTTAATTTTCAATTTTCAAAAATTCAACCGTCGAAAATTCATTTTTCCATAATTTTCAACAGTTGAATTGCCAACGGTTTAAAATTAAAATTTCAATTTTCTCCAATTTTCAACAGTTAAAAAAGCGATAATGCAACTGTTAAAAGTTAAATTTTCAATTCTCTTTATTTTTCAACAGTTGAACATTCAAGAATAAAGCGAATTTTAAAAGAAAATTGAATTTTCAATTGTTAAAAGTCATCTGTTCCAGATACAACTGTTAAATTTCGAAAAGTTATAATTACATCCGTTGACAACTCGAAGGAAGTTGAAGGAACATTGCAAGAAACTGGAATTTAAACAGTTTAATTTTCAACTTTTGAAGTTACAACAGTTGTACCTTCGACAGGCGTATCTTCAAAAGTTGAAATTACAACAGTTGTGTCTTCGACAGTTGTATCTTTAACAGTTATATCTTCAACAATTCAAAATTCGATTTTCCTTAAGAATTTGCTTTGTCCTTCAAATCACAACTGTTGAAAATTAAACATAACTGACAAATTTGAAAATTAGAAATTGAATTTTCAACAGTTGAGAAATCCAGAATAAAGCGAATTTCGAAAAAAATTGGATTTTCAATTGTTCAGGATTCATCTGTTCAAAACACAACTGCTGAATTTTTAAAAGTTGAACTTTCAACTGTTGAAAACTTGATTTTATTTTAAAATTCGCTTTTTTCTTGAATTCTCAACTGTTGAACATCAAAGAAAACTGGTATTTTTGAAAATTGGAAATTGAATTTTCAATAGTTGGAAATTCAATTACTGAAAATTCAACTGTTAGAGTAGAAAATTGTGGAAACCTGAAAATTGAATTTTAAACAGTTGAATTGTCCAAGGTTTAATTTTCAACTGTTAATAATTCAAATGTCGAAAGTTCAATTTTCATTAATTTTCAATAGTTGGGAATTCAAGAAAAAAGAGAATTTCGGGAAAAATTGAATTTTCAATTGTTTAAGATTCATCTGTTCAAGATACAACTGTTGAATTTCGAAAAGTTGTAGTTTTCACTGTTGAAAACTCGATTTTATTTCAAAAATCGCTTTCTTCTTGAATTCTGAACTGTTGAACATCAACGAAAACTGGTATTTTTGAAAATTAGAAATTGAATTTTCAACAGTTGGAAATTCAATTTTTGAAAATTCAACTGTTGAATTTAAAAATAGTGGAAACCTGAAAATTGAATTTTAAACAGTTGGATTTTCCAAGGTTCAATTTTCAGCTGTTAATAATTCAAATGTCGAAAGTTCAATTTTCATTAATTTTCAACAGTTGGGAATTCAAGAAAAAAGCGAATTTCGAAAAAAATTGAATTTTCAATTGTTTAAGATTCATCTGTTCAAGATACAACTGTTGAATTTCGAAAAGTTGTAGTTTTAACTGTTGAAAACTCGATTTTATTTCAAAAATCGCATTTTTCTTGAATTCTCAACTGTTGAACATCAAAGAAAACTGGTATTTTTGAACATTGGAAATTGAATTTTCAACAGTTAGAAATTCAATTATTGAAAATTCAACTGTTGAAGTTGAAAATTGTGGAAACCTGAAAATTGAATTTTAAACAATTGAATTTTCCAAGGTTGAATTTTCGACTGTTAATAATTCAAATGTCGAAAGTTAAATTTTCATTAATTTTCAACAGTTGGGAATTCAAGAAAAAAACGAATTTCGAAAAAATTGAATTTTCAATTGTTTAAGATTCATCTGTTCAAGATACAACTGTTGAATTTCGAAAAGTTGTAGTTTCAACTGTTGAAAACTCGGTTTGATTTCAAAATTCGCTTTTTTCTTGAATTCTCAACTGTTGA
>JAUMHM010000003.1:6425419-6443307 GCA_032362435.1 Melikaiella ostensackeni
ATGATATAAACCGGGATAGCCCCGTGCAATATATTCAATTTGGTACAAATATCCAACTCAAAAAGTGCCTTCGACATTTTGGGCTGTAACCATCTTAAGTCTGAGATATAATTTTTTATTATTATTATTATTATCATGATTTTAATTCTATTATGCAAGATGCACATCAAATAAATCGATTCACGGATCTTCATAGCTCATCTTTATTGTTAAAGTTGCATATATTTGGCAGCAACTTCTGAAATGTTGTCTAGTTCACCGTACTTTTACGTATTCGCACCAAGCAGATTTGGCTATAGATTCTGGCTATATTTTGTTCAAGTGGAAACATCAATTTGACTGGACTATATGCAGGATTTCGATAATGAACTCGAGAAGGGAAAACGAGATTAAAGATGGGTTTGAGATTCAATTTGCTTCAAAGGTCAACTCTTAGCAATGCGGATAACGTCTCTAAGATCAAGTCGGAGGCAAGCTCGCTGAAATTAAAGGTCACCTCGCTTGAAGCTTCCCTTAACTATCAGGAGCAAGCAGCGCTTCAAACTACCCTTGAGATCCACGGGTTACCTGTTAAGCCGAATAAGGATCTTTTATCGGTCTTTGAATCGGTTGCCAAGGCACTTAATACTGCCTTTGCTAGAGATGACCTTTAGAATATTTATCGCATTTGTAAATCTCAAATATCCAATCCACTGCTCGCACCCGTCATCATTGCCAAGTTCAGCAGCGGTTGGTAAGGGATAAGATAATCCAGCAGCGGAAAAAAGAACGAGACTTATCTACGACCAATCTTGGCTGGCCAGATAATGAGAAAAGCATCATTTTCGTACGTAAAGCTTTGACGCCCCTTAATCGAAGGATCTACGCTGCTGCATTGGATTTAAAGAGACAAAAGAAGATGAGATATCTTTGAATTGCAGGAGGAAAGATCTTTTGTCGAAAGGATGATGGCACGCCTAGGATTCAACTGTCACTGCCCCAACACATAGAACGATTCCAACAGTAATTACGCTATCTATGGAAAGGTTACACACGCAATTGTGTGATATTATTATTGTTTGGCTATTTGCTATCAGTTGGTAAATATATCTTCAATATTTTCGAGTTCTTTATACCTTGTACATATGTATATTCAGATAGAAAACTTGATGTCATATTTAAACTAGTAGCTTTAAATAATGATTTTGGTCTTTTTGAATATAATTGTATAATATTAGGGTTAATTGTGTTTTTTGGATACATTAATTGTTCTAATATCATCCTAAGACTCACAGCTCTCCGGATATCCGGATATCGATTCACGAAATCATGTTCACTTTTGTTGAGAATTTGTTTAGAGATCTGCGCCACTGTTTTTGACATTGTTAATTATCCCTTTAGTATCTTTTTTACTTATATATACTTTCAGTTTTCTAATTCGAATTGTAATTACTTAGTTTGGGGTGTCTTGATAATGGTTCATCGTCTCAGTCAATTTTTGAGCGTGCTGCGTGAGCTTCCTATTTTAAAATTTTTTTTCTATAAAATATTTCTCTTAATATATCCATGGATACCTCAAGCATTTGTCATGTCAACGCCCAGTCTCTCTTGGCACATTTTCTAGAATTCAAGCATTTTTTTAGTACATGTTCCTACCATTTAATAGCTGTTTCTGAGTCTTGGTTAACTCTAAATATACCATCTAGCCTCGTTGCATTTAACAACTAATCACTTTTTCAAAGAGACGAGAGAAGGGGTGGCGGAGTTTGTCTTTTTCTGTATGATAGTCTGAGTGGGACGGTGGTGGAAATGAGTCTAGTGGCTAGTCATCCCACGAGTGAATTTCTCCTTGTTGACTCTCGATTGTACCTCATGATTCCACTCACCATACTGATCGTTCTAGTACTCGTATTGACTTAATGATTGTAGACGATATTGATAAGGTTGTCTCCTACGAACAACAAGCTATCCTTTTTCTCTCTAACCACGATTTGATTAACATTGCCTTCAAATTTTCCAATAATCTAAATTCAAAACCAACCCAAAGACTAGTGCGGAATCTCTCAAAAATTGATGAACATACATTTCATGAACATCTAATGACGTGTGATTGGGAAAAAATATTACCAGATACAGATGGAAATAATAAAATCGACTCCCCGACTAATTACTTAGTCTCCGAATTCGAAATTTTTCTCCGCTACACGTTCCTAAAAACTTCAATAAATCTGCCCCCTGGATCACATTTGAAACTAAAAGTCTACTGAGGGAACGTGATGGCAAACGCCGATTTTCGAAAAGAACAAAAAGCAGTATAGTACTGGCTCAATTTCGTAAACTCAGGAACCTAGTTCAAACTAAGATTCCAGATGCGTTCAATCAATACAATTACAACGAGATTACACATAGAGACAAAAAAGAGGACATTTGGCATCCCTTTGGACGTTCACACCTAATTCCGCCCAAACACGAATCTTTAGATAGTAATTTTCCCCCTAATGACCCTTTAAAGACTTTTTTTACATTCCCAGTTCTAGACTTATCATCATCATCTTCCACTTCCCCTCTTCATTCAACATTTAATGACTCTTTCTTCTTCTTTGATGCCATCACACCTGAAATAATTTTGGAAAAAACACTTGAAATCAAATCGAATGCCATTCGAACTGATGGAATATCAATCAAAATGATTAAACTTGCCCCTCCAATTATTTTTCCTATTCTTCTGCATATTTATAATGCTTCCCTACAGGTCGATATTTTCCCAGATATCTGGAAAAAGGCTGTTATTTGCCCACTTCTCAAAATTCTTAGACCTACTTTTCCGAAAGACTTCCGGCCAATCTCTATTCTATGTGCACTGTCAAAAAAAAAAAAAAAAATGTCCATCTGCAACTTTCCAAATTTCTCGAAATATCTAAGGCCATTGACCCGATGTAATCGGATTTTCGGACAAAACATAGCACTCTTACTGCTTTCCTTAAAGTAACAACGGATCTCAAATTAGCAATGGATAATAGGGAGATCACGATTGTTGTCCTGTTTGATTTTTCGAAGGCTTTTGATATGGTTAACCATAAGTTACTTCTACAAAAGTTAAAATCTTTAAACGTGTCAAACTCTGTCATCAAATGGTTTAAATCCTATTT
Source organism: Melikaiella ostensackeni (assembly GCA_032362435.1). Taxonomy (NCBI): domain Eukaryota; kingdom Metazoa; phylum Arthropoda; class Insecta; order Hymenoptera; family Cynipidae; genus Melikaiella; species Melikaiella ostensackeni. Next base: position 6,428,548 of record JAUMHM010000003.1, read on the forward strand.
AAATTTACTTATCGGGACCAATTTCTTCACTAAGTAGTTTACTTGTTCTAGTCCATGAGGACATAGATCGCGTTATCCTATGGTCCCAGAAGAATGGACTTACTCTTAACCCGGGCAAAACTCAGGCGATTGTTGTTGGACCTAGTTCATCTCCGTCGCTTGAAACTCTGGCATCATTTCTACCCCTTTGTATCGAGAATCTCAATATCCCTTTTGCGGCAGTGGTTAAAGATCTGGGATATTTCCATAACCGTACTTTGTCCTGGAAAGAACAGGTACAGATCTTCTTGAGGAAAACATACAGAATTCTACAACAACTATATAGGAATAAGAACTCTTTACCTACCTCCACTCGGATACTTTTGGTTAAGAGTCTAATCTTGCCCCACTTTGACTACGGTTGTTTGGTAAATGATGATTTGACTGACGATTTAAATTTAAAGCTTGAGTGTGCGTTAAATGCCTGTGTCCGTTTTATCTACAATTTGCCTAAACACGGACACATAACTTCATACCGACTTAAGGCCGGTCTGCTTAATGTTGACAAAAAAAAACAATTTTTTATGGTTAATTTGCTGTATACTCTTTTTCAGAACAAAGCTCCTGAGTATCTATTTAACCTTTTCCAATTTGTAGACAGAGACCTTCCAACACAGTCTAAGCTTCGTAAAAGACATAAAATCCTTAAGATTTCTCTTTCACAGAACGTGTCAGTTTCAAGGTCATTTATAGTAAGAGGTGTCCGGTTATAGAATAAGGTACCATACGATATGAGAAATGCACCTTCCATGTATCACTTAAAAAATCTCTGTTTCAAATATTTGTATAATGCTCCGAACTCAACTCTTGAAATTACTTACTGGTAAACTCCCATATTTAATTCTCCAGCATTTCATCTTCGAACTTGCTTTCGTTTTCATTAATTTTTTGAATTTTCATTTCTTATACACACAGACTACCAATCAGTGCTTGCACAAATTTGTAATGACCTTGTATAATTATGTTCCTTAGAGGGCTATTCAGCCCTAGGGACTTTTCTTCAATGAATACAAAATACAAATACAAATACATATGGGTTATGTGTGACCGTATTTTCATCAATCGAGAGGGAGCTTCCGTGAGGTTTTAAACTATGGCGGATAGGATTAGAATAGGGATCATAATATTAAAGATTAGGGAATTCTAGAATAAATTTTCAAAATTTCAAAATTGTTCCAACCATTATTCGGTCTTAAGGTCTCCAATGAAAAGCAGTAAATATGTTTATAACACATTTATTGAATATTCTCGTTCTCTCACTCAACGTTTCGACCACAATGCGGGTCTTTTTCAAGATTCAATAAATCTAAAACTAATTAAAATTATAAATAATTATAAAGAATTAACAAATTTTTTTTGAGACGTCAATAAAGGACAAGATTTTACAAAAAAAAAAACAGATTTTTGAAACAAACATACCTGAGTCAGCTTAACATTTTTTTCGTTTTTTTTTAATTAATAAAAGTTTAAGTCATAATACGTATGAAATAAATAATTTTATTATTTTTCATCATTTATACGCCGAAAAAACGATATTTTAAAAAATTGGACATATGGCCTGATTAATGTGTGTTTTCAACTACGTTATTAATTTCGCAATTTAACAATATTCTTTGAGTGTTTAGTAATGTATTTTGAAATTTAAAGGTGACCTTGTAATGTAAATTGTGAATTTCAAATTTATTAGTATGATTTAAAATATGAGCTGGTATTAGGGCTTCATTTCGACATTCAATTAAAAACGTACGTTGTTCTTTTAAAAGGACTAATCGCCGTTGAAATTTTATCCAACTGCAGATGTCAATTTTCACGTTTTCCCCATATATTGCCGAAATATAAGAAAGGTATCCTATTATCACCAGTACGTTACTGACCGTGTATAGTAATAATCAACAAACAATTCCAGATAGATCTAGAGATGTTTCTTCTTTCTTCGACCGTTTTATCAAAATTTTAAAAATTTCGAAACTGTTCCAACCATTATTCGGTCTTACGGTCTTCAATAAAAAGCAGTAAATATGTTTCAAACACATTTATTAAATATTCCCGTTCTCTCCTTCAACGTTTCGACCACAATGCGGGTCTTTTTCAGGAGTCAATAAATTTAAAATTAATTAAAATCATAAATAATTATAAATATTTAACAAATTTTTAAGACGTCAATAAAGGACAAGATTTTACAAAACATCAGATTTTTTAAACAAACATACCTGAGTCAGCTTAACATGTTTTTCATTTTCTTTTAATTAATAAAAGTTGAAGTCATAATACGTATGTAGTCAATAATTTTGTTATTTTTCATCATTTATACGTCGAAATAAACGATATTTTAAGAAATTGGAAATATGGCCTAATTCACGTATGTTTTCAACTGCGTTATTAATTTTGCAATTTAACAATTTTCTTTGAGTGTTTAGTAATGTATTTTGAAATTTGAAGGTGACCTTGTAATGTGAATTGTGAATTTAAAATGTATTATTATGATTCAAAATATGAGCTGGTATCAGAGCTTCATTTCGACATTTAATTAAAAACGTACGTTGTTCTTCTAAAAGAACAACTTCTTTTTTTATTAAAGATCGTAAGACCGAATAATGGTTGGAACAATTTTGAAATTTTGAAAATTTGGATAAAACGGTCGAAGAAAGAAGAAACATATCTAGATCTATCTGGAATTGTTTGTTGATTATTATTATACACGGTCAGTAACGTACTGGTGATAATGGGATACCTTTCTTATATTTCGGCAAGATATGGAGAAAACGTGAAAAGTGACATGTGCAGTTGGATAAAATTTCAACGACGATTAGTCCTTTTAAAAGAACAACATTTATTGACTCTAGAAAAAGACCCACATTATGGTCAAAACGTTGAGTGAGAGAGCGAGAATATTTAATAAATGTGTTTTAAACATATTTACTGCTTTTTATTGGAGACCGTAAGACCTAATAATGATTGGAACAATTTTCAAATTTTGAAAATTTGGATAAAACGGTCGAAGAAAGAAGAAACATCCTTAGATCTATCTGGAATTGTTTGCTGATTATTAAATTAGCTGTTTATTACGAAAAGCTATTCGTGACCACTGTTAATCTAATTCTGTGCAAAGCATGAAAGACGCTATTTGGGCAACATTTTATCATTATAGTTCAACTGACAAAAGTCCACGTCACGAAAAACGCCAGCAGGGAGAAAATTCTGGGTGCGAATATCAGCGTGCTAAATCTCTAAATCAAGAAGAATCCTTCAAACACACCTATCAACCTCTGCCAGCTGACGTTTTGGAAGAAATAAAGCGAATTATGAAGATCTTACGAAGGATAAGTTACTGGAAAGATGTTTAGACAGCTATACTCAGAATAGCAACGAGAGCTACAATCAAAACGTTTGGAAGATCATTCCGAAACATTTACCTGCCAGTACAACCAATGTCAGTATTGCAGCTTACATTGCTACCTGCATGTTTAATGAAGGTACATACTCTCTTCTAGCAATTATGGATGCATTTGGGATTAGCTGTGTCACAATGCCCATACCTATGCCGCCCACGCAGACAGCGAGAGGGTCAATTTGAGCGAAATCCGTGCGCAGCAGAACACTCGAGAGGCTAGAATGCATTGAAGACAGCAACAAATCGCTGTCCATGAAGCTTCTATCGAAGAAGGTTCTCTATATGGCCCTGGAATTGATGACTCAACGTAAGTTGAAAAGAAAATTTTTTCGTACGACTAAATCATACTCACACGTGTAAAGCATACTCAAATGTGTAAATTATACTAAAACGCGCTTTTGTCGAAACCACGTTTTTGAAGTGGGTGCACTTAAAATCTCTAGAACGGCTCACCCGATCATTACCAAATTTCAACTAGTTCTTTTTAGCATAATTCTAAAGTACTTGAACAATCGATATTTTATTTTCAAAGTTTTTTTTTTTTAAACCATACTCAAAACTTTGAACGCGTTTTTCTCGAAACAACGTTTTTGAAGTCGGTGCGCATGACATCTCCAGTATGACTCAACCGATCATTACCAAATTTCTATCAGTAATTTTTAACATAATTTTGAAGTACTCGAACGATCGACATTTTAATAATAATTTTTTTTTTAACCGAAAAATGAGCGATTTTTTCAAGGAAGATAAAAATTTTGTGTTTACACATCCGCCATTTTCTTGAAAATTAAAATTTTGACTTAATTCTTCGTTCAAGTACAAGGGAATATCGTTTTTCAACTAATCCCGTTGTATTTTTTGTTTCAGATGATCCAGTCATGAGTTATGATGCGCACCGCAAAACACCTTCTTTTGGACCTCTCGCAGATTGACCATAACTTACTTGTTTATTGATATTTTTACCTTAAAAAATTCCTATAACTTCTTAAAATGTGTATTATTCGAAATGTAGAACATTTGTCTATAAGTAATAAAACCTGTATTCAAAAAAATTCTTTAAAAAATCGTTTTTTTTAGGCCTTGCGACTGACTGACCCTGAACCCTTAAATGGTTTATATTTTTTGTATTAATTTCAACTTGTAGTGAATAGGATCCTCGAGTTAGCTGCCTACTCAAACAGATTTTAAAAAATTTCAAAAAAAGGGGGTTTGGAGAAAGCTGTTATGAAGTTATCCATCTTTCAGTTCACTAATCCGAAAAATTTTGAGACACTGGAGAAAATGTACTTCGATGCTAAAACTAGATGCGCTGATGAAAAGCGGAGGGGGAATTGATCAGTTGATGAACATCGAGTGGCCAAATTTATCCACAGCGTTTTCTTATGAGGATTATGAAAAAACGGAAACTATTGACTTCTGGTACGCAGTAGAAATAGCTACAAACGAATCTGGCGATGCACTGTTTCTTAATTTAATTCAAGTCGTGAAATATGTTATAGTCTCGCCACACCCTTCTGTAGCAGCAGAAAGAGCTTTCTCGCAGCTTAATTTGATCAAATCAAACCTCCGTAATAGGTTGCATGTACTTACATGTGCATGTCTTCTGCGAGTAAAAGATGCCTTAAGAAATGGCGACTTAGATTATAAAACTATCTCTGCGAAACAAATAAAAGTTTACTTGGAAATTATCAATACGAAAGCAGAAAAAAAAAGGAAGACCCGAAAATCGACGAGATTTTTCAATTGCTTGGAGAGGCAATCGATACTGAACAAATAGAATTGGTTCAACAAGATCTGGAGTAATCTGAAACATTAAGTAAAAACATTTCTAATTTATAATGTTTAAGAATTTCTTTTAAATTATTTGCAGTAAAAATATATGATATGTATTTCAGGTTCATACCGGACTAATAGTTTTGATCGATTTATTTCGACTATTATTCATTAAAATAAATGAATTAAAAAGTTGCTCTTTCTTGCAATGTACACTTGTACTTTTTAAAAGGCTTCGTGAAACCTTTGACGATGTTCTCGTTTAGTGCCTGATATTTTTTACAGTTGAGTAAGTATTAGACAATTATGTGAACTTCCTTAGTAAGTACGCAAAAAGATATTATTGAGACAATATTAACATTATTTACGGATAAGCTCTGACGATCAGTATTTAATTCCCGAGTTTTAACTGACTCCGTTATCATACCCTTTGTTCTTTGATTTTAAAAGTCCTTCGTTTGTTCTTAGACCTATTATTTTACTGATATTTGAAGTCATGTGAGTATTGAATAATCCCTCAGGATAAACATTCATCAGTTTCGTTCGCAGTTTATTCCTGCAGCCTGCAATTTATGCTGATTTTTGTAGTTGGGTGAGTATTAAATAATTATGTTATTATGTTAACCTGGAGATGATTTTGTACATAAAAATATTGACATCATATTATTATTATTCGGTGAGCTAGCAGCCCTCAGGAGAATACAATAATTTGCATAATAATTCTGCAGTTTGTTTAAATAAAAATTTTAAAGTAATATAGAAGTGTTTATTAATTTACGATATTCAATATAATAAATAATTTTTACATTCCTAATATAATTTAAAAAATTTCTCAGCATTTAATGAGACAGTTTAAAATATAATGAATTAAATTTTGCGCCAAAATTTTGCTAGTTAGTGGCGCCACCGCGGCGCTGTCTTCGAAAGTACAATTTCAGAATTTTGAGTACTCTTTCTGAATAGAAACGCAATTTTCATTGTGGCAACGCTGTGCTCAAGCATCGATCAATTTTGGAAGACTCACGATTTTAAAAAATACTAGATCCGATTCTTGAATTTTTAGGATCAAACTTTGCAATTAATATAGCCAATTTTCGCAATTCTATCTAAAATAAAGCAAAAGTAATTCGTCAACAAATCAAAGGAGAAGTGAAAGATAAATTAATTTCATTAAAAATAGATGATGTTACTCGTCTTGATCGCTCTTTACTCGGAGTTGATTTACAGATTGTCCCAGAAGGAAGAATCGAGTTGCGACGAACTTTAGGACTTTGAGAGTGTTCGAAATATTTGAAGTCGCATATTGATACAAATTTAAAAACTGCTGTGAAAGATATGCTTTCAAAAGATAACTTCGATGACAAATAAGTATATTCAGTAACAACTGATAATGCAACGAATATGAGAAAAGCAGTTCGATTTTTTAATAAGGAAGAAATTTCAGAAGATGAGGAGCATTATGAAGATGAAATGGATGTGGACCAGGGCTCACCAAAAGTCAGTCATTGACTGATTGATCTCATTGATTGATTGGTCGTACAGTCGATTGGTTTCCTCAAGCAACCTTCCCATTGTTAGATGAATAAAGCCGACAGAGAGAAATTACACTTTGGTAAAATATTATTTAATCGAATTTTACTTGGCTACATTAGCTTTATGAGATTATGAGGATTCAAAAAAGATAGTACAAAATCGGTTAATATCTTCAATCGTAGTTGAGAATTAAGGTACTTTTGTATGCACTTACATATTTCATTTTATTACTTAAAATATTAACCGATTTTCATCGACCTTTTTTCATTTTTTCTGATTCTATAAGGAGATCGATTCAGCTAATTAAAATTTAATTTATCCACGGTTTCATAATTTCAATTTTTGTAACCGGCCTCAATCTCATAACAATGACTGACCGTAACCACCATAACCCTTCGTAGGATTCCTGGAAACCGAATGAAAAAAAATGACATAAAAACTTTTTGTCTGTCAGGCACCTGTCGTGTCAGTCAACACCTGCCAAAAGTGGTGAGCCCTAATGTAGACAATGAGATGACAAATGCAAGTTAAACCGATGAAGGAAGATGACATTGATGATGATGACATTGATGATGAATGACATTGATGATGACGAAAGTATGGAATCTTTGACTTTGACAGAAAAGGATACATACAGAGCGTGAGTTCCATGGGGCATGGACTTCAATTATTATCTATTACTGACGTGCATTACCGTCGGAAATTGTCGGTAGGACTAGCGCGAGTACTATTAAAAATTCCTGCTGACTTTAAATCACAATAATTCGATTTAAAAAAGAGATGGAGATGTGAAAAAAATATTTAGAAAGCTTATGAAATTCCGCGTACGATAAGCCCTAGTAAGGGCTCTATTACTGACGTACACTACCGTCGGAAAATGTCGATACCACAAGCGCGAAAACTATCAAAAATCCCTGCTGACTTTGAACCACATTAATTCGATTTAAAAAAGAGATAAAGATGTAAAAAAAATAGTTGTAAGCTTAATGGAATTCCGCGTCTGATGAGCCCTAGTGAGGATATGTTTTACTTTTCGAAAAGAGTACATCACTTGAGAAGTTTTTTTAGAAAAATTAAAGAATTTCTCGACTTCAGCTCGTGGCATGATCTAGGAAAGTAACAGCAAAAATTTTAAATTTACACGATGCAATCTTTGAAATTTTATCTTTAATTAAGGCCAATAAAAATTTTTAAATCTTCACGGGTTCTCGAGAAATGACTAAAAATGTTCAACCTTTTTTGCGTTGAGTTTCAGTCGGCTCAAGCAGGGAGACCGGCCGACAGTGCTCGCCGACTGAAATTCACACGAGTTCAAGTTGAGATACAAAATCCGAGAAATTCTCGGCGAACACCGCTCTCACACTTTAAGACATTTCTCGGGAACCCATGAAGATTTAAAAAGTTTTATTGGGTAGAACTGAAGATAAGACTTCAATGATAACGTGGTATGAATTTCAGATTTTTGTTACAGCTTTCCTACGTCATGCCACCAGCTGGAGTTGAAGTACAAAATTCAAGAAATTCTTGAATTTTTTTAAACTTCTCACGTAATGTATCCTCTTCAGAAAGTCAAAAATATCCTTATTGGGTCTCATCAGATGAAGAATTTCATAAGTTTTCCAACTATTGTTTTTCAAATCTCTTTTTTTTTTACCGAGTTATCGTGCTTTAAAGTCAGCAGTGATTTTTAATAGCACTCGCGCTAGTCCTACCATCAATTTCCGACGGTAGTATCATAAAGAAAAAACAAGTAACAAAAAATTGAGGTTTGTAAAATCATATTTTTCTTTACAAAGTCTTTTATCAATTTCGTAATCAAGTTTATAATTATTATCACTTACCCACCGCTAAAGTAAGGATTTCCATGCCTCTAAATGATGTGCAAAGTGCTTCAACTCAGCAGAGTGTGCGAGAATAATATTGGCGCATGCGCAGTTTGAAGCATCTATTTTGCGAATCGGCGCAATGGACGAGCATGCACGCTTCAGAGATAAACAACTTTGCGCACCGGAAAAATAAAAATATTCCTGAATTCTCTTTAAAAAATTATACACAAATTTGGCTGAAAAGAACCATATGGGTTTGGGAATTTGATGAAATAGTGCCAAAAGTGCTAAATAATTTTCTCGGACGGTTGTGACAAAAAATAAGTGTACAAATTTTGAAATAAAAAAATAAACACAGAAAAATTAAATTTCAAAAGCTAACAGCGGAAAAACATTTTTCACAAATTTAAAATTATGGTATAGAGAAAATAAATCAAATCAATCTAGGATTGTGTAAAAAAGTTCCTGATTGTTCTGATAATACTTTACTTTGCTGGGACTTCACACGGTGAAAATACATCGTTACCACTAGATACGTTTTTTTTTGTTTCCATTAGGTTTTACATTCCAAGATGTCGAGGGTTGAATATGTAAGCTTGAGCGCAAGAAAAAAATAATAAAGGGTCAAGGCTTATTAATATTACTTCAGATTTTATCCCGAATTTCCAGTTATGATAGAAAAAACAATTTAAACGCCTCTTACCAGAGCCCTACATCGTACATATTCAAACCTCGATATCTCAGAAACCAGACCTCAATGGCAATCAAAAAAAAAAAACTTTCTAATGAATTTCGACGTTTTTGACCCTGTCAAGTCCAGCCAAATCGGTGTTCCATGAGGTGTATCATCTCCTTTCAAGTAAAAATTAAACTTCGTGTATTAAAAAAGAATAAACGTCTTTATATTCCATACTTTTCAAAACATATATTATACATGAAACGGTACTTTCACATTTTATTAGAGCCAAGAAACAAGAATCTTATCTAAAATATAAGAAAAAATGATAATTTGTCGAGTTTTTAATAGTAAAGACATTTTAACAGAATGATTTTAATATCCTTACAAATAACAAATGGCTAACTGAGGGAGAGGAATGCTGGCTATGTTAAAAAATCTTATCTGGAATACAATACTAAACTTCAAAATTCTCAGCTAAATTTTTAGCACTTTTCTATTTTTATCCAATTTTATTATCTTCTTCCAGTTATACATGTTTCCGTGAATTTCAATTTCTTATTCATATTTTAACATGGAGTCAAATTAGGTTTATATATAAACATGTTTTATTTTGGCCAATAGGGCCCCAATAAGACCCAAAAATACGCAGAGAAGTCTGCTACATCGTGCCTCTCTTTCTTCGCTCGCCTTAATTCTATCTATTGTCTCTTGTCTTTTCTACCTTAACGCTTGCCACCAGCCCTTCTCTCATCATCAACTACCAGATTTGACCATTACCATTTATCTTCTTATTTTCTATTGATTCAACTGGTCAACAAAAATAATATAATAATAAATAAATAAATAAAATAATAAAAATAATAACCAGTTCTTATTTAAAAGATGTTTGCAACTTAATTTTTTTATGAGAATTTGTTTAGCTTAGTGCAAAATGTACTACACTCAACTCTCGATTTATTGGCCCTCGGTTTATTGTCTTTCGACAATTCAGCGAGCTCGCATTTGCGGATGAGGGATTTTGAGGGGCAGGGAGAGAGGCACGGAACGCGACGCAATTACGCAGTTCCGTAAACACAAAACAGGCAGTTCCAACACGCGCGTGCCTATCTCGCATTTATTTTCAAACACACGTAGAAAATTCTTTTTTCATTAATTAGTCTTCATTATTCAAAAAGGTCCACCTTTTATGATGAGAAAAATAAAAATTTCCAGAAAATACGGTTAATTAACATTAAGTATTCCTACTGGAAATGGTTCATTCAACCCTGACTGTTTACATCGTAGACATTCTTGGAACGGACTCACGGTCATCGAGGCAATGCCCAAGACGCAAACTAAATCGAGAGTTAAGTGTAGATAGTACGAGCCAAAACAATCGGCCGGACGGTCAGCGACCCTTGGTGACAAAACGCTCGAGAATCAATGAGAACATGCTTGAGCTCTTAGAAACTTACAATCTTAGTCTAGATCAATACCGACATCAATATGCACATGGCACAGATACTTCTAGAAACATTAGGAAAGAATATTAGCAATCGTTACAGAAGTTTAGTGATGATTATTATACAACATGCTGCGATGAAAAACAGGCGCATACTTTTCACTATACGAGTATATCAAGAACGAATAATGCTAGAATCAATTTTCTTAAGCTTTGTTTGTCATTAAAAAACCAAGAAAAAAGCCTATTATTTGTTTATAAGCCTGTATTATTTTGTCAGTTATAACAATTTCTAAGAAACCCTATTTTTTCGTTTTTTTTTTCAAGTTTTTTGCAAATATCTCAGGAACCGTCAAAGCTATTGAAAATTTGAGGTAGTCGTTGGATTCAGCATTAAAAAACGCAGCGAAATCATGTACCACATTTCAAACAACAAAATTATCTAGTACATTTTGCACTAAGATAAACAAGTTTTCATTAAAAAATTAAGTTGCAAATATCTTTTAAATAGAAGCTGGTGGAAACTAACGGATTCCAGATTCGAATTCACCGCAAGAAAGTACGTTGAAAATGATATGTTGCATTCCACAGATACATAGGTCATTTTTGTTCACCAGTGTTTTTTTCTACCCCTTCGTCCCTCTTTGTCCTCTCTCTTTTCCTTTATCTTCGTTTCCAAATCCCGCGACCATTCCACCCCCTCCCCTTTCCTTTTTCATGCAAAATCTATCCAATTGTCATGCTTCTTTTTTCAGTCTTATCACAATCTTCCAGCCAATGTTTCAAAGTCCCTCTACCTCTCTCACATAGCATGCATTTTCAGTCCTCCTCTCCACTCCAGTACTTGTTATACTCTTCTGCATTACCACATCTCACACTTGCGATTACTTTTTGCGATCCCCTTTCCCGCTTTCGCCCCAAATATTTTGCCATTCCTTCTACTCTTATTTATTTATATTTCTCATTATATTTAGCTTCTCTTATTTTATATTTCTGTCTTTAAAACTTTTTTACCTCGTTCTATCAACTTTTGTTGTATCTTCATTCCCCTTCAATGATTTTCTTTGACTCATTCCTTTGACCATCCACACCTGTACAAGTACATTTCTCTTTCTTTCATGCCATTATATTCCCCTCTTCCACTTTCTCATTCTTTTAGGCATGCTTTCCCTATAGTTCTGCCCTCGCTCTCCAGTAGTCTTTCTTTGTATTTGCAAGCTGTGTCACCTGTTTTTATTTTTATTTTTTCCGTACCTACCTCCTTTAATATTACATACCATGGCGTCTATCTGTCTAATCCCCAACCCTCTATCTTAGTGATTACGTAGTCTATGACTGCGGACGTGTTGCTTCTTACGTATGTGACCTCCCCTTCTTTGTCTCCTTTCTTATTTCCATTAAGTATATACCACCTCCTGTCTTCTACCATCTCTAGTAGCTGCTTTCCCTCAATATTCATTACCTGATCTTTCGAGGCTCTTACCCCCTCCATTTCATCCAAGTACGTATTACCTTTCCTTCCTATTCTTGCATTAAATCCCCCCCCCCCCTATTATTCATATTTCTTCTTCCACCTCATTAATAAACTTCTCCATGTCATTTCTTACCTCTTTCATTCCTTTTCCATTGTATAATGTCACTATTCTGTATCATTTTCTGAAATAATTCGAGTCTATTTTTAATATTTTGAATTAAAATTTAAAATAGCTGCCCATGATGGCGGCCAACAAGGGGTTAACCACTTCAATTTTTCATCTTCACTAAATTACAAGATTACAGGATTACATGAGATTACATGGGATTATACAAGATTACATACGGGATAATACAAGATTGCACACGATTACAGAGATGACATGGGATTTCAAAAGGTTACACGAGATTACACAAGATTATATGGGATTAAAATTAAAGATCACAACCGGAAAAAGAGACTAATAAAATAAGATACTGTGTCATATAGATGCCAAAATTTGAAGAATTATTGTTGAAATATAATTGTAGAAATATATAATTGTAGAAATATAAACTTTATTTTTTGTTATTTTTAAGAAAATAATAATTAGGTACGAATTATAAAGATTATATGATATTATATTGCAACATTCATATTTAAAATCTATTCCTTTGTTTACACTTCTCATTAATCTTAGTTTTTCTCTTCGTTTCTCACCAAACTCGCCTTGAAAATCGCGGTTTACACTCGTCAGCACAAGTGTTGTTGTTTCGCGACATTAGACATTCACGTAGTCACCAAAGATAGTAGAGAGAGAGATAGTGAATAAATTTTATACGCAAGCAAATTCAACGATAATTAAACGAAACAGACACGAGGGATATAAAGCCCGTAAAGGTAAGACATGGAAAAAATTTACCTTCATATTAACTTAAAATTTTAAGAGACAAATATTCTCGCTGTTAAAAAGATTTGATAAGTGTTATTGATCAATTTCTATAAATACGCTAGAACCTCGAGTTAGCTCGAGCCTCGAGCATTGCTTACTTTGACCGTGAGATCTTCCAAGAATTTCTACCATGTAAACAGTCAGGGGGAACTCCATAACTCCGCTGAGCTCGCGCGCCCTTCTCTCGGCCCCTCCGATCTCCCCACCTACGAATGTGAGGCCAGCGGCAATCCTCTCTCTCGCCGTCTTCGACCCCTCACCCACAAGTGCGAGCTCGCAGACATTCTAGGAAGGCAGTAAGTCGAGAGGAAGTATGTCGAGGTCCCAGTGTATATAACTTTCGGATATTCGTTATTAATTTAAGAACATCTAATACATTCTATTCAGTGCAAGAGCAATTCTGTTCTATACAGTTAGTTTTTATTTAAAATGTTTCTATTTTATATAAGGGCGCGAATATTCGTACCACTAAAAATTTGGCTATTCGTACCACTATTGACAGGAATTGGGCGAGCTGGAAACGGAGGACCAATCCGTCTCAATAGTCGTACAAATAGGCAATCCGTTTATACAGGGTGTTTTTTTTTAATCTTGAGACATCGAAATATCTCAAGAAATACGCATCCAGCGAAAAAAATGTCCGTAATAAAAACTTTTTATTTTCGAGGGGGAAAAGCGTCGCCGCAAAAAATTTACCCCACACCCCACCCCCTGAGGGCGGCAGAGGGAGTGACTTTAAAATTTCAAATGGGAACATATATTTTTTATTGTAGATTCAGATCCTCCATTAGAAAATACGTAAGTTTTATTCGAAAACATGTTTTCGATTCACGCCAGATGACGATGCATTTGCAAAAAATGACATCGTTGACTATTCAAGAAATACGCTTCCAAACGAAAGTAAAACGAAGATTCTTATTTCTCCATTTTATTTAAACAAAACAAAACAAAACAAAAATAAGAAGAATTAAAATTAATTTCCCCAGAATTTTCAATTTATTTTTGAATGAAGCCAGGTACAGAATTTGAAATGCGGAAGTCGCATCCACATTCCACCTCTGGTGAACAACCCTCGGTTGCATGAATTGAAAAAAAATTTTCGAATGAAACTTACGTATTTTTTAATGGAGAATCTGAATCCGCAATGAAAAATACAGGTTCCCATTTGAAATTTTAAAGTTACCTCCCCTACCGCCCCAGGGGTTGGGGTGTAGGGTAAATTTTTGCAGAGTCGCTTTTCCTCCTCAAAAATAAGTTTTTATTACGGACATTTTTTTCGTGGGATGCGTATTTCTTGAGATATTTCGATGTCTCAAGATGAAAAAACACCCTGTATAAACATTATGCTTCTATATGGAAGATATGTAATGGATCATAAATAAACATTTTTGACCGTCAAGCCGTCAAATTTATTCTTGCTCATATCTGACTTCAGAGTTCAGGTTCAAAATCTATAGTATATCGGTGATTCTCATCAAAAGCGGCAATTTCGTGCATGGATTATTAAAATATTAGGAGTGATAAAAATGGTGTTTCTTTTGCTTAAATATATGTATGGTGGTGTATCATACACGTATGCAACGTGGTCACGCAGGATCACTTTATTTGTTTATGAAAAATAAAGTTGTGAAATCATAGGTATTATTCAACCAGCTTATTTTGATTGAATATAT
>JAUMHM010000003.1:6459719-6471931 GCA_032362435.1 Melikaiella ostensackeni
TGAATCAACAACCAGGTAAATGACTTTTTAAGAAAATAGTTCAACTTTCAACCGAGTAGATGAATTTACAAGAAAATTTTGAATCTTCAACCAAAACTCATTGATTTTCAACCAAATACTTAAATTTTCAACCACGAAGATTAAATTTCTACCAAAAAGACGAATTTTCAACAAAATACATGAATTTTCAACCAAATAGTTAAATTTTTAATTAAAAATGATTCATTTTCAACGAAAAAGGTGAATTCTTAATGAAAAATTTAATAATTGATATTTCAACCAGAAAAGATTTCATTTTTAAATAAAAAAACAGTTGAATTTGACCAAAAAACGATTTTTCAACAAAAAAGAATTTTCAGTCAAGAAAAAAAATTAACCAAATTGTTGAAATAATTGAATTTCCAACAAAATACATGAATGCTCAACCGAATAGTTGAATTTTTCACTAAAAAATGAATTGTAAACCAAAAATGGAAAAATTAAATTTTCAATCAAAGAGATGAATTTTCAACTAAAATAATGAATCAACAACCAGGTAAATGACTTTTTAAGAAAATAGTTCAACTTTCAACCGAGTAGATGAATTTACAAGAAAATGTTGAATCTTCGACCAAAACACATTAATTTTCAACCAAACACTTAAATTTTCAACCACGAAACAATTTTTCAACAAAAGAGTAGAATTTTCAGTTAAGAGAGGAAAAAATCAACCAGATTGTTGAAATAATTGAATTTTCAAGAAAAAATTAAATTTTCAAATGAATAGAATGATTTTTTATCAAAATAGTCGAATTTTAAACAAAACAATGAAATTTTCAAACTAATAATATAATTTGGAACCAAAAAGATGAATTCTCAACCAATAATAGTTGGATTTTCAATCAAAGAGATGAATTTTCAACTAAACTGATGAATCTTCAACTGGAACAGTCAGATTTTTAATTAAGAAAATTAATTTTCAGCCAAAAAAAAACATTCTACTCTGAAATTAACTTTTTTCTCTTTCTTAAAGGGTTTCTATAGATTTTTGAAAAGTTTTATTCCCAGGGTGGGTGAAAAATTGCAATTTTCCTATATTGGTTCCTTTATTGGTTTCCTATATTGGTTCCTATATATTCCTATATTGGTCTATAAATCTCTATGGCTATCTGCCGCCACAATTTAAATAGTGAAAATGAAAAAATAGTTGCAAAACCAATAAAATTTATTGATTGATGTAAAAAAAACTTATGATCTACAGTTCAAAAGTAACTATATATATATATTTTTTTAAATTTATTTTTATTCAGATTGGAAATGTATTTAGGAAAATGTATTCATTGCTGTTGTATCAAAATTACCTTATTCCATAAATGAGTGGAAAAATTGTAATACTTTTGCCCTTTGGTTGCTATGTCTATGAATTGTAAAATATATATTTTTTTAAATCGGATTTTAAATGTATAAAAAACTTCATTTATTTGTTTTAATTTAAAATTAACTTAATCTATTAATGAACGAAAAATTAAAAACTTTTTAGGCCCTTGTTTCCTAGCTCTATGAATCGCAAAATATATTCTTTACACTTAAATATATTATATTATATATATATACTTAAATATATTCTTTATACTTTAATTCAGATTAGGAAGGTATATGACGCTTTATTAATTGTTTTTATGTCAAAATTAACTTAGTTTATTAATAAGCGGAAGAATGTAAGCATTTTTGCCCCTTGGCTTCTACGCTTATGAATGTCAGAAAACTTCTGTGTGCTCTAATTCGGATTAGAAGTGTATAAGAAACTGTTTTCATTGTTATTAAATAAAAATTAATTTATCCTATCAAAGAGAAAGACTGGAAAAGTATAAAAACTAAATTTCCGAGTAGGTTCAGATGGGAATTATAAAAGGCTACTAGGGAAAGGGAAGAAGGCAGTAGATGAGTATCTAAAAATGAGAATAAAGAGAGAGTTGAGAAAGAATTTGTTAAGCCTACGCCCGTGAATTATGTTCAAATACTTTTTCACTTAATCGGAGTATGAAAAATATTTATATAGAATGTACAGGTGTGGGATCAAGTGACTTAGCATTTTCAAACTTTTCCGCAAATTGGTTATTTCTAGATGGAACCTACGAATAAAAATAATTGCGCAGTATGCATAGGCGTGGGCTTAAAGGAATGTAGATTTGGAAACTTTTCCGCAAGCTGAAGGAATCCAGAAATGATCAGAGAAGTTTGAAAAACTTGGTACATTTTGAAGAGAAAAATAATCCGTCCAAGAGAAAATATCCACAGACGTGAAACAAGCAGACACCGAAAATTATTTGAACCTTGAAGGTCCTGCGTCAATTTTTTCTTTTATCTGACAGAAACGATTGAACAGATACCAGGTTGCCTGTAATCGGGCGAGTGACTACATGACGAAGAGGACCCACGAAATTGTACAAGATAATCGCGAAAGCTTCATGGAAGAAAAATTGCTTCGTTAAAAACGAGACACTGAGCCTTTCATAAAAAATTTTAGGGCCCATCGAATATCTCAAGAATAAAAACTCTCGCTCGCCTTGGACACCTTAAGTGTCGTACCAAGTTTTTTTTATACACTGATAAAAATAAATTAAAAAGAAATTTAACTACGACCGATTAAATGTCAATCAGCTTATTATCTTAAATATAAAATATTATACTATATTTCACGAATATTTTTGATTGCATAATGATGTATCATTATTTTGTGTTCGTTGTTTATAGGTCTATCATATTGAGAACAGTGTCAGAAAAATATGAATCCTTTGCATTTGTAACGAAACACGAGTCACGTGCATACACGTATATTGCACTTGCATGAGTTATTTATTGACTTCTGCCGTATCGCGAGCCACGTTTGCACATATTTCACAGGACAATAGCTGTCAGTTGCATTGAAAAATAACCCCAACAAATGCGAGACTTTGTCAGACATCGTCTTTTCTGAAAAAGTCTTGGACCTTGGAAATTTGTATTTTTTCACTTTTTCGAAGGCCGCGGAACGTCCGGCTCCGGCCAAAAAGACGTCTACTCGAGAAGAATCGCTGATTTTTAGATGATGAAGGTCGCAAGAGAAGGAGAACAAGGAGGTAGAAAAAGACCGCGGTTTAGACAAAGCCGCTCAAGAAGGCGTTTTAAGCGCTCCAAGGTGGATAATAAAAGTGAAACCTTTGTTTAAGTACTTCACATTCTTAAGATTCTATCTGAAAACGAACTTTTCTTGTTGGACGGAATAGTTTACGATTATTTGCTCCTTGGCTCCTACGCCAATGGGCCCTGAAAGATTATATTTTATGATTAAATTTTGATGTGGTTCAGAAAGAGGTTTTAGAATCGATTATTCGGCAGATTTACAAAATAGAAAATAGTTGATATTCATAGGCGTAGACTCAAGGGACAGCAGATTGGGGGCCGTTCAAAAATTACCTCACACTGCCAGGGGGGATTAGGTTTTGTGATGATTTGTGACGAAGGGGGGATGGGTTCACGCAAAATGTGACATCACACATGGGAAATATAAATGTGAATAACAATTTTTTGAAATTATTGAAAAAATTAAAATTTTTGATTTTATTTTACAAGTAAAGCATCTAAATACAGACTTCACATTCTTTCCCCTATTACCCTCTTTACCACTTTTTAAAAGAATTCCTCTTTTTCCCCCTGTTTTCAAGAAACTCTCACTTTTTCTCGTCTATTCGCTTAAAAGTGAACTGAATTAATAGAACTCGATAAGAAAATCCAACTATTTTTTGTTGAAAATTAATTTTTTTCAATTGAAAAGTCTACTTTTTATGTTTTTGGTTCAGAATTCATCTCTTTTGGTTGAAAATTCTACGATTTGGTTGAAGATTTAACTATTTTCTTGAAAATTCATCATTTTTGGTTGAAAATTGAACTACTTGGTTGTAAGTTGAACTACTTTGTTAAACATTCATTTTATTGGTTGAAGATTGAACTAATTTGTTGAAAATTCGTTCTTTTTTTGGTTGAAAATTAAATTTTTTAAATTGAAAATTTAAATATTCCATTAATGGTTGAAAATGGATTGTTTTTGGTTGAAAAATCAACAATTTGGATGGAGATTTATGTATTTTCTTGTAAATTCATCTTTGTAGCAAATTAATCTTCATGATTGAAGATTCAACTACATGGTTGAAGATTGCATTCTTTCGATAAAAATTCATTTTATTAGTGAAAGATCCACCTCTTTGATTGAAAATTTGACTATTCAATTTTTTGTTAAAAATTGATCGCTTTTAGTTTCAAATTCAACTGTTTAATTGAAAATTCACTTGTTTATTGAAAATTCATATTTTTGGGTTGAAAATTCAACTTTTTTGTAGACGATTCGTCTTTTTGGGTTGAAAATTTCATCACTCTCGTAGAAAATTCAACCATTTGGTTGAAAACTAACTTTTTGCTAGAGAACTTGCATTTTGGCTTGAAAATCGAACAATATGTTTGATTTTTTTTTAATCTTGACTGAAAAATCTTTCATGGTAGAAAATTCAACTCTTATAGAAAATTCGTTTTTTTTTTTGGTGGAAAATATATCTCTTTAGTTGAAGAAACAACTATTTTGTTGAGAATTCGTTTTTTTTTGTTTGAAGTGAACTATTTTTTATTTAAAATTAAAATAATTTCATTGGTCAAATATCAACTACTACATTTTTCGTTGAAAATTCATCTTTTTGGTTAAGTTCGACTTTTGATTCTAATGTAATGTATTTTGTTTAATATTCGTCTTTTTAAACAAAAATCAAAGTGTTTTGTTGAAAATTATTTGGTTTTAGTACAGAATTCAACTATTTTGTTGAAAAATCTTTTTTTGTGGTTCAATTCAACTGTGGAAGACTTGAAATAAAAATATTTTCTTGGTTGAAATATCAAGTTTTATATTTTTCGCTGTAAATTAATCTTTTTTTATTAAAAATTCTACTTCTTCTTTGAAAATTAATTTTGATTGTTGAAAATTCAACAATTTTGTTCAAAATTTATCGCTTCAGTAAAAAATTCCATTTTTTTGCTGAAGATTTAATTATTTCGTTGAAAATGCAGCTACTTTGTTAAAAATTCATTTTTTTGTTGTTGAAAATTCACCATTTTAGTTGAAAATTCATTTTCTTAAAATATTTTTTTTTGTTACTGAAACTGTATCTCTGTAAGTTGGAAACTCTACCATTTGGTTCAAAATTTGAGTATTTTGTAGAAAAGTCCTCCTTTTGCTAGAAAACAAACCTTTTCTGCTGAAAATTAAAGCATTTCGTTGAAAATTCAATTTTTTAGTTTAAAGTTCAATTATTTTGTTAAAAAGTCAACCTTTTTTATTGAAAATTAATCTCTTCCAGTTGAAGATTCAACTATTTTTATTTTGGAAATTCGTCATTTTTGGTCGACCTCAACTGTTTTTGATTTACTTTAAAATCTTCTCTTGGTTGAAATATCAACAATTATATTTTTCGATGAGAATTAATCTTTTTTGATTGAAAATTCAACTTCTTTGTTAAAAATTAGGCACTGAATAGCGTTACGGAATTTTCCGTAAACTTAACCCGGTCAAGTGTAGTGTTAAGGTTAGAGTTACGGAAAATTCCGTAACTTTAGCCCTGAACGAGCTGGAAAGGGGTTGGTCTTACGGAAAATTCCGTAACGGTAGACAGTTCGAAAAAATTAATTTTTATTGTTAAAAATTCAACTATTTTGTTGAAAATTTTAACTATATTGTTGAAAATTTGTCCCTTTTGCTTAAAAGTTCAACTAATTAGTTGTAAACGAAACTGTTTGCGTCATGATAAATATTTTTCTTTGAAAGTGCAACTATTTGGTTGAAAACTCATTTTTCTTGGTTGGAAATTCATATTTTCGGATTTAAAAAATTCAAATTTCTTTTTGAAAATTTTATTACTTTGTTAAAAATTCATCTTTTTGGGTTGAAAATTTTATCTTCTTCGAAGGAAATTTCGTTGAAAATTCATATTTTTGTTAAATTCGACTTTTTTATTTAAAATTAAAATCGTTTTTAGTTGAAATATTAACTATTATATTTTTCGTTGAAAATTCATCTCTTCAATTAAATTTCACTGTTCTTGACTTCAAATTAAAATATTTTCTTGGTTGAAATATCAACTATTATAAATTTCATTGAGAATTAATCTTCTTCTATTAAAAATTCTACTTCTTTGTTGAAAGTTAAACTTTTTTTATCAAAAATTCATTTTTTTTTGTTGAAGATTCATCACTTCAGTAAAAAATTCAATTTTTTTGTTGAAAATTTGATTATTTCATTAAAAATACAGCTACTTTGTTTGAAATTCATTTTCTTTTGTTGAGGATTCATCATCTTACTTGAAAATTCATTTTTTTTAATCCTTTTTTTTACTGAAAATGTATCTTTGTTAGTTGAAAATTCAACCATTTGGCTTAAAACTCAAGTACTTTGCTGAAAATTCGTCTCTTTGGTAGGAAATGAACCTTTTTTTTTCGAAAAATTAAACCATTTGGTTGAAAATTTTTTATTTCGTTTAAAATTTAATTATTTTGGTAAGAACTTATCCTTTTTTATTGAAAATTAATCTCTTCCAGTTGAAGATTCAAGTATTTTTTGGAAATTCGTCATTTTTGGTCGAACTCAACTGTTTTTGATTCAAAATTGAAATCTTTTCTTGGTTGCAATATCAACAATGATATTTTTGGTTGACAATTTCACTATTTTGTTGCAAATTCGAACTATATTATTAAAAATTTGTCCTTTTTGCTTAAAATTTTAAATGGTTAGTTGTAAACGAAACTGTTTGCATCATAATAAATATTTTTCTTTGAAAGTGCAACTATTTGGTTGAAAACTCATTTTTCTTGGTTGGAAATTCATATTTTCGAATTTAAAAAATTCAAATTTCTTTTTGAAAATTTTATTACTTTGTTAAAAATTTATCTTTTTGGGTTGAAAATTTTATCTTTTTCGAAGAAAATTTCGTTGAAAATTCATCTTTTTGTTAAATTCGACTTTTTTATTTAAAATTAAAATCGTTTTTAGTTGAAATATTAACTTTTGCATTTTTTGTTGAAAATTCATCTCTTCAATTAAATTTGATTTTTCTTGACTTCAAATTAAAATATTTTCTTGGTTGAAATATCAACTATTATATTTTTCGTTGAGAATTAATCTATTTTGACTAAAAATTCTACTCCTTTGTTGAAAGTGGAACTCCTTTATCAAAAATTCATTTTTTTTTGTTGAAGATTCATCACTTCAGTAAAAAATTCAATTTTTTGTTGAAAATTTGATTATTTTGTTAAAAATGCAGCTACTTTGTTAAAAATTCATTTTATTTTGTTGAGGATTAATCATCTAACTTGAAAATTCATTTTTTTTTAAATCTCTTTTTTTGTTACTTAAAATATATCTTTGTAAGTTGAAAATTTAGCCATTTGACTTAAAACTCAAGTACTTTGTTGAAAATTCGTCTCCTTGGTGGAAAATGAACCTTTTTTTTTTTTGAAAAATTAAACCATTTGGTTGAAAATTTTTTATTTCGTTTGAAATTCAATTATTTTGGTGAAAACTAATCCTTCTTAATTCAAAATCAATCTGTTCCAGTTGAAGATTTAACTATTTTTTTGGAAATTCGTCATTTTTGGTCGAACTCAACTGTTTTTTACTCAAAATTAAAATCTTTTTTTGGTTGCAATATCAATAATTTTATTTTTCGTTGAGAATTAATTTTTTTTGGTTGAAGATTCAACTTCTTTGTTAAAAATTATTTTTTTTTGTTGAAATTCAACTATTTCGTTGAAAATTTAAAAATTTTGTTTGAAAATTTAACGTTTTGTTGGACATTTGTCTTTTTGGATAGAAAATTCATTGTTCTTGGATTACAAATTCTTTCTCGTATGTTGCAAGTTCAACTATTTGGTTCAAACTCAAACTATTTTGTTGAAAATTTGTCCCTTTCGCTTAAAGTTCAACTAGTTAGTTGTAAACGAAAATTTTTGGGTCATACCATAATTAATTTTTTTCTTTGAAAATTCAGCTACTTGATTGAAAACACATCTTTCTTGGTTAAAAATTTATATTTGTGGGTTTAAAAAATCAAATATTTTGTTGATAATTTTATTATTTTGTTGATAATTCGTCTTTTTGGATTGAAAATTCGTCTTTTTGTGTTTAATTGTATTGTTTTTGAATCAAAATTAAAATCTTTTTTCATGGTGAAACATCAACTACTACATTTTTCGTTGAAAATTTATCTTTTTGATTAAATTTGACTGTTCTTGACATCAAATTAAAATATTTTCTTTGTTGAAATATCAACTATTATATTTTACGTTGAGAATTGATTTTTTTTATTAAAAATTTTACTTCTTTGTTGAAAGTTAAACTTCTTTGTTGAAAATTAAATTATTTAGTTGAAAATGCAGCTACTTTCTTAGAAATGCATTTTTTTGTTGTTGAGGAATTATCTTTACGGGTGAAAACTCATTTCTTTCAAATCTTTTTTTTTTGCTGCTGAAAATATATCTTTGTCAGTTGAAAATTCAATCATTTGGTTTAAAACTCAAGTATTTTGTTGAAAATTCGTCTGTTTGGTATAAAATGAACCTTTTTTTTTAAATCAACTATTTGATTGAAAATTAATCTATTCCAGTTGAAGAGTCAACTAATTTGTCGAAAACTCGTCTTGTTTGGTTGAATTCAGCTGTTTTTGATTCGAAATAAAAAAAAAAATTCGTTGAAATACCACCTATTATATTTTTTGTTGAAAATTCATCTTTTTCATTAAATTCGACTATTTTTGATTTAAAATTAAAATCTTTTTCAATTGAGATATCAACTATTACATTTTTTGTTGAGAATTCATCTTTTTTCTTGGAAATTCAACTACTTGCTGGAAATTTGAACTTTTTTGTTAAAAATTCATTTTTTTTGTTGAAGGCTCATCACTTTAGTTGAAAGTTCAACTTTTGTTGAAAATTTAATTATTTGGTTTAAAATTTAATTATTTTGTTGAAAAGTCATCCACTTTGATTGAAAAATCAATCTGTTCCAGTAAAAGATTCAACTGTTTTGTTGAAAATTCGTCTTTGTTGGTTGGAATTAGCTGTTTTTTATTTAAAATTTAAACAAATTTTTGTTGAAACACCACCTTTTACATTTTTTGTTGAAAATTCAACTTTTTGATTAAATTCGACTGTTCTTGACTTCAAATAGAAATATTTTCTTTGTTGAAATATCAACTATTATATTTTTCGTTGAGAATTAATCTTTTTGATTAAAAATTCGACTTCTTTGTTAAAAGTTGATCTTCTTCGTTAAAAATTAATTTTTTTGTTGAAGTTTCATCACTTTAGTAAAAAATTTAATTTTTGTTTGTTGAAAATTTAATTATTTAGTTGAAAATGCAGCTGCTTTGTTAAGAAGTCATTTTTTTTGTTGAGGATCCATCATTTTAGTTGAAAATTCATTTTTTTAATCATTTTTTTTGTTACTGAAAATGTATCTTTGCTAGTTGAGAGTTCAACCATTTGGTTTGAAACTCAAGTATTTTGTCGAAAACTCGTCTCTTTGGTAGAAAATGAACCTTTTTTTTAAATTCAACCATTTGGTTGAAAATTTATCTTTGCGGTTGAAAATTTATTTGGTTTAAATTCTCATTATTTTGTTAAAAAGACACCTTTTTTATTGAAATTCAATCTATTTCAGTAGAAGATTCAACTATTTTTTTGAAAATTCGTCATTTTTGGTCGAATTCAACTGTTTTTGATTTAAAATTAAAATCTTTTCTTGGTTCAAATATCAACAATTATATTTTTCGTTAAGAATGAATCTTCTTTGATTGAAAATTCAACTTCTCTGTTAAAAATTAATTCTGTTGTTGTTGCAAATTCAACTGTTTGCTTAGAACTTAAACTATTTCGTTAAAAATTTGTCCCTTTTGCTTGAAAGTTCAACTAGTTCGTTGTGAGCGAAACTGTTTGTGTCATAATTAATTTTTTTGTTTGAGAATTCAACTATTTGGTTTAGAACTCATATTTCTTCGTTAAAAATTCATATTCTCGGATCTAAAAATTTAAATAATTAGTTGAAAATTTAATTATCTTGTTGGTAATTCGTCTTTTTGGATCGAAAATTCGCCTTTTTTTGTTGAAATATCAACTATGACGTATTTCGTTGATAATCCTTTTTGGTTAAATTTGACTGTTTTTGATTTTAAATTAAAATTGTTTTTCGGTTCATATATCAACAATTATATTTTTCGTTGACAATTAATCACTTTATTAAAGATTCAACTAGTTGATTCAAAGTTGAACTTCTTTGTTGAAAATTCATTTTATTTGGTGAAAATCATTCTGTTTTTTTTTAACATTCGTCTCTTTGGGTAGAAAATTAATGTTCTTTGGATTTAAAATTTTCTTTGTAGATTGAAAGTTCATCTATTTGATTACAGATTAAACTATTTTGTTGAAAACTCGTATCTTTTACTTCAAAGTTCAACTAGTTGGTTGTCAATGCAACAGTTTGGTTCATAATTAATTTTTTTTTATAATTAATCTTTTTAGTTAAATTCGGCTATTTTTTATTTGAAATGAAAATCTTTTCGTGGTTGATATATCAACAATTATAATTTTCGTTGAGAATTAACTTTTTTATTGGAAATTCAACTACTTTATTGAAAGTTGGACTTTTTTGTGAAAAATTCATTTTACTTGTTGAAAATCTGACTATTTTGTTGAAAATTTAGAAATATTGTTAAAAATGTAATTATTTTATCGAAAATCTAACTGTTTTGTTGAACATTCGTCCTTCTGGATTGTAAATTTAACTGTTTTCTAAAAAATTCGTCTTTTTGGCTTGAAAATTCAACTGCTGTTGGTTGAAATTTGATCTTTCTTGTTTGAAGGTTTGATAATTTGGTAGAAAATTTATATTTTGCGGTTCAAAAGTCAATTGTTTTCTAAAACGTTTGACTTTTTAGCTTGAAAACTAAACTCTTTTGTTGGAAAATCATCTTCCTTGGTTGAAAATTCATATTTTCGGGCTTAAAAGTCAACTGTTTTCTAAAACATTCGACTTCTTAGCTTGAAAACTCAACTCTTCCGTTGAAAATTCAACACGTTTGTTAGAAAATTAATCCTTTTCGGTTAAAAATGCAATACATTTCGTAGGGTATCCATACATTAATTTTTTTGCAAAGAATTCATTTCTCTATTATTCCCTGTTTCGAGAGGATTTTAGGCTGTCATGTCTTTTAAAATATTATGTTTGTCTGTTTCGTGTTTTATTTTAGACATTTATCAAATAAAGTCAAAGAAAAAATTTCTACATAAAAGCTGACGAAGAAGAGGAGGGGTGGAAAAAGTGTTCAAAATAGCGTGACGTATAGTTTTAACAGCTCTTTGCACAATTTTTCCGCCTGAAAAGAAAAGATTAATTTTTTAATTAAAAAGAGTTTCGATTTTTATCCAGTGATTATAATTGATTGCATAATAAGTACGTCTAACGGTGCAAGTAGATTATGGAGAGTGAGGAAGCCAATTCCTGATGGCAATCGGCGAGATTAATTTTGTAATATCGCCGGTTGCAAGACACTCGAGTCGCTGGTTAATCGGAGGCGATATTAAAGGGACTAGTAAATTATTCATTGGGGCGCCAATTGCAAGTCAAATGATGGACGATATCGACTTGATCTGGCACCCTCAATTCGAAAGGGTCGCTGATTTTATAACGAGAGTGAATTAATTCTACCGGCAACTTTATCTTCGATCCCTTTCCTCTCTTTATGCCGAACCTTTGGAACCTTTTCATTATTCGATGATTATCAAGGAATACCGTAAAGGTGATTGACCTTTATAAAATTCTGGGATTCTCTTCAGACAATTTCAACATAAAAGGAATTGCCTTAGGGGCCGTTCAAGTATTATGTAACGCACTTTTTGGTGATTTTGAACCCCCCTGTTATGTTATGTAACGTTGAGAAATTAACATTTTTCGTTATTTACATGTGAAAAATAAATGTGATAATATCTAGATGATTATAAAATGATGCAACAGCAAATTATTCATGCTAGTGTTCCGACGTAGTAGTAGTGTGTCCGAGGATGAGTTGCCTTTGTCCTCGTCAAAGTCGAAAGGCCCTCATACTTAGCCCCGGGGAGGTATGAGGGTTATCACCCCCAGGACGGCAGACTCACCTGCAATCGGA
>JAUMHM010000003.1:6490350-6511620 GCA_032362435.1 Melikaiella ostensackeni
AAAATAGTGGATCCAATATGACGGCCAAAAATAAAAATTTTTTACAGATTTGCCTAAAACTTGGTACAAGGTGGTTTTTGAGGTCGCTGATTTTCACATTGACGTCAAAAGTTACAAGTTCAAAATTTTGGCCACCATGTTAGATCCACTATTTTGAATTTGACATTTTTTGCGTCAAAGTGGAAATAGGCAACCTCAAAAACCCTCTTGTACCAAATTTTAGACAAAGCTGTAAAATAAAATTTAATTTTTACAGATTTGCCTAAAATTTGGTAGAAGGGGTTTTATCAGGTCCTTAATTTTGATTTTGACGTGAAAAGTTACAAATTCAAAATAGTGGATCAAATATGACCGCCAAAATTTTCCAATTTTTACATATTTGCCTTAACTCTGATACAAGGGAGTTTATGAGGTCGCTTGTTTCGACTTTGACGTCGAAATACAAATTCAAAATAGCGAATCCAATCTAACGGCCAAAATTTCCAAATTTTTACAGATTCCCCTGAGACTTGGTACAAGTGGGTTTTCGAGGTCGCTATTTTCCACTTTGACTTCAAAAGTTACAAATGCAAAATGGCAGATCCAATATGGCAGCCAAAATTTCAAAATGTTTACAGACTTGACTAAAACTTGGTACAAGAAAGTTTTGAGGTCGGTAATTTCTACTTCGATGTCCGAAGTTACAAATTCAAAATGGCGGATTCAATATGGTGGTTAAAATTAAAAAAATTGTGTATGTCCTTCAAACTTGGTACAAGAGGGTTTTTGTTGTTGCTTATTCTGAATTCAACGTCAAATGTTATAAATTCAAAATGGCCAAAGCCGTTTTTTGAAAAAATTCGTTTTTGATTTCCAAGAGCCGAAAATTTCACATCTTTTCCAAAGCAAGTGAAATATGAAAAAAATTTTTGAGAGAGAAATTCTAGCAAATCCATAAAATATTTTTTCCATTTTACCATCTCAATATCCTAGTTTACTCTTTTCCTTCTTTTTCTCTTTCTGTTGATTACTTTCGAAACCTCATCTTTCGTCCTCGCCTTCTCCGCCTCTTCTTCAAGCATTTTATTCTCCTCCTCTTCTTTTATCACACATCTCAGTATATTCCTTATTTTTTCTCCTATATTTTTCTCCACTACTTTTTCCTTTTCTCCAGTTTCTGAATTCCTTTCTCACTTCCTTCTTCTTTTCTTTACTTTTCTCATCCCATCTCCTTCTTACCCCTTCTTCACTACCTTCTTTTTTGCCTGTGCCCTCTGATAGTCTTTCTATTTCTCCTATCATTATTTCCATCTCTTCGCTTACACTCCTGTCACCCATTTTTATCTTCTTTTCCTTGTCCTTCAATTGGCCAATCCCCTCTTCCTGTTCCTTTCACCTTTACTTCCATTTTATCCTCAGTTCAATCTCTCTTTTCACCCTCTAATGACAGTATTATGGGGAAGTAATCCGAATCTATATCATCCCCTACCTCTACTTTTGACCATCTCTTTTACTTCATCGTCCACTATCACATAGTCAATTACCGTTCCCTCTTTTTCTTCTAAGCGCGTGTATTGTCCTTCCTCATCCCCCTCTATATTCTCATTCAAGATAAACCGTCCCATCTTCTTCAAGCTCTTCGACAATTTCTTCCCTTCCCATTCAGTATCTTGTCTTTAGTTTTTACTTCCTCACTCTCCGCCCCATTCACTTCCTTCTCTATCTTCCGTTTTCGCATAAAAATCTCCTCCTATTATAAGCCTAATCCCTTCTTTATTTTCTTCAATTTTTTCTTTTTTTATTCAACTTTCTTCAATCAGTTTATTTATCTCCTCAGGTTTCTCCTGCATATCTCTGTTCATATATACCCCCACTATCTACCATCTCCTTTCTCTCTTCTTCACTTCTTCTAGTATTGATCCTTCTATTTCTTCATTCATCATTTTCCTATCCTCCCCTGATATACATTCCTTCTTTACTCCCATCACCATTCCTTCCATTGCTCTGCCTTCTTTATTCTTACTCTTTGCATTTTGTACCTGCTTCAACACCAGCCTTTGTCCGACTTATAAAAAATAATAATGCATTTGTTTCTAAAATTGATTTATAATAAGAAGAATTATGCCACAAATCAGAATGAATTCGATAAACGTTTATTTATTATCTTTCTGAACTTTGACTCTTGCGAATAGAAAATACTAGGATATTACTGTAAATTGAAAAAAAAAATTTGAAAAAAATTGTCTAAAACTTTTTTGAAATGCTGTATTTTCCCAACTGATTAAGATGTTTAACATTTCCTTCTGAATTCTGGTAAGAAATTTCTCACTCTTTCCAAATCCGTGTGAAAATTTGAAAAATGTTGAAAACCAAAAATAAGACGGCGATTTTTCTGAAAATCGAAAATTCTCATCCACGTAAAAAAGAAGAGATACGACAAAAGTTTACGCAGCCAAGTTGTTCTCCTTTAAAAGATCTACAAAATGTTCGTTTACTACTTTTCAAGATCTTCACCGGTTTCGAAATACATGCACGTATATGCATTTTTTTCAAAAAATTACTGTTTTTGCTTTCTGTCTCTTCAAATGAGTGTCACGTATCGTTTTTCACGATATTCTAGTTATAATATCATTAGACATAGATACCTTGATCTTTTCTCACTTCATTTTTTAAAAAATTTCGAAAAATATTGTCTTTTTGAATATCAAACAAGCATTTTTTGCGAATTACTGAAAAGGGGTGAAGAAACTTTTTTCAATTTTCCTGTGGATTTCGAAAAAGTGAGAAATCCGTCGCCAGAATCGAAACAGAAAAATTAAATATCTTAATTAGCTGGAATACAGCATGTCAAAAAATATGTGCCACAATGTAATAAATTTTTTTTTTAAACTTTTGGCATCTAGTCCCAAAACGTTGCTAGTGCTAAAAGGAATCTTCAGTAAAATTTATTGAAATTCTTAAACTTCTCGTTAGTGTTCTATGCATTTTCAAAACGAGTCAAAAAAGTGTTTTTTTTTCTTTGGATTTCACCCCGTTCTTATTTTTACTATATTTAAAAAACGGTAAACGCAAGATTGAATTCCATTTTTCAATTTTCTTCAGCATTCAAAATCGAAGAAAATCACCTATAATTTGTTGAGGAAAGTAGATTTTTTTCTAAACACAGGATTTCCATATAACCCTAATCTTTTACGTTCCTTATTCGTTTTTTGGACTTTCTTGAGAACCGTTAGAACTATCGAAAAGCTGAGGCGAACTTTGGATTCAGCATTAAGAAGACGCATCGAAATCATGTCTCAAATGTTGAAAAAAAATAATCTATACCATTTTGAGCAAAGATTAAAAATTTTTTTTTGAGAAATTAAGTTGCAAATATTCCTTTAAGAAGAGCTAATAAAAATAAATAGAGACCAGATTCGAATTCACTGCAAAAAGGACTTTGGGAATAATGTGTTTCATTCCACAGATACATAGTTGACATTTTGTTGACCAGTGATATATATTATTATTACAACATCCAATGTTGTGCATATTACATTTTCATTGACGTTGACATACTAAAACATATTTTCATAAATTACGAATCACTTTACAATATCCGTCCTTAATGAAGTTAATTAAAACTCTCAATCTTTCACTCAATATTCTGAATAAGCTCCACATTTTGCCTCCAGAATTTACATTTTTTCTTGTAATGCGTGGAGGTTTGGTATGCATTACGAAATCGGGAGAGCGTCTCGGTTGGAGCGAAGCGGCGGAAAATTTAAAATGCTAAACGATTACGGGTAGTTTGAACTCGACCCGCATATGCATGTTACATGCATGGTCAGATGCTCGCACGATGCGCTGGATGCATCATCGGTTGCTCAACGCGGGAGAACCCAACATGGCGCGAACATGGCCCAGAGAAATTGAGAGTTCAATATTTATGAACGACCCAGAGAGAAGGCAAGGAGAACGCGTGCCTACTTATACTTTGTCCTCATGCACTTTACAAGGACGTTCCAACTCTCGATTTCTACGAAAGTGAATTTTTCGCCGATTACCAGATGACCACTTCCCTTTTCCGTCAACGTTCCGCGATTTATTGCACATGAGGAAAAGTTTCATATTCCAAGTATGGAAAATTCGGGTCTGCATTTCGTCAATATGCGTGAGACCTGTTTTTACGCTGGATAATCTATCGACACCTGAAAGGCGATTATAACACCTTTTTTGGAGTGTTTAAGTTTCTTGTGAAGGATGCGTATATTATGAAAAGTCTCTCTATATTATAAAAAGAGACGATGATGACGCTTTAAAAATTGAGCCGCTGACGAGTACTACTTCTTCCTACTCCATGCATGACAATTGCACTGCACAGATCAACACCCTCCTCCACACTCTCCCGAAGCGAACCCCGACCTCTCCTATTCCGACCAAAACACATCAATCAACAAATTTCTATCGTCTACCCCTTCCACATCTTCCGACTCCCTTCTACGGTCAACACCACTCATCCATTTATACTCCCTCCAACGACCTCCTTCACCACTACGTCTCCTCCTTCTCCAATACCCCATCCTTAAATACCCCATCCTTAAATACACCCTTCTAATATAGCAACACCATCATCCTCACACAACCCCTTTCCGTTCTTGATACCATACCCTACTCTGCAGATCACATGACACCAATCATCAACTTCCAATCGTCAACCCCTCTCACATCTTCAGACTCCCTCCTACTGTCAACACCACTCATCGAATCATACTCCCTACATCGAAAATCTCTCCTTTACACTAATTCTTATTTATTTATTATTTTTGAAGCCCTTCCACTTCTACAATCTATGCCCCTCCCGTCCTCTTATACACCATCCATTCCTGGCTTTATTCATATTATTAGAACATCTCGCTAATGATGTTAAAAGAATTTAGAGACACCGACGATTCAGGCCGTTAACGATCACCCCCGCCCCCCTTTCTCCTCCACAAGCCACAACGATTAAATCAACAGTCTTCTATCGTTGACTCCTCCTACATTTTCTGATCCCCTCCTGAAGTCAACACCACTCATGCATTTCTACTCCCTACAACGACATCCTCCACCAATACTTCCCCCTTCCTTTCCAATAACCCCTTCTTGAACACCCCCTCTTACTGCATCAACACCATTATCCTCATTCTCCCCCTCTTGATCCTACTTTTTCTCTGCAGACCACACTATACCAATCATCAGCCACCAACCATCAACCACCAATCATCAACCTCCAATCATTGACCCTTCCCACATCTTCTGACTCCTTCCCACAATCAACAACACTCATCCATTTCTACTTCCTCCAACGACCCCCTCTAACACTCCTTTCCCTTCCTTCTCCAAAAGTCCCTTCTTAAACATCTCCTTCTACTTGATCAAAGTGATCGACCTCATCCAACCCACTTTCCCACTTGATCCCGTACCCTTCTTTGCAGAACACACGACACCAATCATTAACCTTCAATCCGTCTATATTCTCTTACTCCCTCCTACGATCAATTCCGTTCATACATACATACGATCAATACTCTCCGGCATCCTCCTAAGCAACCTCATCCGCCTTTTTTTCCAAAACACCATCCTTAAACACCTCTTTTACTACACCAACACCATCGTCCTCATCCAGCACACTTACTCTGTTGATTCCATCCTCTTCCCTACGATCCACACTACACCAATCATCAGCCTTTATTTACCGACCTCTCCTGCATCTTCTAACTCCCTCCTTTAGTCAACACCACTCATCCGTTTCTACTACCTCTAACGACCTCACCCACAACCACAGCCCCCCCTCCTACAATAGTTCTTCCTCAAACACCTCCTCCTACTACATCAACTCAATCGTACTTATTCTACCTACTTCCCCCCTTGGTCCAACCCCCTTCTCTGCAGGCTATACTACACCAATCAGCAACCTCCAATTATCGACCCCTCCCACATATTCTGACCCCCTCCTACTACCAGCAAAACTCATCCATTCCTACTTCCCCCTCCCAAAATCTCTCCTTCACACTAATTCTTAATTATTCATTATTTCCGAAACCCTCCAATTTTGCCACCTTTCGACTCCTTCCTACCGTCAACACCACTGATTTACTTCTACCCTCTCCAACAATCTCTTCCACCACTACTTCCCCTCCTTCTCCAAAACCCCATCTTTAAACACCCCCTCCTATATATCAACACCATCGGCCTCACCTGACCCCCTTCCCCTCTTGATCCCATCCCCTCCTCTGCAGAGCACACGACACCAATCTTTAACCTCCAATCGTCGACCTCTGCCATATTTTCTGACTCCTTCCTACGATCAACAGCACTCATAGATTCCTACTCCCTCCTTCAAAAATCTCTCTTTCACGCTAATTTTTATTTATTTATTATTTCCAAAGCCCTTTCACTTTTTCGATCTATGCCCCTCCCGTCCTCTTATACCCATCCATTCCTAACTTCATACATCTTTTTGAGACATCTCGCTAATGCCGTTAAACAAATTTAGAGCCGCCGACCACTCAGGTTTCCAACGACCCCCTCTCCAAACCTCTGCCTTAACCATAAGGCAAGAATCTACAGTCTTCTATCGTTGATCCCTTCTACATCTTCTGATCCTCTCCTACGGTCAAGACCACTAATTTACTTCTACTTCCCCCAACGATATCCTCCATCACTATTTCCCCTTCCTTCACTGATAAACCCTTCTTAAACAACTCCTCCTACTGTATTAACACCAACGTCCTCATCCGACCCACTTCCCCATTTGATCCCACTCCCTTCTCTGCAGGCCACACTACATCCATCATCAACCACCAATCATCAATCTCCAATTATGGACTCTTCCCAAATCTCCTGACTCCTTTCTATGGTCAGCAACACTCATCCATTTTTACTCCCTTCAACGACCATCTCTACCACTACTTCCCCCTAGTTCTCCAGTGGACCCTTTTTGAAGACCTAATTCTACTACACCAACACCATCGCCCTCATCCAACCAACATCCCCTCTTGATCCCATCCCCTCCTCCGCAGACCAAACGACACCAATCATTAACCTCCAATCGTCGACTCCTCCCACATCTTCTGGCTCTCTCCTACGATCAACACAGTCCATCGTTTTCTACTCCCTCTAGCGACCTCCTACACCACTACGTCCCCCTCATCCTACAATATCACGTCTTTAATTACCCCTTTCTACTATATCAACACCATTTTCTTCATCTAACCTACTTCCCCTCTTCATTCCACCTCTTTCTGTGCAGATCACACTACATCAATCATCAACCTCCAATCATCGACCCCTCCCACATCTTCTGGCTCCCTCCTACGGTCAGCACCACTCATCGGATCCTACTCCCTACTTCAAAAATCTCTCCTTTACACTAATTCTAATTTATTTATTATTTTCGAAGCCCTTCCACTTTTGCAATCTATGCCCCTCCCCTCCTCTTATGCACCAACCATTCCTAACTTTACGCATATTATTGAAACATCTCGCAAATGCCGTTAAGCAAATTTAGAGCTACCCACCACTCAGGCCACCAACGACCATCCCCCTCCTCTGCATCACCAAGTACAACGAATTTAGTTAACGAAATTAAAACGAAATTTAAAAAAAATTAACTAAAATTTAATTAATAAAATTAATTAATAAATTAAAAATGAAATTGAAAATTAAAATTAGA
This sequence comes from Melikaiella ostensackeni, assembly GCA_032362435.1. Lineage (NCBI taxonomy): Eukaryota > Metazoa > Arthropoda > Insecta > Hymenoptera > Cynipidae > Melikaiella > Melikaiella ostensackeni. The sequence continues at coordinate 6,498,026 of JAUMHM010000003.1, forward strand.
AGTTAACGAATTAACGCGAATTAACAGCCTTATAGTCGACCCCCCCCCACGTCTTCTGTCCCTCTCCTACAGTCAAAAACACTTATCCATTCCTACTCTCTCCTCCCAAAATCTCTCCTTCACACTAATTCTTATTTATTTATTATTTCCGAACCCTTCATTTTTCCAATCTATGCCCCTCCTGCCCTATTATGCACTACCTATTCCTAACTTCATGTATATTATAAGAACATCTAGCTATTACCGTTCAAAGAACTTGGAGCCACCGATCACTCAGGCCACCAGCGGCCACCCTGTCTCCTTCATCACAACTACGACGAATTTAGTCAACGAAATTAAAACGAAATTCAAAAAAATTAATTAAAATTTAATTAATAAAATTATTAAGGAATTAAAAAACGAAATTAAAAAATAAAATAAAAATTTATCGAATTAATCGGAATTGACAGCCCTATAGTCGTCCCCTCCTACATCTTCTGACCCTCTTTACGGTCAAAAACACTCATCCATTCCTACTCTCTACTCCCTAAATCTCTTCTTTACACTTCATTTATTATTTCCAAAACCCTTCATTTTCACAATCTATGCCCATCCTGCCCTATTATGCACTACCTATTCCCAACTTTATGTATATTATGAAAACATTTAGCTAATGGCGTTCAAAGAACTTAGAGCCACGGACCACTCAGGCCACCAACGACCACCCCGCCTCCTCCACCACAACTACAACGAATTTAGTTAACGAAATTAAAACGGAATTGAAAAAAAAATTAATTAAAATTTTATTAATAAAATTAATTGAGAAATTCAAAAAAATTAACAATAAAAACGAAAAGTTAACGAATTAACGCGAATTAGCAGCCTTATAGTCGACCCTCATCCTTCATCGTCTGACCCTCTCCTACGGTCAAAAACACTTATCCATTCCTACTCTCTACTCCCAGAATCTCTCCGCCACACGAAGTTTTATTTATTTATTATTTCCAAAACCCTTCATTCTTACAATCTATACCTCTCCTGCCCTATTATGCTCTGCCTATTCCTAACTTTATGTATATTATAAAAACATCTAACTAATGCCGTTTAAAGAACTTAGAGCCACCGACCACTCAAGCCACAAACGACCACCCCGCCTCCTCCACAACAACTACAACGAATTTAGTTAACGAAATTATAACCAAATTAAGAAAAAAATAATTAACATTTAAATAATAAATTTTATTAAAAAATTTAAAAACGAAATTAAAAATTAAAAAGAACAGTTAACGAGTTAACGTGAATTAGGAGCCTTGTAGTTGACCCCTCCTACATCTTCTGACCTTCTCCTAGGCCAAAAACACTTATCCATTCCTATTCTCTACTCCCCGAATCTCTTCTCCACACAAAGTCTTATTTATTTAATATTTCCAAAACCCTTCATTTTCACAATCTATGCCTCTCCCGCCCTCTTATGCATTACCTATTCCCAACTTTATGTACTCGTATATTATAAAAACATTTAGCTAATGGCGTTCAAAGAACTTAGAGCCACGGATCACTCAGGCCACCAACGACCACCCCGCCTCCTCCACCACAACTACAATGAACTTAGCTGACGGAATTATAACGAAATTAAGAAAAAAAATAATTAAAATTTTATTAATAAATTTTATTAAAAAATTAAAAAACGAAATTAAAAATTAAACAGAACAGTTAACGAATTAACGTGAACTAGGAGCCTTGAAGTCGACCCCTCCTACATCTTCTGACCTTCTCATATGGTCAAAAACACTTATCCATTCCTACTCTCTACTCCCGAAATCTTTCCTTCACACTCGTTTTTATTTATTTATTATTTCCAAAACCCTCCACGCTAAGTCCTTTTAAATAATTTAATGTCGCTAATAACAACACACGATATCTTTTTTTCACACTTATCTTTATTAATTTATGTATTGATTCCAAAACTTGCCATTTTCATAACGTATACCCCTCTTTATTCAAAAATCAAACCCCGAATTCAATTCCACATCAGACCCTGAATCAGACCGTAAATCCGGTCGTGTTAAAGGTCGTGAAATTAAATCATAATTTAGGGTCGGATTTTCCGTCGAATTTATGGTCTGAACATGATTTAGAATCCGATTTTCGGTCTGATTTGGGTTGAATTTACGGTCTAATAGACTCCCAGATTTGTAAATACAAATGTGAATACAACTTATGTATACTTATTTAATAACAATATAATTTTTATTTATGGAGAAAAATATTTATAAGTCGTTTTCGCATTTTTGTTAGTATGCCTTTAATTAGAATGGGAATCTGATTCTCAATTTAACCCCTAATCTGAACGTCCATCCAATTCTGTATCAGACCCTTAATCCGAACAAATTTCGCAATTTGGAAAGTAGGCATTTTTTCAGCTATTTCATTATTTTTCATCACAAGAATAATAATAATAATATCCAGACACAACATATTGCCATTCAATAACATAATCATCATTGTTTTTAACAATTCCTAATGTAAGCAAATTTACAGTTGTTTATGATAGTTGACAAAAACTATTATAATATATATTATATATATGGCAGAAGGAGAAAGAAAAGAAGAATATCTGCTTTTTAACAATTATTGAAACCATTTTGATAAACAAATGCACATTTTAACCATTTTTTCATGAATAGGCTTCATTTCTTTGCGCAATTAGCTATAAATGTCTCGCTGAAGACTTCGTGCTATCATATTTTTCATAGTGACAAAAACTGTCAATTCTTTAAGCAATTTTTATTAACAAATGCACATTTTGACGATTTTTCACGAACAGGCTTGATTTTTTTGCGGGATCAACTATGTCTTGCCAAAGACACCTTGCTGTCATACTTCTCATCATGACAAAAACTGTTAATTATATAAATAATTTTTATGAACAAATGCACATTTTGACTGCTTTTTGATGAATAGGCTTCATTTCTTTCTGCGAAATCAGCTCAAAATGTCTTCCCAAAGATACTTTCTGTCATATTTTTCATAATGACAAAAACCGTTTATTATACAAAAAATTTTCATAAACAAATGCATATTTGGACTACTTTTTGATGAATAGGCCTCATTTTTTGCGGAATTAACTCGAAGTGTTTTGCCGCAGGCTCCTTGCTGTCATATTTTTCATAATGACAAAAACTGTTGATTATTTAAACAATTTTCATAAACGAATGCACATTTTGACCATTTTTTTGTGAATAGGCTTAATTGTTGTTTATAGTATTATTGAAATACATCACAGGAAGAAGTCTTTGGCAAGACATGTCGAGTTGATTCCGTGAAATAAAATGGAGCCTATTCATAAAAGGAAATTCAAAATGTGCGTTTGTTTATGAAAATTGTTTGTATAATTAATATTTTATATGACTTTGAAAAATATGTCAGCGAGGAGTTTTTGGCAAGATATTTCGAGTTGATTCGGCAATATAAAATCAAGCCTATTCATGAAAAAATGGTCAAAATGTGCATTTGTTTTCAAAAATTGTTATTATAATTAACAGTTTTCGTCATCATGAAAAATATGACAGCAAGTAGTCTTGAGCAAGACATTTCGAGTTGATTTAGTGAAAAAATCAGGCGTGTTCATTGAAAAATGATCGAAATGTGCATTTATTAATTAACATTGTTTGAATAATGAACAGTTTTCGTCACTATGAAAAATATGACAGCCAGGAGCTTTTGGCAAGAGATTTCTAGTTGATTCCGCAAAAAATGAAGCCTATTTATAAAAAAATAGTCAAAATGTGCGTTTCTTTATAAAAATCTTTTGAATAATTTGTAAACAGCAGCTATTCTTAACTAATTGTATGCACACATCAGCATATGTCATATTCCATACAAAAGCTTAAATTTAAAATAGCTTAAAATAGATTTAAAATCGCTCATCATTGCGAATCACGAAAAAATGACTTTTGCTTATTAGTTTATTTATAACATTATGAACAATATTTTTTTCCTCTTACCCGCTGGAAATTTTTTTTAGTTAGTTATTACATTGTTTCATGGCCTATTCTAATGAATTCGAAAGTCTTAAAAGAAATGGTATCACTGAAAGTTAGACAATAAAAAGTTTAAGCTTTTTTGTTAAATAACAAATTTTGGTTCCGTCGGAGTGAAATATCCACAGCTACTCGTCATACCTGGAAGACTTACGGTGATTTCTAAAAAAAAAATACTAAAATCCGTTAAAATTTGCACTGTCGGTCGATTTTTGTCCAAAAAGGTGTTTTTTCCCACTATGTGGTGGGGTCAGAGAGACGAGGAGGGTGGTAAAAGGATAAAACAGGAGACGGGTTGTTTCGGAAAGGGTTGAATAAGAGGAATAGCTAGGGTGCTCTAAAAAATTAATATTCGAAAAATTGAACAAGTGACGTTGAATTGCCTTTAATGCATAAGGCCATTGGATCCATGGCTTAATGTATAATAACGCTACAAAAAATCCAAATTCCGCACATTGCCTTCTCTCGCGTTGAGTGAGATGAAATTGATTTCCAAAAAGATTGATTTTTAGAACATATATCACTTTGCACATCTACCTTGCATGATGAAAGGCACCTGGAGTTCGAAACCTTAGACCATCCAGTGTATTAGATGGATTTTCGCCTAAAAATATCAGTGTTAATTCCAAAAGTTCCTCATAGTCATCCCTCAAAATAAATGATTTGTTGGAATCTTTTAATACTTTTGAAGCGAATGTAATGCTTTTAAACTTTTAGTTTTTCAAACTTCCGGATAGGCGATCATCATTGCAAGGTGTAAAGGTTTTTTGATCTATCTGAGGTCAAGCTTCACGAAAATGTTTAAATAAGGCAATATTTGGGCCATCAGATGCTCCAGACGCAGCTTTAAATCCATCTTCACAGACAACTTCAAACGCATGATGTCGACATGCGAACCACATCAGAAGTTTATCCAGTTCGTTTTGCAATAAAGCACAAGCGTCATTTGTAGATCCTGTATTTGCTGCTGTAGTATCGAAGCTTTATCTATTTTTGGAACTCCTAACAGCTTTTTCGTTTCTTTCCCCGATACCAAAATAGCTAAACGTTCTTCTTTTAGCAGGCCCCCACAAATTTCTGGAAGCAATTTTCCATCTATATGAACAACAAGTTGTTCCGGAAATGCAGTAGTTTCTTTTATTTCTACAGCATGTTGAGCACGTTGGGATTCTCTTATTCTTCAAATTTTATGCTTTTGCTATTATTTATGAAACACCCTAAGGAATACGTATATGTTAAAGAGGAGAAAGACGAAGATGTGAGATGTGATGGGGTGGTTGTTGTTAAGGAAAGAGAAGAGTGAAGAAAATAAGTGTGTAACAGACAGATGAAGAGTGGAGCTAAAAAATGCATATTTTAGTTGGTGTTAAGGGAAGAGAGAAGTGGAGAAAATAGGTGTGTAACAGACAAATGAAGAGTGCGGCTAAACATGGAAACTTTTGAGGAAGCGGCAGCTCAAAATGAAATAACTTTTTTCATTTAAAACGCCCAACTACATCTTAAAATTCGAAAGAATGCATCTTTCTCCAATCAAGTCTCGTCTTTTGAACCCGGAAACAGAGTAAAGTATCCTCTCTCGTCTAATTTCCATTCTAGCGGTACAAAGCTTGCGTTAATTACTGCGATTGATTTAAGTCCGATCAGTGAGGATTTAAGAGCCTCATCCCTGTTGCTCGACAGGGAGCAAACGTCCACGCGTATAAACTCGACACGCATGTAAATGAGAGTACGGATGGGTTCAGTTTCGATCGCATGATCGCATGACTTCTGAGATCACTCACGTGCACGCACCTGTAGGACGAAGGACGGACGATCTTCGCCCAGGGATGTGTTTTGTGTTCGCGTGATGTAAGAAGGTAACATGTGATACGGAATAATCAAGTGCCTTCTGCGTAATAAGGGAAGTGCGCCGAAAATTACATGCTTCGCTGAACCTGTTTCGTATTTGTTTTAATTCTCCGATTGAATTAGCAAACTCGTTCTCCAACTCCTCAGAGAAAACATATTTGCGAGAGGATCGATTCTTCTAATCATGAATAGTACTTATACTTATACTTGTACTTACCATTTCCGGTCGGAGTAAATTACCACGATGTGAATGTAACTTACGTATTATGAATGTAATTTGCGTGTTATTAATGTAATTCGACTCTTATAAATATACTTCACTTATTAAATCGAACTCGTTTGAGAAACTAGAATACACACACCCAGATAATTACTGCTTGAATGTTTTTTCATGATTTAACATCAGATAGTGGTCAACACCTTGGAAATAAAAACACAGTAAATCCTCAGATGTCAAAAGTGCTCTCTATATTTCTTGGACCCAGGTGAAGAAGACAGACTTAAGCTGGTCTTTACAAATGGCATAGTACCGTGCCAGTAGTAAACGAGGAACCGTGCCAGTACTGAGCGTTGGTACCGCGCCAAGCTTGACTTTTTCCGATAAAAATGTTGGTCGACATTATGGCACTGACAATAGTTATGCGGTTATGCAAATATATCCGAGTGGAACCCTCCCTCGCGCGCACGGACAGTCCGGCAAGTCCAACCGGGGACTTGTCTGTATGCATGATTCTCAAGTGAAGCTGCACTGAATTCATCATAATTTATTTAGTTCGCCTTTTTTCGCGCACTGTTTGCTTTCCTGAACTTGAGGCTTTTTCATTGTCTTCGCAAACAGATCATGTTCTTTGTGAATGAAGTTTTTTTCAGTTGCAATTGTCCGTTTTCGTTTGGAATGAATGCGTGGTATTTTAGGATGCCGTGAATTGTAATTGCTTCAGTGAATCTAGTTTCTAGTTTTTTGGTCATCTCTATGTGATATTCTTTCAAACTGAAAAGAATTACTGTTTCCTTTAAATGATTCTTAGCTCATTCGAATTGATTGATATGTCACTGTGTCGAGACTATTTAGGTCCAACAGATCAATCAGGTACTTCTGAGAATTTCCAATGTCAGGACAAGATTCGCATTCGTCAAAATGACAAGCATCAACGAGTTCACTGCAGATCATTTCTTCCAGGCAGTCGTGGTAATCTGATAATTGTCTGTCAGTTCGTGCAGTTAAATGTTTGATATCAATCGTATTCAACATTAACTTTACGTTTTCATGATAAACGCAGACACAAACATTGTGAGTCCCACTTGCTCCAGCCAAAACACAGTGCTTTGGTCTCAGTCGTGCGAATTTTTGAAATCTGATCTTCACAATTTCGTGTTGGGTTACAAATCTGGCATATCATTCTGAAAGATTGTACAGAATCAGTCCCTTCCGTATTTTTTCTTGAGTACTGTCCAGTTTTTTGACAGATATAAAATCTTTCTTGCCTGGCATCAGTCGACTATTCTCGTCATCTTCGTAGAAGTTTATCACAAAATTTTCAGTTTCTTCTGCTAATTTTTATCCTCCGTGGCTTACGGAAAAGTCAAAACTCCCCTTTTGGCAACTAAGTCTTTTACTTTTCTGGCTTTACGTTCAGATGCATCGAATACCCGCATGATTTTTCTGCGACTCCAAGACTCAGGCGCAAGCGTGAGTAGACAAAGCTTTTCTGAATATGCAGTGATCTTCCGCTATAATTTTTGTTTTATTCGATTCAGGTCTTCGAGACCCGCTAAGTGATTTTCATCATTGCATCCGTCTTTTTCACTTCTCATTGGCAAGCAAGAATCTGGGTCCTCTTTTTTCTCTTCCTCTACATTGATATCAGGCACTTCCACAACTCTCGATGACTGTAAATTGAGATTCCTACATTTTTTTCTACAAACACTACATATTTTAATGCCTTTTGGCAAATCAAGAAACGCTACTTGCTGATTTTCCGTAAGAGGCCTCAAATCAGCTTTTTCATGTTTCTTTTCCATGTTTCTCCTTGCGGTAAGGATTTGCACATATGCTGCGAAAACATTGCTTCCAAGGCATGGTCAGCGCGAGATGACCATGCAAGGTCTTTAGGAATCTCACTTTGCTTCGGAAGCAGCGATTTGAAAAGACAATCAAAAACGAGCTTATAACCTCAACTAAATGAACAAAAATCACAGAACAAAAGGATAAACAATTTATAAAGGTATACTACTAAGAAACAAAAACGAAATTTAAAAATATTTTATGATTCTTCGCAAATCTTTACAAGTTTTAAAATATTTTTAATCTTTCCGAAACTTGTGAAATTCTTAAATAACTTTTAAACTGACTTAAAGTGACTTAAAAAATCTTTTTTTTGTTCTCAATTTTCAGAAATCTTTTCAAACTTTAAATTATTTTTCAAATTTGTTCAAAATCAAATAAAGTCTCAATAAGAAGTAAAAAATTAAAGCAAACTTTTTGTTTATTTTTATGTTCGAAATCTTCAAAAATCTACATTCCATTTTTAATTTTTTGAAATATTTCCAAATTTTTAATTATTTCTATATTTTGTCAAATCATCTAAAGATTTTTCTTTATGATTTAAATTTTTCCCAAAATTTTTGGAAAATCCTCCAGAATTAAAAAAATTACCTTCAAATCTTCCAGACGCTTTCTCGAAAATTTTGAAAATGTTTCTAAACATTCTTTTGAAATTAATTTTTCGAAATAAAAAATCATTTTAAATTGTACTAGGAATATTAAAAAAATGTTTGCATTCTCTTGAAACATTTCAAAATTCTTGAAAAACTTCTTTTTTTCGAAATCTGCTAAAATCTATATTTTGTTTTAAATTCTTTGAAATATTTTTAGGTGAAAAAAATTTTCTGATTCTTTTCAAAACTTCTAAGCCTTCTGAATATCTTGTAAAATGATTCAAGTTTTTCCTACATTTTTTTTGATTTTGTAAAATGAAAAAAGTGCCTTAAAATCTTCCAGATTCTTTTGCGACAATTTTAAAAATCTTTTTAAATATTCTCTTAAAATTAGTTTTTTCCAATTCAAAAATCATTTCAAACTGTCCTAGGAATTTTAAAAAAATTTTTATTTTCTTGAAACCTTTCAAAATTCATAAAAAGCTCCATTTTCGGAATCTTGAACAATCTACATTTTGTTTTTAAATTTTTTGAAATCTTAATCTTAAATCTTGTCAAAACTTTTAAATATCTTCAAACTGATTCGAACTTCTCCTAATTTTTTTTAAATAATGCGAAATTTAAAATATCCCTTAAAATCTTCCAGATACTTTTTCGACAGTTTTGAAAATCTTTTAAATATTCTCTCAAAATTAATTTTTCAAAACAAAAGATGATCAGAAATTTTCTCATGAATTTCAAAAACATTTTTTATTCTCTTGTACAATTTCAAAATTCTTAAAAATCATCGGAATTTCGTGTTTTAAATATTCAAAAATCTACTTTTTCTTCTTAATTTTTTGAAATGTATTTAAATTTTAAATTATGTTTGAAATTATCTTCAAACATCTAAATATCCTTTAAAATGATTTGAATTTTTCCTAATTTTTTCTCAAAATCTTCGAAAATTGAAAAAATTGCCCTCAAATCGTCTAGATTATTTTTCGGAAAGTGGAAATCTTTTCAAATATTCTCTTGAAATTATGTTCCAAATAAAAAATCATTTTAAATTGTCCTAGGGTTCTTAGGAAATTTTTTTTAAATGTTTTGAAACCTTTCAAAATTCTTAAAAAGCGCCTTTTTCGAAAATCTATACAAAACATCTGAATATCTTTTGAAATAATTCAAAGTGTTCCTAAATTTTCTTTAAATTTTGCAAAATTAAAAAAGTATATTAAAATATTCCACATTCTTTTTCGACATATTTTGAAATCTTCCAAACTTAAAAGTAATATTTTTAAATAAAACCTAAATCGTTTGAAAATTTCTCATAAACCTTATTGTCGGTATGGGTTATTTTTTTATAGGCACAACAAATTTTTTTTACTGGTACCGACTTCCTAAATTAAGATGTTCTAAGTTTTTATCCATGAGTTCATGTTTCTTATCTCGTTGAAAGTGTGAAGAAGTTTACAAATTATAGTTTTGTAGCAAAATTTTAAGAAGAGAATTATTTCCCAATATTAAAACATCATTTACAATTATTTTGTCTCCTTCATCACTAATGTTTAGAAACATTCAGAAATAAATTTGATCATCGAATGAATTTACTTATTTGGAAATTTTGATTACTAAATTGATGGGGAAAATTGGTAATCTTTATTCATAGATAAATACATATGACCTCGTTTAATATGGTGAGAGGGTCATGAATAGATTCCATTTGTCATTTTTAAAATATGAGATCAAAAAGCTGAGAACGGATCTGTTGCTTTTATTATTAGAGAATCATTTAAAATTTTAATTTTATCTTTTAGAAATAAATTTTTAGAAATAAAATTTGTAAATTGGAAATTATAATTTACAAAAAAAAAGATCCAATCTAGTGAATCAAAAATCTACTAGCCCAACTTCACGATCTGACAACTGACAGTTGCATTGTTTCTTTTTTGCAAACAGATGCAAAGAAGAAATTTTTAACTTGAATTAGCTTGAAACGCTTTGAATCCCTGAAATTTCAAGTAAAAGTATTGCATTTTCAACAAAATAGATGAATTTTTGTCCAAATAGATGAATTTTCAACCAAGACTATGAGTTTCCAACCAAATAGTTGAATTTTCGACCCAAAAGAGTAATCTTCTATCAAAAAGACGAATTTTCATCAAAATACATCAATTTTAAAACAAGTACTTGAATTTTCAATAAAAAAAGATGAAATCTGAACGAAAAATTTAATAGTTGATATTTCAATCAAAAAAGATTTCAATTTTCAATCAAAAACGGTTGAATTCAATCAACAGAGACGAATTTTCAACAAAATAGTTAAATGCTCAAGCAAAACAGATTAATTTTCTACCAAACAGTTGTATTTTTGGACAGAAAGGATGAAATTTATACTAAGGGAGATGAATTTGCAAACTACAAAAGCGAATTTTCAACATAATAGTTAAATTTCACACCAAAAAATTCTCAATTAAGAAAGAAAAGAATTTCAATCAAACTGCTGAATTTTCAAACATACAGTGGCATTTTTAACCAAAAATGATGAAATAGGAATTTTGATGATTTATAGACTGAAGAATAAGACTTTAAATAACCATTTATGTTCATTTTTATTACTTAAAAAATATTATGGTTAAAAACTAGAAATTTTTTCTTCTAAAACTAATTTAATTAAGATTGTACATTTATTTAATTAATAGAATTTATATGTATGTTCGTCTCCTGAGTTTAAAAAATCTTAATAAGATCTTTTTCTTTTTTTGAGGTGGGGGGAGGGGGTCGGAGCAAATCTGAAGTGAGCCGCTGTTGAAAATTTCGGAAAAACACCTTACATAATTTGTGGATGGCCACTAGGGTCCTATAACGTGAACATTGAAATTTGATGCATGCATCAAATGTAAATGTTCACTTGTCAATTATAATTTGGATACCAAATCTGGATTATTTTAATCAACTGAGTATCACTCTGCTGCAACCACTTTGATTCAACTTCAAGATGAAATTAAAACCCCAGAATTATCTGTGAGAAAATAAAAATTTGATATTTGATATTTCATATTTAACATTAAAACATTTGGCTCCATAGGTCTTGGAGACATCAATGCGTGGTAAACGAGATTTTTTTCTTTCAATGAAGTTTCCTGCATTGCATGTTTTGCCATTTCCGGATGTTTAAGATAAAAAAAAACTAGTACCAGGTGGAAACAGATGTTTCTGCTCACTCAAGGATATTTGATATCCAATATTTAAATATTTGGCCCTATAGGTCTTGGAGACATCAATGCGTGGTGAACGCGAACTTTTTTTTCAACGAAGTTTCCTACGTTGCATGTTTTGCCATTTCCGGATGTTTAAGATCACAAAACTAGTACCAGGTGAAGATAGATGTTTCTGCTCACTCAAGGAAGTTTGACATTCAATATTTAGATATTTGGCCTTTTAGGTCTTGGAGACATCAATGCGTGGTGAACGCGAATTTTTCATTCAATGAAGTTTCTTCCGTGACATGTTTTGCCATTTCCAGATGTTTAAAATAACAAAACTAGTACCAGGTGGAGATAGATGTCTCTGCTCAGTCAAGGAAGTGAGCATGCGACGTTTTGCACGAGAGAACTAATCCCTCGACGCCGGGCGATAACTTCCCAGCGGATGGGCCATCAAACGACGTGTCCTTGCATACATTTAAGGCAAACGTTATACAGGAAAGAAAATTTTCTGATGAATAGCAAGGAAGGAATCGGAGAGTTGAAATCCCACCTTAAACTCACAAGAGGACTTCCACGTAATTTGCCAACATATTATATAAATTCTATATGTTTATAACTGCGCTAAAAATCGTCAAAACGAAGTAGGAATATAATTTAAGAGAATTCTGAAGTCAAGAAAACCAAATGTAAAGCATAAAGTTAGGGATAGATTGAAGTAATAAATGTTTGAAAAGACTTGGCTATTTATGAGAGATATGGATTAAACTTCTATGATCATGCTTATAAAATTATAACTACTGCAGCCGGAAATGTTGCGAATAATTCTTCCGTAACGCTATAATAGAAAATTCTATATTATTCGACTGACCGATTCCTGAGAGAAAGCATCGCGTAATGCATTAGATACCTTACGCGTGTGCAACGCACGTTCAGCATGTATATTTCTGACACAGCCAATTGCATTGCGAGAATGCGAGACTTTTATGTTGGTATATTTATGACCGCTGAACGCGATTTTATGCCGCAGTTTATCGAAAGTGAGAATGCAATTGTTGCCTTTAATAGATCTCATTTACCACGCATTGCAATCTCCAAGTTTACATCTCCCAAATATCAGTTCTCCCCCCCCCCTCCTCACACACTATCTCACAACAAATTCTTCCCCTTTATCTCTACACCACACATTTCCCTTTACCTCTTTACTTTATGATAATTTAACAAAAATTACAGAATTCGCCAGAATTCGAAACAAGTCCGAAGAAATCCAAATAATCTACTAAAATTTAAAAGAATGCGACAGAATTCAAAAAAATTCACTGCAATTATAATGAAGTTAATAGAGATCGAAATTTGTCAACAGAAATGTAAAGAATGCAGTAGAATTACAAATAATGTGCTAAGATTTAAGAGAATTCGACAGAATGTGAAAGGATATATGTAAATTACTATAGTAATTTACATGCATTTTTTCAATGAAATACTAATAATACTCACTTATACTTACTTATATCTACTTGATATATTTTAATTCATAATAAAATTCAAAGACTTCAATAGAATCAGAACAAATTCGATATAGATGCGAAAGCAATGAACAGAACTCGAAACAATAAAATAGAATTTGAAAGAATGAGATAGAATTTAGAAAAATTAACTAGAGTTTGGAAGAATTAACTAGAATTCCAAGGAATCTACGAGAATATAATATTCTTCACTAGAATTTGGAAAATTTACTAGAATTCGAAAGAATCAACCACAATTTAAAAGAATTAACTAGATATTTAGAAATGATATTCAGTTTTGGAGAATCAATCAGAACTCAAAAGGAATAACTAGAATTCGTAAAGATAAACTAGGATTCATGAGCATTAACTAGAAT
>JAUMHM010000004.1:2112-32786 GCA_032362435.1 Melikaiella ostensackeni
TAAAATTTTCAACAGATTTATCATAAAGCAAGCGGGTTGTCGGGCCTTTTTGTAAGTTTTTGAATGAATGGTATGCAATGATAAAAAAGCGTTCACTTTTTGTGAAGTATATTCAATTGATTTCATTTTGTAAATTCGTTTATCATTATTCCACGTTTCTTTTACATGAAAAAAAAGCAGAAGTATTTTCCAAATATTGGTGTGTTTGCCCACCAGTCTAGTATCATAACTTTTTGTTACTGACAATTGTAGAAACATTATGAAATTTTAATTGATAATCTCCTTAACAAAAGGTAATGTCTTTTTGAAACCTTTTGTTAGTTAAACAAAATGTTTTTTGTCTTGTAAGCCCGCCAAAATTTTTTTACTTTTTTGAATTTTTTTTTATATAAACACATATATAGAATCGTCTCCTTTCTTCCCCTTATTATGCATATTCTTTCTTTTTGGTTCATCCGTCCACGTTTTCTTACCTCACAGCACAAAAAGCTAACCAACAGTGATAATGTTTTCTTACTGTGCCACTGTAACAGCAAAGAGTACAGTTATAAGTGTTCGCGTGCCGCGGCATTAACCAACGTTAATAAACATATCCGCAAATCGGTGCCGGCGTTTCTTCCGCGTGCGCGAGCGTTCGATATATTTACACGTGTATATCGTGCCGGCACTTTACGAGCTTACTTACGCTCGTTACTATAATAGCCCACACTAATTATCTCTTCCATTAACCCCGTGGCACTTTGCGCGACTCCCATCCACCCGGATTTCGGTGAACGCTGAGATCGTCGCGGTGATATTGCCGCAAAATCAGCGTTAAATTAACAGGAAATTTCAATCGCCAGAGAATCGAATCCCATGGGATTGGAATTTTCTTTCTCTCTGTGAATAAATTATTTTTTGTCCCACACTGTCTGAAAGTTGGCCATTTCATGCCTGTAAGAGAGGCGAAAAGTAGCCAATTCCAGGTCGTTAATAACGACGCATGCACACTTCGCGAAGGAACTTCAAGGGTATTTATTTGACTCCGGTTTTACGGGAGATAATTTCAAGGCCAAACGGTTGAATATTTTGGTCTAATTTTTGGCGTAGTATTATAAATATTATTCACTTTTTTCTGTCGTTTGGTCGTGAATTTGTGCCCCGTGAAGCCGGAGTCAAATAAATGCCTTTAAGTCCGCTATATAGGGCGAAAACTTGACTGATCTGAACCCTTAAAATTTTAATCGGTCCGGATCTGGATCTGGACCTTAAAAGTTTAAAAAGGTGCGGGTCGGCAGGTTTTTTTGGACCTCTATTTTTGAATTCTATGATCACTTCGACTTCTGTCAAATTAACGTTCCTTGTGGCAAGTGGCTTCATTAATAATGGTATAGTGCAATTTTCAGACGTTGAAAGAAGCCAAGCGACAGTATAAATCTTGATTACTATCGGAGATACGATTGTAAAAACCATACCTCGACCATAAAGCGCGGACCCATGTGTGTCGACCTATTTCAACACGAGAGAAAACAATGCCCTGAGATTCAAATTCATTCCCACCTACTTTCGTCAGAAAAGTTATTACATGTCTGAAAAAAAAGTTTTATTTTATCAGTTACAATCCCTATCAAAATATTTCTCCTGATTATAAAATCTTTATTTGACTTATTTCCTCACCTTGTGTCTGCTTCGTCGGGATTACTCTTTTTAAAAAATGCAGATGCGCTTATGTCCCCAAAAGAAATGTTATCCGAATTTGTAAGACAATTTCGGCGTGAAATGGATGGTAGTAATTCGGATAATTAGTCAGAATTCGAAATAAATAAATAAATAGAATTCGTAAAGATTTTTATAAGATTCGTCAAGAATTCGGATGAAATTACTAGAATTCGGAAGTGGTAACTAGAATTCAAAAGAATTAACTAGATTCCGAACAAATATAATATAATAGGAATCGGAGATTCTAAATAGAATTCGGAAGAATCAACTATAAAGCGGACAAAATACCTAGAATCCGAAAGAATGAACTAGAATTTGAAATAATTGACTAGTATTTAGAAGAATTAACTGGAGTTCGAAATAATTAACTAGGATTCAGAACAATTTCCCAAAATGGGAAAAATTTACTGCAATTTGTAAGGATTTATAAGAACTTGGAAGAATCAACTAGAATTCAGAAGAATTGACTAGAATTCTGAAAAATTCACCAGAATTCGGAAGCATTACTAGACTTAGAAGGAATTGAATATAATTCTGAAGAATCTAATCGAATTTGGGGAAAGTAACTACAATTCAGAAGAATTAAACAGAATGTGAAAGAGTTAACTGGAATTCGGATGAATGAACTAAAATTCAAAAAAGCTTTCCAAAATGGAAAAAAATTCACTTGAAGTCGGAATTAATAACTAGAATTCAAAATAATTGATCAGAATGTGAAATAATTTACTTGAATTTAGAAGAATGAACTAAAATTCGGGAAAATGAACTAGAAATCAAAAGAATGAGATAAAATTCTGAAGAATTATATTTAGTTTGGAAGAAATGAACAGAATTCGTAAGGATCAAGTAGAACTCGTAAGTATTTACTAGAATTCAGAAGATTTAACTCAAGTCTAAAAGAGTTAACTAGAATCCGAACAAATTAATTAGAATACGTATGAGTTAATCAGAATTTATTAGAATTAACTAGAATTCGGAGAAACTAACCATAATTTTGAGATTTAACTAGAACTCGAAAGAATTACTAGAATTAAAGGAATTAAATATTATTCTAAAGAATTAAATTTAATTCGGGGAAAATAATTAGAAATCGGGCAAATTAGCCAGAATGCAGAAGAATGAATTAAAATGCGGATTAATTAACTAGAATTCGAAGTTATTAAATAGAATTCGGAAGAAGTAACTAGAATGCGGAAAAATTAACTAGAATTCGCAAGAACAAACTAGAATTTGGAAAAATCGACTAAAATTTGGAAGAATCAACTAAAATTCGTAATAATTAACTAGAATTCAGAGAAAAATTTACGAAAATTTGGAACTATCAACTAGAATACGGAAGAATGAACTGGAATACGGAAAAATTTACTACAATTCGAAAGAATTTATCAGAATTTGGAAAAATCAACTAGAATTTGAAAGAATCAACTAGAATTCTGCAGAATTAACTAGAATTCGGATGAATTCATTCAAATTTGGAAGAACCGACTAGAATTCAGAAAAATCAACTGCAACTCGTAGGTATTCACCAGAGCTCATAAGTATTTACTAGAATTCGGAAGATTTAACTTGAATCTAAAAGAATTAACTAGAATCCGAACAAATTAATTAGAATTCGTAAGAATTAATCAGAATGTATAAGAATTAACTGGAATTCGGAGGAACTAGTCGGAATTTTGAGATTCAACTAGAATTCGAAAGGAAGACTAGAATTAAAGGAATTAAATATAATTCTAAGGAATTAAATTTAATTCGGGCAAAATATTCAGAAATCGGACAAATTAACCAGAATGCAAAAGAATGAATTTGAATGCGGATCAATTAACTAGAATTCAGAAGAATTTCTCAAAATGGAAAAGATTTACTAGAATTCGAAATTATTGAATAGAATTCGGAAAAAGTAACTAGAATGCGGAAAAATTAACTAGAATCCGGAAGAATGAACCAGAATTTGAAAAAATTGACAAGAATTTCGAAGAATTAACTAAAAGTCGAAATAATTAACTAAAATTCAGAACAATTTCCCGAAATGGATAAAATTTAAGAGAATTCGGAATTGTTAACTAGAATATGGAAGAATTAACTGTAATATCAAAAAATTTACTACAATTCAGAAGAATTTATCAAAATTTGGAAGAACCGACTAGAATTCAAAAAAACCAACTGAAACTCGTAAGTATTCACTAGAGCTCGTAAGTTATTGACTAGAATTCAGAAGAATTCTTCAAAATGGGAAAAATTTACTTGGATTCGGAGGTATTAAATAGGATTCGGAAGAATTAACTAGAACGCGGAATAACTAAACTTCGAAAGAATGAACTAGAATTTGAAAGATTCGACTAAAATTTAGAAAAATCAACTAAAATTCTGAACAACTTACTAGAATTTGAAAGAATTCCTAGAAGTAAAAGGAATGAAATATAATTCTGAAGAATTACATTCAATTCGGGGATAGTAACTACAATTCGGAATAATTAACCAGAATGAGAAAGAATTACCTGGGATTCGAATGAATTAATTAAAATTCAGAGGAGCTTTCCAGATTGGGCAAAATTTACTTGAACTCATAATTAATAACTAAAATTCGAAAGAATTTATCAGAATCGGAAAGAATTGACTTGGATTTAGAAAATCAACTTCAATTTGGGAAAATTAACTAGAAATCAAAAGAATGAGATACGATTCTAAAGAATTAAATTTAGTTTGGAAGAAATGACCAGAATTCGTGAGGATCAAGTTGAACTCGTAAGTATTTACTAGAATTCGGAAAAATCAACTAGAAATCAAAAGTATGAGATACGATTCTAAAGAATTAAATTTAGTTTGGAAGAAATGAACAGAATTCGTAAGGATCAAGTAGAACTCGTAAGTATTTACTAGAATTCGGAAGATTTAACTTGAATCTAAAAGAATGAACTAGAATCCGAACAAATTAATTAGAATTCGTAAGAATTGATCAGGATTTACAAGAATTAACTGAAATTCGGAAGAACTAACCAGAATTTTGAGATCTAACTAGGATTCGAAAGAATTACTAGAATTAAAGAAATTAAATATAATTCTGAAGAATAAGAGAATTAGAGAAGAATATAATTCTAAAGAATTAAATTTAATTCGGGGAAAATAGATAGAAATCGGAAACATTAACCAGAATGCAAAAGAATTAATTGGAATGCCGATTAATTGACTAGAATTCAGAAGAATTTCTCAAAATGAGAAAATTCAGAAGAATCAACTATAATTCGAAATAATTAACCAGAATTCAGAACAATGTCCCAAAATGGGAAAAATTTACGTGGACTTTGGAACTATTAACTAGAATACAGAAGAATTAACTAGAATATGAAAAAATTTTCTACATTTCGGAAGAATTTATTAGAATTTGGAAGAGTCGACTAGAATTTAGAAGAATCAACTACAATTCGGAAGAATTCATCCGAATTTGGAAGAACCGACTAGAATTCAAAGAAATCAGCTGGAATTCGGACGTATTCACTAGAACTCCTAAGCATTTACTAGAATTCAAAAGACTTAACTAGAATTCCAAAGAATTAGCTAGAATTTGGAGGAACTAACCAGAATTTTAAGATTGACCTAGAATTCAAAAGAGTTACTAGAACCACAGAAACTGAAAATAATTCTAAAGAGTTACATTGAATTCGTGAAAAATTAATAGAAATCGGAAAAATTTACCAGAATGCAAAAAAAAATTAGAATGCGGATTAATTAACTAGAATTCAGAAGAATTTCTCAAAATGGGAAAAGATTACTAGAATTTGGGGGTATTGAATACAATTCGGAAGAAATAATTAAAATGCGGAAAAACTAACTAGAATTCGGAAGAATGAACTAGAATTTGAAAGAATTGACTAGAATTTGAAAGAATCAACTAGAATTCGAAATAATTAACTAGGTTTCAGAATATTTCCCAAAATGGAAAAAATTTACTTGAATTCGGAATTAACAACTAGAATTCGGAAGAATTCATTAGAATTTGGAAGAACAGTCTGGAATTTAAAAAAATCAACTAGAACTCGTCAGTATTTACTAGAATTCGGAAAAGTTAACTAGAATTCGAAAGAATTACTAGAATTAAAGGAATTAAATATAATTCTAAAGAAATTAATTTAATACGGGGAAAATAATTAGAAATCGGAAAAATTAACCAGAATGCAAAAGAATTAATTGGAATTCGGATAAATCAACTAGAAGTCGGAAGAATTTCCCAAATTGGGAGAAGTTTACTAGACTTCGGAGATATTAAATATAATTTAAAAGAATTAACTGGAATGTGAAAAAATAACTAGAATTCGGAAGAATGAACTAGAATTTGGAATAATTGACTAGCATTTAGAAGAATTGACTAGAATTCGAATTAATTGAGATTCAGAACAATTTCCAAGAAGGAAAAATTTACTGCGATTTGGAAGGATTTATTAGACTTTGGAAGAATTGGATAGAATTCAGAAGAATCAACTAGAAATCTGAACAATTCACTAGAATATGGAAGAATTATTAGAATTAGAAGGAATGAAATATGATTCTAAATAATTAAATTTAATTCGAGGAAAAGTAACTACAATTCGAAAGAATTATCCAGAATGTGAAAGAACTAACTGGAATTCGGATGAATTAACTAAAATTCAGAAGAGCTTTCCAAAATGGGAAAAATTTAATTGAATTCGGAAGAATTTTTCAGAATTTGGAAGAATTGACTTGAATTTAGAAGAATCAACTGGAATTTGAAAAAATTAATTAGAAATCAAAAGAATGAAATAAAATTCGAAGGAATTAAAATTTGTTTGGGAGAAATGAACAGAATTCGTTAGCATCAACTAGAACTCGTAAGTATTTACTAGAATTCAGAAGACTTAACTAGAATTTAAAAAAATTAATTAGAATCCAAACAAATTATTAGATGTCTTAAGAATTAATCAGAATTCATATGAATTAACTGGAATTCGGAGGAGCTAACCAGAAGTTCGAGATTTAACTGGAATTCGAAAGAATTACTAGAATTAAAGGAAATAAATATAATTCTAAAGAATTACATTTAATTCGGGGAAAATAAATAGAAATCGGACAAATAAACCAGAACGCAAAAGAATGATTCGGAATGCGGATTAATTAACTAGAATTCAGAAGAATTTATGAAAATGGGAAAAAATTACTAGGATTTGGGGGTATTGAATACAATTCGGAAGAAATAATTAAAATGCGGAAAAACTAACTAGAATTCGGAAGAATGAAATAGAATTTGAAATAATTGACTCGAATTTGAATGAATCAACTAGAATTCGAAATAATTAACTAGGTTCCAGAACAATTTTCTAAAATGGGAAAAGTTTACTTGAATTCGGAATTAACAACTAGAATTCGAAAGAATTTATCAGAATTTGGAAGAATCGACTGGAATTAAGAAGAATCAACTAGAATTCTACAAAATCAACTAAAATTCGGAAGAATTCATTCGAATTTGGAAGAACTGTCTAGAATTTTTAAAAAAATCAACTAGACCTCGTAAGTATTTACTATAATTCGGAAAAGGTAACTAGAATTCTAAAGAGTTAGTCAGAATTTGGAGGAACGAACTAGAATTTTGAGATTCAACTCGGATACGAAATAATTACTAGAATCAAGAGGATTAAATATAATTATAAAGAATTGCATTTAATTCGGGGAAAATAAATAGGAATCGGAAAAATTGACCAGTGTGCAAAAGAATTATTTAGAATTCGGATTGATTAACTAAATTCAGAAGGATTTCCCAAAATGGGAAAAATTGACTAGGACTCGGAGGTATTAAATAGAATCCGGAAGAATTAACTAGAATGCGGAAAAAATAACTAGAATTCGGAAGTATGAACTAGAATTTGAGAGAACTGACTAGTATTTGGAAAAATCAACTAAGATTCGAAATAATTAACTACGTTTCAGAACAATTTCCCAAAATGGGAAAAATTTTCTGCAATTCGGATGGATTTATCAGAGTTTGAGAAAATTGACTAGAACTCAGAAGAATCAACTAGAATTCTTAACAATTTACTATAATTCGGAAGAATTACTAGAATTAGAAGGAATTAAATATGATTCTAAGGAATCAAATTTAATTCGGGGAAAGTAACTTCATTTCGGAAGAATGAACCAGAATGTGAAAGAATTAACTGGAATTCGGATGAATTAAGTAAAATTCAGAAGAGCTATCCAAAATGGAAAAAATTTACTTAAATTCGGAATTAATAACTAGAATTCGGAAGAATTTTTAAGGATTTGGAAGAATTGACTTGAATTAAGAAGAATTAACTGGATTTCGGAAAAATTAGTTAGAAATCAAAAGAATGAAATAAAATTCGAAAGAATTAAATTAAGTTTAGAAGAAATGGGCAGAATTCGTAAGAATCAACTAGAACTTGTAAGTATTTACGAGAATTCTTAAGGCTTAACTAGATCTCAAAAGAATTGACTAGAATGCAAAAAAATTAATTAGAATTCGTAAGAATCTATCAGAATTTATAAGAATTAACTGGAATTCGGAGGAACTAACCAGAACTTTGAGATTCGATAGAATTCGAAAGAATTACTAGAATTAAAGAAATTATATATGATTGTAAAGAATTAAATTTAATTTGGGGAAACAAACTAGAATTCGAAAGAATGAATCAGAATGCGAAAGACATAACTGAATTTAGATGAATTAACTAGATTTCAGAAAAATTTTCAAAATGGGAAAAATTTACTTGTATTCGGAAGAATTTATCATAATTTGGAAGAATTGACTTGAATTTAGAAAAACCAACTTGAATTCGGGAAAATTAGCTGGAGATCAAGAGAATAAGGAAAAAATTTAGAGAATTAAATTTATTTTGAAAGAAATAAACAGAATTCGTAAGGATTAATTAGAGCTCGTAAGTGTTTACTAGAATTCAGAAGATTTGACTAAAATTCTGAAGAAATAATCAATACTCGAAGTTTTAACTAGAATATGGAGAATTAACTAGAATTCGGAAGTAATACTAGAATTGAAAGGAATTAAATATGCTTCTAAAGAATTGAATATAATTCGAGGAAAATAACTAGAATTCGGAAGAATTAACCGGAATATGAACGAAATTTGTTTTATATGCAAATCAAAAATTTTTTCGTGATTATAAAATTCTTATTTTCTCACCATCTGCATGTTTGTTTGGAATTTCTCTAAATAAATTACAAACCTCTTTATGTCTCTGAAAGATATCTTATACGAATTCGTATCGCAATTCTGGCCTGGAAAGGAATGTGTTAATTCAAATAATTATTCAAAATTCGTAATAAACAAGATAATAGATTCGTGAAGATTTGTATAAGACTCGTGAAAAATTCGCAAGAATTAACTAGAATTCGGTAGTATCAACTGGAATTTGGAAGAATTAACCAGAATTCTAAAAAATTAACTAGAATTCTGGAGAATTAACTAGAATTTGGAGGAATCAATCAGAATATGGAGAATTAACTAGAATTCGGAAGAAATACTAGAATTAAGAGTAATTGAATATAGTTCTGAAGAATCAAATTCAATTCGGGGAAAATAACTAAGATTCGGAAGAATTAACCGGAATAACGAATCAATTACTTAGATTTTGTAAGGATTATCTAGAATTCAGACGAAATTTCCAAAATAGGACAAATTGACTAGCATTTGGAAATATTAACTAAAATTCAGAAGAACTAACCAGAGTGTCGACCTATTTCAACGCACGAGTCCTGTTCAATTTAGGCGTGGGTCAAAATCCATGTTTGATATTTTTTTTTTAAAGTGAATCCTTCTTTTCGCCTGTTCTTTTCACGTTTCAATAAAGTTAAGTAATAGCTCGAACGTACTTTATAGTCTTTTTTCTAATAAAATGTGTTAAAGTTGGACAGTTTTTTGTATCTCTTGAAAAAATCGGGCTTTGGCACTAACGTCCTTACGTCCTAGGACCCTTCGTTATTACCGATTTGAAAAACAATTCTTTTCAGTCATCACTTACAATCCCTATCATAATATTTCTCATGGTTATAAAATCCTTATTTCCTCACCATCTGAATACTTCTTTGAAATTTCTCTAAAAGAAATACAAATCTGTTAGTGTCCTTAAAAGATATGTTATCCGAATTCGTATGGCAATTTCGGCGTGGAAAGGATTGTGGCAATTCGGATAATCGATGTGACTCATCTCCGAGCGTAAAACGTTTCGTTCGCTTTCTTCTTCGGCGGCACATGGTAACGGTATGCGGCAAAAGAAAAAACAGATTCAGAAGCAAGAAATCGTCAAGTGACATTTACATAATCGCTGTTTGTCCCTAAAAGAATATACTTGCTGTACATATAGAGCTTCCCATAACTCATGAGCCGCGATGCATCGTTCGCCAATTTCGCAATAAGTTTATGATTCCCTCCGAGGTTAACGAAAGCTGAGATCTTCAAGATTACGCGAACTCGTCTCGCTTACACTTAGAAATTTATTTCTTGAGAATACATCTCGATTATTCAGACGCTCGTCACCCAAAGTAAAAGAACATCGGAACCTTTTAGTTTGGACCCGAGTTTGAAGGGTTACTTAGGGGTTCGGGTCTGGAACAGGACCTGAAAATTTCGTTACTAAAAAGTTTGGACACCAAATAAATGCCCTTAAGCAATTTCAATAACGGAAAATTCGCAAAGCTAATCAATTTATACTACTTATACTTACACTTATACAACTTATACTTTGAATAATGAACAATACAAAAAATAGTGTAGCCTCGTATAGGATTGACACTTTTGTTGACGAAAGGCATGCCCTCGGAAAAGTTTCAGGCGATAAATGGAAACTGAGTATTTGGAATGCTGGACGTGTAAATAATTTTAAGAAAAGGGAATTTCGGGACATAATGCGCGTAAGGAAACTAGATATTTTATGTGTACCGGAAACAAAGAAGAAAGGATGTGAGATAAGGAAGATAGAAAATGGACTAGAACTTTAGTCGAGAATAGATAATGAATCACACGGTAGCCAGGGAGTCGGTCTAATTATGAATGAGAGAGCAAAACAGCATGTCAAATAGCATGAATGTGTATCTTTTAGATTATTATGGGTTAGAATGAAAGTGGAAATCAGAAGGCTATTTATTATAGCGTGCTACGCTATAGTTGATGATAACAGCCGTGATATAAAAGATTCCTTCCGGGACTCGTTAAATGATATTATAGATACTTGCGATCATGGGGAAAGAATCATTCTACTCGGAGATATGTACGGTTAAAATGGTGTGCAACGCAAAGATACCGACAGCGTACTAAGTAATTTCGGAGGCCCAAAAACCAAAGGTAGCGGGGAGAAATTGATTAGCTTACGTTTAGAAAAAGGCTTGTTTATTACAAATGCTTCATTCAACCATGAAATGATCTACGTGTATACTTATTGCAAGAACGAAAGCCACAGCATGATTGACTTTGTTGTAGCGGATGAGAGACAGAGAGGGCTAGTGAGAGATACAAGCATTATGAGAGACTCTGAATGTGAAACGGATCACTATCTCACAGTTTCAGAATTGAACCTAGGTCAAGGATGTAGGAGGAAAAGAATTAATAATAAGTCAAAGCAGACGCGAGTTAAAATAAAGAATTTCCAGAAACCTAAAGTGCAAATGGTGTATTTCAAAAAGTTGCACAAATATTTAGGACTTCATATCCGTGAATTCTGTCCATGAATCTACAACATGTTTAAATTATCCAAAACATTGTCGGAAATGTATACGTAGAAAGTGGAGTGAATTTTTCAGTGAGACAGTTTTCAGTGAGTGTATCGTAATCGGTAGCGACGCGTTCGACACGGCTGCGCGTAATTAGGTGCGCCCGCACGAGCGCGTGTCGATACACATGTAATTCGAGTCGGGCTTGGGTTGCCGAAGTAAAAAAAAAGTTGAGAAATATAGACTCAGTGCCACATACGCACGATATTCCCTCGATCAGAAGCGATTGCACGGTCTTCTAAACACAAGACACGCGGAGCATGCGGAACACTGACCGTTCTATTGCTGGAGGTGTCTATAGCCATGTGATTACCGATTAGATCAATGCTATGACAAACGTAGCGGATTTGGTAGTAACTGTAAGGAACGATTATAGATTCTATAGGAATCGGCCTTGTAGGCATACCAATTTATGAATTATAAAAAAATTTAGTTCATGTAGGGAGCGCTAAGCTTCCATCTAGCCTGTTTTCGTAGGCGAAGGTACTAGTACTTTTCAAAATCAATGTAGAAAACCCCCTCTTATCACTTTCATCAAGAATCCTGAACCCATCCCCTCTCGACCGTCCATCAGCCATATACCCCTCTGATCCTCTTCACTACTACCCCATCCAATTCGTCTAACCAAACCAACATCACTTTATATCCACACCACCTAATTTTATGCCTATATAGCAACCACTTACCCCCAGCACACAACAATCCTACACCCCTTTGCTCAATCGTAATCCACTCACGTGCACCAATCCACCAATCTAGGCATGCACCCATTCACCCATTTACTCATTAATTCTCTTCCCATTTACCTATCTGCACAGCCACCCACTGCTCCTCTATCCACTAACCCTCTACCCCCTCTACACACACGAACTTTGCGCCATATCCATCTTATCTAATTTTATGCACAATATATCAACCCCCTCTTATCCCAGACACCAACAATTTTCAGCCCTTCTTGCTCATCTGCATGCAGCCCAACCACTTCATAGTCAGAAATGTACCCATCTTCCTCCTCTCTTCACCCTTCCACAAAAAATTTTCGTCCCATCTAGCTTCCTTGCAAACGACCTATCCCCTCTCTCCCATCTCTAATTAGCAATATACCTTAATATCCTCTACCCACATCAACACCTCTCGATGCCAACAACACATTGCCTCCTTTATACCCATATAGCAACCTTCCCTTCCCCAGTATACTTCCTTGTCCCTCTACCCACACCAATCCCCCCTGCGAACCTAAAATACTTGCCCCCTCTATGATACAACTCTCGTCCCCTCTTTCCATTTTACCGAATACTTTCTACCTTCCAACTGCCACCATCCTTTGCAATAGAACTGGGTTGCTGAGGCATATGGGGCATTATTTCTGAACTGCCCCAACTTTAAAAGTCATGTTTTCCGATTGCCTTGAAATTTTTAGAGTTTGTTTGCCTGTACGATAGTAGTTTACCCACCAATTTAGAGACTTTTACTACCATCCCTTCCTGAACTACAGGGGGCGAAATTTTCATCCTTCGAGCAAAAAAGGTATTTTCAAATGGTCATAACTTCCTTTCTGCAAATGCGAATCGAATTTTCTAGGAGTGATTTCCGAAGGGGTTTTCATGCCCCTCCATTCTATAAGATGAATTGTTTTTAATTTTTTAATTTTTGTGAACAAAATTACCA
This sequence comes from Melikaiella ostensackeni, assembly GCA_032362435.1. Taxonomy (NCBI): domain Eukaryota; kingdom Metazoa; phylum Arthropoda; class Insecta; order Hymenoptera; family Cynipidae; genus Melikaiella; species Melikaiella ostensackeni. Next base: position 15,226 of record JAUMHM010000004.1, read on the forward strand.
TGTAAAATGTTTATTTAGCATTTTCTACTGTTCGGGTACTTTTGAATTTTTTGAAGTATTTTTAAACGAAAGCTTGACTTTTTTCCAATTAAAATGTTGGTCGTCATTATAGGACTGATAATAGTTATGAGGTTATGCAAATATATTCGAGCGAAACTACTATTTAAAAAGATCTTAAACGTAAATTTGTTCATAAAATTGTTTTTAATGTAAACAATGAGATATTTAACTTTTCTCTCTCAATTCTGTTAAACATTGAATTTTCTTTAATTTTCAACAGTTGAAAATTCTATTTTCTTTAAAAATTCGCCTTTCTCTTGAATTTTCAACTGCTGATAATTAAAAAAAATTGAACGTTGCATTTTCACAGTTGAATCATCGTTTTTATCTTGAATTATCAACTGTTAAAAATTGCAGGAAATTGAACATTGCAGAAGATTGGAATTTCAACAGTTTAAGTTTCAATAATTGAAATTAAAACAGTTGAATTTTTTACAGTTGTATCTTCAACAATTGAAAATGAAATAATTAAAATTTCAATTTTCTTCCATTTTCAACAGTTCAAAATTCAGGAAAAGAGCGAGTTTTGAAAGAAAATTGAATGTTCAATTGTTAAAAATTCAACTGTCAAACATTCAGTTTTCTTCAGTTTTCAACAGTTGAAAATTCTATTTTCTTTCAAAATTCGCTTTTTTCTTGAATTTTCACCTATTGAAAATAAGGGAAAATTTAAACTTGAATTTTTATCAGTTGAATCATTTTTTTCTTGAATTTTCAACTGTTGAAAATTTTAGAAAATTGAACATTGCAGAATATTGGAATTTCGAATGTTTAATTTTCAACAGTTGAAATTTAAACAAGTGTACAGGTATGTTCGGCACTTGTATCTTTAACAGGTATATCTTCAACAATTGAAAATTCAACTCTGAAAAATTCAATTTCCCTTCAAAATTCACTTTCTCCTTCAATTCTTAACGGTTGAAAATTGGAAAAACTTGAAAATTGAATTTTAAGGTGTTGAATTTTCAAAGGTTGAATTTTCTACTGTTGAAAATTCAAATTTCGAAAATTCTATTTTCCTAAATTTTCAAAAGTTGAAAATTCAACTGTTAAAAACTTAATTTTGTTTCAAAATTCGCTTATTTCTTAAATTCTCAACTGTTGATAATTCGATAAAAAAGCGAATTTGTTATTAATTACAAGTGTTGAAAATGTCATATTTACATAATTTCACATGGGAGTTTAGTAAATAAACATTTCAATCCATAAAAAAAAATTCGGAAAAGTCGGTTTGTTCCAAAGTGTGGCGCTACTGGCAAAACATTTGGCAAATTTTGGTAAATCAATAGACATTCAATGGACTCTTAGTAGAGAATTTATGAGATAAAAAAAAAATCCCAACTCAGCTCATCTCCTTATAAATTTAGAGTAAATGTTTTTCTCCGGCAAAAGAGCGTGATGTCATTTCTAGATGACGCCGTTTGAGGGTGAATATTTTTAAATTGGATATCTTCAAAATTCAAAACTTTAATTTTAATTCTACAAAACTGAAATAACGTTTAAAATTTTCTACATAATATCAAAATTTTGAATGTCAGAATGAAACATTCAAAATTACTACTTTAAATACTGAAACATATTTAAAATTTGATTATTTCACTACATAATAATTTTAATTAAAATCCTACACAATTGAGAAATTTCGAAAAAGCATTAAAAGCTGAATATTTTTAGAGCAGCTTTTCAATTTTCCAAGCCCCTCTCCAAATTAATCTCCAAGTAAAATATTTAAAAATTGCCTCAAAAATAAAAGCATGCAAAGACTAGGCATTCAAATTTGAATTATTTTCAAGTTGATAATCTTCTAAAGTGAACATTTTAAACTCAATGCCTCTTATATTTTTTCTAGTGATTAAACTGTACAATTTAATATTGGAATCATAGTAATTTTGTTTTCTATTTGTATGTTATTAATTGGCAATGCAATGTTTCCCGGGCGCTGTAGCGCGCGTATAATATTGCTAGTAATTAGATAATAAATAAAAGTATCTACTCAACTCCCACACAATGCAAGACTCTTCAATCCGGTGACAGGAGACTTCATCCATCGGTAAGATCTCGTCTACCATGCATTGAAATCTCCAAGTCCCAGGGGCGGTTCGGTACGCAAAGAATGAGATCCGTTGAAGCGATCAAGCATAGATAAAGTTTTCTGCAGGCGGGAACGCCACGCCGATAATTATCCGATAGTCGATTGCTCGACGAAGCTCTATGTATGTTGGTTCATTCAAGGAGGGGTGAAGGGGGCAAGGGGTGGGGTAAATCGGTTTGCAACGGGACACATCGTGAGATGAGAGTATTAAAGAGAGTGGAAGCTGAGCGTATACGCGACAGTAGCGCACTTTTAGTCTCCAATGAAGAATTATTCCTGTGCGGAAATCGCCTGATTTCTTCCCGGTCCCACGCTTATGGTAGATGGCGCTGCATTATTTTGGCACGACGTGGACCGAACTTACCCGAACAGACCCGAACCTCGAGACCATTTTCGGAGCGACGAGCAAGTGTCGTTCAGCATCATATTTGTGGTGTATTTAATTATAACTTTTTGAAATTAGTTAAAACTGCTCGTCAGTATTTAGAACATGTGTGGAGAAGGGAGTGCATGGAGAGTGGATTAGGTTTTTTTTTTATTTTAGATTTTCAACGTAAAGTTTGATGCTTACAAGGAATCAAGGACAGAGACGGCGTTTGATACTCGGCAATCAGTATGTTTTTCACCTTGACATTCCCGACTGAAGACGTGCTCAAAATTTCCTCATTCATTGTTGCGGAAACAAGAGTAACAAACTGTGTGATACACATTTATATCGGCTTCTGAATTTTTTCCCAGTGTTTGAGATTTTACAATTCAGTGCGTTGATGACGCCGTGTCCTCAGCCTCTCGTGCTCAAATAATATATTTTCAAAGTGAACTGTTCTCGCGTAAAAAAATCATGTTTCATGCACCTCGCTCTTCACAAAAAGTAAAAGATGCTTATAGATTTGAGGAATTTTATACGAAACAAAAAAAAGTCTGTTCAAAAATAAAATAGCTATAGGAATCGATAATAAACTAGGGTCAAGCTTGGGCCAGGCTTGGCGATCTAGTCTGGCAATCAACACAGGCCCTGGTCAGATGAAGCGTTTCATTCAAGCTTGACCCAGGCTTGATCACCAGGCCAGAGTCTAATTTTGCCACGCTTGGGCCTACTTAGACCCATGGCAAAATTTCCACTCGGGTTATGATGAATTTAACAACTAAGTCTGATTTGTATGTACATTTGTGTATGGTTAACGGGTGTTGCAAAAGAATCTCAGAGGACAGAGAACATTCGTTTTTTGAATACCAAACAATCCTGTAACGTAAGTGTATAATTCATAATATATGAGCATGAAAAGCGAAAATAGAATAGAATAGAAATAATAGAATAGAAATTAATATTTTGCAGTCGCCCAGAATGGATTTGATTCGCTGTCGGAGACAATGGAAAGGTGACGACAGGTGCGTAATGTTTTTCATATTATAGGCCTTCATTTTTCCAATCTCCTATATAATCTACAATTATACATAAACCCATGAAATAAATTATGAATTATATACTTTCAGATTAACTTTTATACTTTTGTTACACATTTTGTGCATTTGTAATATTTAAACTTGTTTTGTGAAATAAAAAATTTTCTTTATACTTTAAACCTTTTCGCATTATTATTCCCTTGTTATACCATAACAATAAATAAAAAATAGTGAGCTAATTTTAATTTTTAATATAAATTTAAATACAATCAACTATATTTGAATTGAATTCAACTAAATTTCGTCAATTTTAATAAAATATGAATTCACTAAAATTCCACGAGTGTCAGTCGAATTTAATGGATTTTAACAAATTAAAGAAAATTTTTTTGTTTTCTGATGTCAAACTATTGATGTATGTTATGCTCAAATAAAAATTAAAGGGGGGTAAGTTACACCCCAGGAAAAAGTTGATAAGTTTTTGCTTTATTTTGACTTTCATTACCACTTTTTTCAAAGTTTTGTTTATTCATTACTCGTAATTATTTCGCAATTTGAATGATTCTCTGATATTCTCTAATTAAAACAATTCTTTTAGATATAAAATATGTCTTGATGAAAACATCTTTCAGTAATGTTATTTTTTGACACTTATGAGTTTTTCAATGAATATCTTGAATGAAATAATTACTTTTCAATTGGCTCGTAGCTTTTTTAAGCAGTTTCTAATTGTTTAAGTAGTGTTCTGTAAAGAAAGTTGTGGAATATATTTTCCAAAGTAATAATTCTGCTTCTAATGTTGCTTCCAATAATGCATTTGTTTTTATTAAATCACTTTTCTTTCAAATCCATTAACGAAATATCGAATTATTCTATTGAATAAATGCTAACCTTTTTTGTCTTTAATGTGAGAGCAAAAAAAATTTTATTAAAAATATACAAACGGAAGTTGGAATAAAACTAGTTAGAAATATTTTTTGTAAAGAGAAAAATTAGGCTTGTCAGCTTTTTGAGAGAGTGTAGTTATTTAATACAGATATATCGAGGATAATTAATAACAATTTCAATAATTTAATTGTTTAATGAGTCTAGTGTTTTGGAAAATAAACTGGATTAATGTAAGATGAGTTTAAAGAATTATTTTCCTTTAGGAAGATGTCTACCAAAGTGTAAAAAATGCATCAACCAAAATAGAGCGTCTGAAAAATGTCAGCACTACACAACGCGAATCACACTAATTTTTATAGATTCTCGGGAATAAATAAATAAGTAATAATGATATGAATGTTAGTTATTGAAAATTAAAACATATATTATTTTTCGAGTTATGTTTCAAAAGCCTTTCAGAAAAAGGCTTTCTTGTAGAAAAAAAGATAAGGAAAGTAAATGCAGATTATAAAGTAATAAAAGGTAAGTTAAAGTAAAGTTCATAAAATAATGTTTAATTAATATTATATAAAAATATTCAAGAAGTCAGAAAAATTTGAATATTTCTCAACAAAGGTAAGTATATTGAAAGAGATTAATAAAAATGATGAAATATTCCTTGTTGATATAAATTGTAATTGAAAACAAAATTAAAATTAAATAAAATTTTGATTATTTTGACAGAAATTGGAATTTTAATAGTTAATTAAATAAATAATTAATTGAATAAACGAGAGAGAATCGACACTCTTCTGATTTAATTTCATGCTTCATATTTCAATGCTACGTTTTCAGACATTCAAGAATTTGCTGACACTTTCCTGAGTTTTCGATTTCAAGATCGACTATACTGAGAATCACTGTTGATATGAAGTAGACCTAAAATAATACGAATTTCAACTAAAGATTTTAACTTTATTAAATCAATTTATTTTTAATTTTGATAAAACTCTATATATTAATGAAAATAAATGTCTGGGTACTGGGGCATTTTTCTTTCCAAAAATGTACTTTTTGTATCCCCTACCTTTTATTTAAAACTAGACTTCTTTAAACTATTCCAATATTTTTCATTCTCAATTTATTTTAAATAGTTCTCTGAAGAATAAACCAAACAAATTATCACCCAATAATGCATCTTCAGTCACAAAATAACATGTCCACTTCACCATCAATAAAAACATTAACACCTGCGTCTCATTCTCACAAAACTCCTCAACTCCATTTCCCTTGAATTCAGGAAAAAAGCATCATTAATTGCTCATTCCGAGCCCCTTAGACTCTCAAGCTCGTTTAAGCAAGTTAATTGTTTGAACGCGAGTCGAATGAAGCCTGGATTCTAGAAAGCAATCCAGAAAGTGGAAAGCAATCATATAATTATTATCACTCCTTATTTTGTCAGAAAATGAAACATTGACCGGTTTAGTCAACAAAAAACAAGAAAAAAAAGAATGATCGATCTCTTAAAATCCTTGAAGAGAAAAGGTTGGTCTCCACTCTTTTCTTATTCAACTTTGATTAATCATCTATAATTATTGGTCATCATAATTTCAATCGATCTTCCCCGGTCGGCAGAACTTCATTTGTGAATGACTCTACTTGTTTAACTAGTTATTATAATTGAAACCAATAGAAAATTATTTTAAAAAATTTCTTTAATTTAGTTCGAGACACGAACTCTTGAACGCTGCAAAGGTCAGTGAATGTCAGCAACAGTAGTCTGCATTTTTGATAAGAGGAAATTTAAAATTCTGAAAATGGAAATGGATCACATATTCTCTCCTGTTTCTCGAATGGCAAATTGCTCTCCGTTAGTCCCTTGCCTTAAGAAGAATGTCCTTCTCTTTCTCTCTTGCTCTCTTGGCAAAACAAGTGGTCTAGCAAGTCGAGCAAATTACCCACACTCACTTCTACGCCAGGACGTCTTCATCGGATGATGTCCGGACGCTTAACGTGGGTCCTCACGATCAGAGAGTATTAAAGAGAGTGGAGACCACTGATAAATATGATACACTGATTAGAGGATGGCGTATGTTCGCTTGATCGAGTGGTTTCTACGGTTAAAGCCATTTTAAGTTTGGGCTGTTTGCGGGATTAGGCGAGAAATTTCAAATACACTCGAAGCGGATAATATGATGCTATGCAATATAAGAGCCAAAAATTCTTCTTCACGATAAAATACATAACAATACAAAAAAATATGTTACATTATATCATATTTATAAGTTTTTCAAATTAATTAATAAGACATCAATCAAAAAATTCGTTACTAATGATTATCATTTAAACAAATATGTTAACGAAACGTCTTAAAAGTGTACCTCAAAATCATATAGACATTACTGATGTTTCCAAACAATTTGACGGGTCATATCGTGACGTAATCGTAAACCAACTACCCAAACCGAGGTTGCTTTCATCGCGGCATACATTCTTAATTCGATGTAAGCTATGTATACCGATCTGGACAAAAAGTAAACATGAATGTTTGCATTGAAAGCATCATCGAACATATGCCCGTTCAGAGAATCAAAAAGAGAACAAGACGGCTGCAGGAGGTCATTCAAAATCTTGTTGCACGAGAGTGCACAAAAAAAGGATTCGTGAGGAATTCGATTTTCCTAAGATTTCCCTGATAAGTCGTTCAGCGCAGCTGCAAATTGTAATGACTGAGCTGCTTGAAAAAATTAAACCTCCACGATTCTTCGATGTGATAAGCGCCAGTACTTCTAAATTCGGAAAAGTCAACTTATCGAGAAGCGCAAGAGCGCAAGTTTCACATTTGATGATTGGTTTCCGTTTATTTGTCAATTTCTTCACGACCCAACCTGCGATGTACCCTACGCAAGCCTCGCTAAGGCTCGACAATTCTTGTGGAAGTGTCATGGAATAATAAAAATTCAGACAAAAATGCTTTGTTCTCATGTACACCTTCTTCAGTGATGAGACCGTATTTTTTGGATATTGAAGCATTTGCGACAGCCTTGTAAACGAACGGATCGCTTAAATTATTTTTCAATTTCGTTTTGGTGGAATCCTGTACCTCAACATTTCCATTTGTCATGCGAATTTTGTTGATACAAAATTATCCAAAGCCATATTTGACAACCATTTTTGAAGCATGTCCGGCTTTTTAATAGGAAATCTGAGAATTATGTGCATGTAATATAATGATACGTATGAACCTCGTCGCTATATTGATTTTTTCTCATTTTTGAAATAACGTCCAGTACCACCATATTGAATCTTAAACTTTTTATTCTCACCTGTGAAATGAACGAGAATCAGTCCCTTTTTTCACCTTACAATACATGCAAACTAATTTGTAATTTCCAAATAAAGTTGGTACAGCGCCTGATAAAAGAACTACCCCCGTCGTTGATTTTGACATAAATTTTTGTTCGAAATGATCGGAACATAATTTCGACGAAGATGTAATACTATTTTTCTACAATCCCATGTTTTTCAACCATATTTCTAATCTTTTTGGCTGAGAATAAGGTAACCTGAAATTGACATCAACATATAAATAAACATGAAAATGTGAACATTGATATTTTCCAAAAACGCGTGACACACAGTAATAAGAGACAATGTTTGAATACTGGCAACATATTTTCATCAAACTGCAACATATTTTTTCAATATAAGAAATGTACGAGCTGAACTTACGAGTGAAAAGAACGACTCTTCACGGCATTCCATTTCACGCCACAATAAACACATAAATTTGCCATTTTGTGTTTCGTTGATTAATTTGTTACGAAAGACCGAAAATTGTTCTATATTTCTATTAATTTAGCTTGAATGTACGCCAATTTGAGTTTGAACTGACAGATTCCCATGAATTTCGATGAAATTTCCTGAATTTTGAAGAAATTTCCTGAATTTTGAATTACGTTATATTTTACTGAAGATTCTTCGATTTCCTTTAATTCTTTTGAATTATTTTGAATTTCACCGTATTCCATTGAATTCCCTATAATATCGTCAGATTTCACTGAATTTAGTTGAATTCCTTTAAACTCTATCCGATTTCCTTAAATTTGTTTAGAATTCTTTGAATTTGCCACATTCCGTTGGAATGCAATTAATTTCGTAAAATTCCACTAAATGTGCATTAAAATTTCTTGAATTACGTTATATTTGACTAAAGTTTGTTGGGTTCTCTTTAATTTCATCGAATTTTGTCGAATTTCACCGGATTCTATTAGATTCACTTTAATACCGTCAAGTTCCACTAAATTTTGTTGAATGCCACCGAACTCCATTGAATTCCCTTTAATATCGTCAGATTCCACTGAATTTCGTTGAATTCCTTTAAACTCTATCCGATTTCCTTAAATTCGGTTAGAATTCTTTGAATTTCTCAGAATCCGCGGGGAAACATTCAAGTCCGTCAAATGGTACTAAATATCATTGGGATTTCCTGAATTACATTATATTTGACTAAAGTTCATTGGTTTCCCTTCAATTCCTTTGAATTCTGTTAAATTCTGCGAAATTCCATTGGACTCACTTTAGAGCTGTCAAATTCCACTAAATTCTGTTGAATTACGTTAGATTCTACTGAATTTGGTTGAGTTACTTTGAACTTTACCCGATTTCCTTGAATTCCGTTAAAATTCATTGAATTCGTCAAATTCCGTGGGATACGTTCAATTCCGTCAAATTCAATCAAATGACATTGGACTTCCTCGAATTATGTTATATTTCACTAAACTTCGTTGGATTTTCTTCAATTCTTCTGAATTCTGTCAAATTCCTACGGATTCCATTAGATTCACTGTAACACCGTCAAATTCCACTAAATTCTGTTCAATTAAGTTAGATTTCACTAAATTTAGTTGAATTCCTTTAAACTCGATCCGATTTCCTTGAATTCCTTTAGATTTATTTGAAATCGGCAAATTCCGTGGGGATATGTTGAATTTCGTGAAATTCCATTAAATGTCATTGGGCTTCCTTGAATTACCTTATATTTGACCAAAGGTCATTAGATTTCCTTAAATTCCATTAAAATTCTTTGAATTCGTCGAATTCGCCGGGATACATTTAATTCTATCAAATTCTACTAAATGTCATTGGAGTGCCTTGAATTACGTTATATTTTGCTAAAGATCGGTGGATTACTTTAAATTCCGTTAAAATTCTTTGGATCCGTCAAATTCGGCGGGTATACGTTCAATTCCATCAAACTCCACTGAATGTCATTGGAGTACCTCGAATTACGTTATATTTGACTGATGATCGTTGATTTCCCTATATTTCATTTGAATTTTGTCGAATTCCACCGGATTCTATTAGATTCACTTTAATACCGTCAAATTCCACTAAATTCTGTTGAATACGTTAGATTCCCCTTAATTTACTTGAGGTACTTTGAACTGTATCTGATTTCCTCAAATTCCGTTGGAATGCTTTGAATTCGTCAAATTCCGCGTGGATACATTTAATTCCATCAAATTCCATTAAATGACATTGGAGTACCTTGAATTATGTTATATTTGACTAAAGATCGTTGGAGTCCCTCGAATTCCGTTAGAATTCTTTGGATTCGTCAAATTCCGCGGGTATACGTTCAATTCCATCAAATTCGACTAAATGTCATCGGAGTACCTTGAATTATGTTATATTTGACTAAAGATCGTTGGATTTCCTTAAATTCCATTAGAATTCTTTGAATTCGTCAAATTCCGCGGGAATAAGTTTAATTCCATCAAATTTCATTGAATGTCATTGAAGTACCTTGAATTACGTTATATTTGACTAAAGTTCGTTAGTTTCCCTTTAATTCCTTTAAATTATGCCGTATTCCACCGGATTCTATTAGATTCACTTCAATACCGTGAAATTCCAATAAATTCTGTTGAATTACGCTAGATTTCACTGAATTTACTTAAGGTACTTTGAACTGTATCCGATTTTCTTAATTTCCGTTAGAATCCTTCGCATACGTCAAATTCCATGGAGATACGTTTAGTTCCATTAAATTCCGCTAAATGTCATTGCACTTCCTTGAATCACGTTATATTTGACTAAACTTTGTTGTGTTCCCTTTAATTCCGTTAGATTTCTTCGAATTCGTCAAATTCCGCGGGGATACGTTTAATTCCGTTAAACTGCACTAAATATCATTGGGCTCCCTTGAATTACGCTATATTTGACTAAAGTTTGTTGGATTGACTTTAATCCCTCTGGATTCTGTTGAATTACGTCATATTCCGCTGAATTTAATTGAACTTCTTTCAACTCCTTAGGATTCCTATAAATGCGAAAAGATTCCTTCAAATTCGTTAAATCCCGTCATATTCCACTAAATTTCATTAGTTTTCTTCGAATTAAACTAGGTTTCTTTCAATTCTGTTGAATGCTACTGAATCACATTGATTTCCTTGAATTCCGTTGAATTCTCCTGATTCTAATCAGATTCCTTTACATCCAGTTGAATTTCTTTCAATTTGGTTGAATCTACCAAATTCGGTGGATTCCCTTGAATTCTGCTAGATTACCTCAAATTCCGCCGAGTTCTACTGATTTCCATTAGATTTCTTTTAATTCTATTCTACTGAATTCTGTTGGATTCCCCTGAATATCGTGAGTTTGCATTGAATTCTGTATGATTCACTCAAATTACCTCAAATTCTACTGAATTCCGTAGGTTCCCTTTAATTATATTAGATTCCACTGAATCCCGTTGGATTCTTTTCAAATCCATGAATTCTCTTCAATTCTCTTAAATTCCCCTGCATTTAAATTAAGAGGGAAAAAGGTAGAGGAATATAGAGGTATCACACTCATAACATTGGGCTATAAAATTTACGCGGAAGTGCTTAAGAAGAGTCTGGAAAGACAGGTGGAAGAAGATGGAAGTATACGACACAACCAAACAGAGTGAAAGAAAGGGAAACTAGTTGTACTGTATGTGGATTTTAAACCAGCTTGTGACTCCATGAACAGAAAGGTGATATGAAAGGCCATGAAAGAGAGAAGAGTAGATGAGAGAGGATAAAAGAGATATTTGTGGAGACTAAGAGAAGGATAAAGATAGGATTACGGGAAGGAGAGGAATTCTGGACAGGAAGGGCACCTAGGCAAGGGTGCCTGCTGAGCCCACTTATGTTTAATGCCCTACTCGCAGACTTGGAGGAGAAGATGGAGAGGACAGTAAAAGGAGGGCCAATATTGGATTCCTTTGCACTTTATCGGATTTTTTTCTCTCTCATTGGATTCTCTTCAATTCTATTAAATTCCTTCGAATTCCGCTGGCTTCCCTTGAATTCCGCCGAGTTTCCTTGAGTTCCGTTAAATTGTACTGAATTTCGATTTTCCTTGTGCTTTGTTCAAATTTTTTAAATTCCATTGAATTCCGAAGGAAATTTCATTGAATTCCTTTGAATTCCGTTGGATTACCTTGAATTCCATTAAGTTCTACTGAATTTTGCTGAGTTCTAGCGGACATGGATTACCTTGAATTGCATTAGATTTGATTGAATCTTATGAGATTCCTTTGAATCCAGCTAAATCCCTTTGAATTTGGTTGGATACCTTTCAAATTCGTAGATACCCTTTAATTCTGTTGAGATCCGTTGGTTCCTTTGACTTCATTCGAGTTGCATTGACTTCCGTCAAATTCTACTAAATTAGGATTTTCTTTGTACTTCGTTCAAAGTTTTTGGATTCCGTTAGATTCTCTTGAATTTCGTAGAATTCTACTCAGATCCGTTGGATCACCTGGAATTCCATCGAGTTCTACTGAACTATCCACCATCGCTTTTAAGCATTTCGACGGTGATAGCAACCACACCAGCAGCCTTACCATTCTTTAGTTTCTCAATCACGGATATAATGTCGTCGATACAGTCTTTCACTTTGTCCGAATTCTATGCCATTTCACCATCAGCATTCTTAATCCCGATTACTTCGGTGCTACTACATTCTTTCCTAATCTTTTTGCCCCACTTCGAAAAAAATTTCTTATTTCCTTCAAAATCATTTTGCATTTTTTTATCTTCTTCCGCTTTGATTTTATCCTTGCTTTCTTTGACAAGTGTCTTGGCTTTTCTGTTTTTATCCCTATAATTATTTTCTAATCTAGTCCTTTCATCATCACTAAGACCTTTACTATTCAACATCTTCGAGCATGCTTGCTTTTTTTCATTGACAGCCACGCGGATTTCATCATTCTACCAAGCATCTCCAGCCTTTCTTCCTACTGCCGGAGTACCGTACACTTCAGATGCACTTTTGAGGATATACTAATTGTACTTCCAGTTCCTGCAATTTCTCTCTTCTAACTTGCGTCTGCTTCGGCTTATTATTATTAATTCTTCTTTTCCATCATCCTTGACCCAGGCTAATTTTTGAAACTAAGAGGTAGTGATCCGTTCCGCATGCAGAACCTTTTATTACCCTCGTATCCCTTACAAGCCCTCTTAGCCTCTCATCCGCTACAACAAATTCAATCATACATACTGTGGCTTTCGCCTCTGCACCGCATATACATGTGAATCATTTCATATCAGAACCAAGTATTTGTAATAAACAGGCCTTTTTTAAGCATAAGCTAATCAATTTGTCCCCGTTATCGTTCGTTTTTTGGTCTCCGAAATGACACTGTACCCTGTCGGTATCTTCGTGTTGTACACTAACTCAGCCGTACATATCTCCAAGTAGAATGATTCTTTCCCCATGATCGCAAGTATCTATAATATCATTTAACGTGTCCCAGAAGGTATCTTTTGCATCCCTACTGTCATCATCAACTACAGTTTAGCACGCTATAATAAATAGCCTTCTGATTCCCACTTTCATTCCAACCCATAGTAAACTTAGAGATATACATTCATACTTCTTGACATGTTGTTTTGCTCTCTTGTTCATAAGCAGATCAACTCCTAGACTAGTAGTATGTTTCATTATTTACTCCTGACCAAAGTTCGGATCCGTTCTCTATCTTTCTGACCTTACATCCCTTCTTCCTTGTTTCCGGTACACATAAAATATCTAGCTTCCTCACGCGCATTCTATCCCGTAATTCCTTTTCCTCAAGATCATCTACACCTCTAGCATTCCAAACACCCAATCTGCATTTATCGCCTGAAACATTTCCGAGGACATTCGTTTCGTCAACAGAAGTGTCAATCTTATCCGAGGCTACATTATTATTGGTATTATTCACTGTTAAAAGTATACAACCAACTACAACTTCATGTGAGAAGTTTATTTCCATAAGTATAAAATCATGTCCAAATTAAACAGCTAAATTGTCATAAGGTTTGGCCTCTGAGATGGGAAAACCATTCATTGCCAAAAAATGTAATAAGAATTCTCAACCGTGAATAAAAACTTAACGATTTTAGGAACTTCCTCAAATTCTCATTTCAAAAAATTCCATTTTTAAAAACTCTAACAAATTTCCAAGACCTTCCATACTTTCGAAAACATTCCATAAATTTCTAAGAAGATTTTCATACCTTTCCAAAAAGTTGTCTTAAATTTCCAACAGTTCCCATACATTTTCAAAACGTCCCATACGTTCAGAAAGGTTCCGCACGCTTTCAAAACTTTTCAAAAATTTCCGCAAGTTTCCATACATTTTCGAAAGTTTCCGTAACTGTCCATTTAGATTTTATCTACATATTAAATCAAAATTTTGATCACAAAATATATTAATTATGCAGTTATTATTTTAATGACAGAGGTCGTTTAGTTGGAGCTAAGGGTAATATATTTTTTTTTATTTGCAAAAACTGTCTTTTTTCTCGTTAAGGAAACGACATGTGGAATATGGAGCGTTTACGCTGGTCAGGGTAAAGACAGGCCACTTAGGCTGGGTAACGAGCGCTTTGGGAACGACCTAGACTTCATAAGCTATCCGTTCATTGTAGAGACGTCGGTTGGTGACCTTACGGTACACTCTTACGTTTATTGGATGCCTCATGGAAATATGCAGCTATCCTTGAACATTCCTGCCATTAAAATTGACGGCTATCAACGTTCTTAACACCCCAAGCAGGGGCGGATCACAACCCCTCAGATTTAGGGTCCAAAACATTTTTAAAAGCAGGTATCGAGTTCAATAGTAAGTCTACATTCTATCTGATTCAATTTGGTGAGATATTTTTGCATCTTACATATCTAATCTTAACCATCAATAAACCAGGACTTGTTTAGATGGGGTGGAGGTGTGCGAATGCATGTCAATATCGTAGGAAGCATTTATAAAGAATTTCAGTGATTGTAAGCGGATATAAAGTGTGTGTAGTAGTTAGTCAGTGCAACAAAGATAGAAGTATTAGCGAGATTAACAAACGACGTTTAAAAAGATATTTTTATTGCATTCTTGACAGTATACATAAAAGGCTAATATTTATTGGTTAGGTAGCAAAAGTATGTAAGATGCCAGAAAACGTGGTAGACAAGGAATCTGTTACGAAGTTAGGTGTTACGGGAACAGATGGCGCGTTCTTTCATTTGAAAACGGCTAACCTCCAAATTGGCAGTAATGGTAGTAATGTAGCAATATAGTATTTATGTCTTTGTGTCTGTATCTATTTGTTTTAAGTAAAACATACATGTATTATTATATTCTTTCCTGAGTTAGCATTCTGCTTAGTACGTAAAATGTATTCCATTAATTTTTCAAAATTTATTCATAGAAATTAAGTTGTGATTCACTCTCTTCATATACGTAAAACGTATTTCAACAATTTCTCTAAATTTGTGATCCAGTCACAGATGTTTCACTTTATTATTATGCGTCTTCTATTTTGGCCGATATTCTACTACAATATGGAGTCTATTCTCCATGTTCTCCTAGATAAATGCCAAAATTGTCTAAGTTCATAGCGCCAACGCAGTGCTATATTATAAAGTACAATTGATGGATAACGATACAAAAATCAAACAAAAATCCGCAGAAGGAGAAAAAAAAATTAAAAATCGATTAATGAAATAATATAATTAATAGGAAACAATCATTTAAAACCACGATAGATTGTGATTTACAATAATATTATCTTATTTTTGTATAGTACGAGGGTCGTTTAATAAGTAAGGTAAATTTTCAGCTGGATGGCGCCAAAATGAACTTTGCAGTATATGGCCAAGAAAAACCACTCTTCAAGCTGACATCTATCAAGCTTTAGTCCAAACTGTCTCTTAGTTTGCATTTGGCATACGTTTGAAGTTAGCGTGTCAGTAGTTTTCAAAAAAATGGAGAAAGAAGAGTTCCATGCAGTGATAAACCATTTTCATTTAAAAAACTGGACGACCGCGCAGATCAAAGCTCAGTTAGATATATTCCCGGGAGACTGCTCCTTCGTTGAAAACTGTTTATTTCTGGATAAACGAATTGAAACGTGACCGAACTACAACTAAAGATGAAGCGCGATCCGGACCCCAATTGAGGTGGTCACATCGGATATGGTGGAAAAAATTCATCATATGGTTACGGAAGATCGCTAAATCAAGGTGCGTCAGATTTATAATGCTGTAGGCATCTCCACTGAACAAGTCTATAACATCTTGCACGAAAAACTGGAGCTTAAGAAGGTGTGTGCAAGATGGCTGCCGATGGCAATGAGTTATCAACAACCGCAGAAGTTTTTCATGTTTACTTTCATTATCATACTATCGACCGCAACCCTGAAAATATGCTGTAAAAAAGGTTATCCAGGATGTCTGCAATATTTGGAATGAAGCTCAAATACCAACTATGGAGGAAAGAAAAATTGGAAGAAAACTGAAAACTGTATTAAATGGATATAAAAATCTATGCCGTAATACAAACCGGGGTGGACCAACGCAATTAGGTAGGGAGACTGCGTTTCAACAGGTATTAAATTGTCTTTTCGATATTGCTCACTGCGACGTTTTCAAACTAATAAAAATAGAAAGCCACAGACTATTTTTGACAATGAAAGATAAGAGAGGAAGCTGGTTATTACTAACTTGAGTGATGATTTAGTAAGAAAAAATGAAAACCAATAAATGCGAGTATCTAAATATCAAGAAAGGAAATTAAAAGAAGAAGAAGGAATGAGTACTGAATGTCAAGACTCGGTCCTTGCTCGTTAGTCTCCTCAACATCAGAACCCTCTAAAAAGCGTAAACAAATGAGTCCTTCGGATATAGTTACTATCAATATAGCCTCGACATTAGATCGCGCTAACATTAGTGATAGAAAAGCGACGTATATTTTATCTGCAGCCATAAAAGAGTACAGTAACTGTGACTTATCTGAAGTAGCCTTGTTTTGAAGTAGTGTTAAAAAAATAAGAGAATCTCAACATGCTCAACAAGCTGTGGAAATAAAAGGAACTACTGCATTTCCGGAACAACTTGTTGTTCATATAGATGGCAAATCGCTTCCAGAAATTTCTGGGGGCCCGCTAAAAAAAGAACGTTTAGCAATTTTCGTATCGGGGAAAGAAACAGAAAAGCTGTAAGGAGTTCCAAAAATAGATAAAGGTACAGGTGAAAAAATTGCAACAACAACATTTAATACTCTACGTAATTGGAAACTTGTTGAGAAGACCATAAGAGTTTGCTTCGATACTATAGCAGAAAATACAGGATCTAGATACAAATGGCGCTTGTGCTTTATTGCGAAACAAAGTGAATAAACTTCTGCTGTGGTTCGCATGTCGACATCATGGGTTTGAAGTTGTCTGTAAGGATGGATTTAAAGCTGCGTTTGAAGCATCTGATGGTACGAATATAGCCTTATTTAAACATTTTCGTGAAGCTTGGCCTCAGATAGATCAAAAAACGTTTACGCCTTGCAATGATGATCGCCTATCCGGAAATTTAGAAAACTTAAAGACTGAAACCATTTCATTTGCTCCAAAAGTATTAAAAAATTCTAACAAATCATTTATTTCGAGAGATGATTATAAGGAACTTTTGGAATTAACACTGACATTTTTAGGTGATAATCCATCTAATACACCGGATGGTCTAAGGTTTCGAACTCCAGATGTTTTAGCCTGACATTTCTCTCATATTCTTTTACACGTTGGCTCACCGCTCTCCCGGTTTCTCCAATATAGACTTTGCCACAAGAGCAAGGGAT
>JAUMHM010000004.1:32886-71389 GCA_032362435.1 Melikaiella ostensackeni
AAACCCTCTTGTACCAAGTTTTAGGCAAATCTGTAAAAGTTTAGAATTTTCGGCCACCATATTGGATCCGATATTTTAAATTCGTAACTCTTGACGTCCGAATTGAAATTAACGGCCTTATAAATTCTCTTGTACCAAGTTTTAGGCGAATTTGTGAAATTTTAAAAAAATTTGGCCGCCATATTGGATTCGCCGTGTTGATTTTGAAACTTTTGACGTCAGAATTGAAATCAGCGACCTCAAAAACCCTCTTGTACCAAGTTTTAGGCAAATCTGTAAAAGTTTAGAATTTTCGGCCACCATATTGGATCCGATATTTTGAATTTGTAACTTTCGACGTGAGAGTCGAAACAAGCGACCTCATTAACTCCCTTATATCAAGCTCAAGGCAAATATGTAAAATTTTTAAAATTTTCTCGGTCATATTTGATCCATTATTTTGAATTTTTAACTTTTCACGTCAAAATAAAAATTAACGACCTGATAAAACCCCTTCTACCAAGTTTTAAACAAATCTGTGAAAATTGAAATTTTTTACAGATTTGCCTAAAATTTGGTACAAGGGGGTTTTTGAGTTCGCCTATTTCCACTTTGACGCCAAAAATTACAAATTCAAAATAGTGGATCAAACGTGGCTGCCAAAATTTTGAATTTGTAACCGTTGATGTCAAAGTGAAAATCAGCGATATCAAAAACCACCTTGTACCAAGTTTTAGGCAAATTTTAGGCAAAATTAACGATCTTATATCTTCTCTTGTACCAAGTTTTAGACAGAGCTGAGAAAATTAGAAAATTTTGCCTGCAATATGGGATCCGCCATTTTGAATTCGTAACTTTTGACGTCAAAGTGGAAATCAGCGTCCTAAAATACCCCCTTGTACCAAGTCTTAGGCAAACCTGTGAAAATTCAATAATTTTGGCCGCCATATTGGATCCGCTGTTTGGAATTTGTAACTTTTGGCGTCCAGATTGAAATTAACGACCTTAAACAATTTTGCCTGCAATATTGGATCCGCCATTTTAAACTCGTAACTTTTGACGTCAAAGTGGAAATCAGCGACCTCAAAAACCTTCTTGTACTAAGTTTTAGGCAAGTCTGTAAAAGTTTAGAATTTTCGGCCGCCCTATTGGATCCGCTATTTTAAATTCGCAACTTCTGACGTCAAGGTGGAAGTCAGCGATTTCAAAAACCTCCTTGTACCAAGTTTTAGGCAAATCTGTAGAAGTTTAGAATTTTCGGCCGCCATATTGGATCCGCTATTTTGAATTCGTAACTCTTGACGTCCAAATTGAAATTAACGGCCTTATAAATTCTCTTGTACCAATTTTTAGGTGAATTTGTGTAAATTATAAATTTTTGGCCGCCATATTGGATTCACCGTGTTGATTTTGCAACTTTTGACGTCAAAATTGAAATCAGTGACCTCAAAAACCCCCTTGTACCAAGTTTTAGGCAAATCTGCAAAAATTTTAAAAATTTGGCCGCCATATTGGATCCGCTACTTTGAATTCGTAACTTTTGATGTCCAAATTTAAATTAACGGCCTTATAAATTCGCTTGTACCAAGTTTGATGCAAATCTGTGAAAATTTAAAAATTTAAGCTGCCATATTGGATGTGCTATTTTGAATTTGTAACTTGTGACGTCCAAATTAAAATTAACGATCTTGTAAATTATTTTGAAACAAGTTTCAGGCAAAGCTGTGAAAATTAAAAAATTTTGGCCGCAATATTGGATCCGCCATTTTGTATTCGTAACTTTTGAAGTCAAAGTGGAAATCAGCGATCTCAAAAACCCCCTTGTACCAAACTTTAGGCAAATCTGTAAAAAAATTTAAAATTGGACAGCCATATTGGATCCGCTACTTTGAATTCGTAACTTTTGACGTCCAAATTGAAATTAACGATTTTATAAATTCTCCTGTACCAAGTTTTAGACAAAGCTGTGAAAATTTTAAAAAATTTGACCGCAATATTGGATCCGCCATTTTGAATTCTTAACTTCTGACGTCAAGGTGGAAATCAGCGATCTCAAAAACCTCCTTGTACCAAGTTTTAGGCAAATCTGTAAAAATTAAAAAAAAATTCGCGGCCATATTGGATTCGCTATATTGATTTTGTAACTTTTGACGTCAAAATTGAAATCAGCGACCTCAAAAACCCTGTTACACCAAGTTTTATGCAATTCCGACGAAATGTTGAATTTTGGTCAGTTTTCGGTATCCCTCAGCCCACTGTGACAGGCCACAAAAGAATTTCGAGTATTCGAATTAAGGCACTTGTGGTGTGATAATGGGCGCGAAAAGTGCGAGAATATGTGGTAATTTACTTTGTGATTTTTCCTCTTATTTGTCATTAGTAGACACACTTTTGTTTATACCTATGTAATAACGATATAGATATGTGTGTGTGCATACATGTATATTTAACTTTTATGCATATGAATATTTTTATGGCTACACTCTACACATGCATAACTTGTCTAAAACGCCCACAAGAGATAATACTGAAATGAGACTCGCGCAGTAGTTGCCAACGAAAGCGAAATTGCGACTCCAGGTTGGCTACTGTGCCTTGCGAAATGCATTCTGCAGGGCGAGATATTATGAGATGCAACACTCGTTGCGTTGGTAGCTAGCAACAACGTAGCTAACAAAGATCCAGGCCCCAGGCATCAAACTTACTTTTGTTTTATTTTAAATAATGACGTCTTTTTCCTTCTTCAAGTCAAAGAAAATATTTGTTTAATACTCTTTGATTAATTTCAAATAACGTTTTTCGATTCAAAATAAGAAACTATCAAAAACTTATGACACAATTTATTCAATCTCATTTACGTAAAAGGATCAACATATTAAAAATGATCAACTCATTTAAGGGCACCTAGTTGAAATCATCACACTTGCAAATTAAGCTCAGTGTTATCATTTTATTATTATTTTTATTGTTATTATTAAATATATTATTTATTATTCATTATTTTTTATTATTAATTCAAATTCGTTAATTAATAACTCTCAAGAACTTTGTGCTTGTAAAACTAATTACTATTAGTTTAATTTGCTGTATTTCAGTAAGTCACTCATGACATAGTAACTCATTATATATATATTTTTTAAAGAATTATATTATTATGTAATTATATAGTAACAAATTGTCAAACTAACGATTGAGACAACGTTTGTTTAACTGGTATGGTATGCTGGTCTTTAGCTAACTCCACTGAACATTTATATATCACTAAACATATATATATTTTTTAAATATTTATACAAATTCTTTAATAATTAATTTTAATGAAATTCTTTCCAAGATACACTACGTGGAAGTAACCAATATATAACATCAAAAAAATTTGTAAATAAACTAAATTAATATGTTCATATAAAAGTTCATTTCTAATCAATTGATGAAAGATTTATTAATTATTAATAATGTATTTGAAAAAATATATTAAAATTTTGAGTTGAAACAACAACTAAGCATTATTTATCATTTACTCAAAAATTTCTTTTTAGAGAATGTGATAATATCATAATTTTCTGAATTGTTTTCAATAAATAATTTGTTATGATTTTTGGATCTGGATAAAGCTACATATAATTGTTTATGATAAAACAAAGATCTGTTAAAATGTATACCTAATGTTTTAAAGCTTTGTCATTGTGATTTATTTATAGTAATTGCAAAAATAGCAATTTTTTAGACTAAATATGAATTTTACAAAAACTATGAATTAAAAAGTCACACTCTACGCTATAGTTTACATTTATCTTTAAATAACTATGTATATAATACGAAACATAAATCCTTTTTTCTCAACCACTTTCACATAAATCATACATATAGAATGAGAATTGTGAAGAATTGAAGATATATTAAAACGAAAAGACTTTTAAAAATGTCCACAAAATACTGAAAAGGGGAAGAGGATCAGTAGTACATGAAGAAGAATTGAAGAATAAGAACTTTTATTCATTTACTTTAATTTTGTTAATTACAAATTCTCATTCATTTATCTTAGACCTTGCTTTGGGTCTTAGACCTTGAGGCCTGGGGGCTTTGATGAGAAACCCTGGTAGGCTGCACGGGAGGACATAAGAGGTTAGGTGATACAGGATTTGGGGCTATGGGACAATCCTGAAAAAATGACGGTGGTATCTGGGAATTCTTTTCTAAAAAGTGGTATTTGAGGATTCCACTCTGAAAGGTGGTATCTGGGGATTCCACTAAAAAAGTTTGTATCTGAGGATTATACTCTAAATGGTTGTACCCGGAGATTCTACCTTAAAAGGTTGTAACTGGCGATACAACTCTAAAAGAAAGTATCTGAGGATTCCACTCTAAAATGTGGTATCTGAAGATTCCACGCTGGAAGGTTGTATCTGGCGATACCACTCTAAAAGAAAGTATCTGAGGATTTCACTCTGAAATGTGGTATCTGAAGATTCCACGCTGGAAGGTTGTATCTGGCGATACCACTCTAAAAGAACGTATCTGAGGATTCCACTCTAAAATGTGGTATCTGAAGATTCCACGCTGAAAGGTTGTATCTGGCGATACCACTCTAAAAGGAAGTATCTGAGGATTTCACTCTAAAATGTGGTATCTGAAGATTCCACGCTGGAAGGTTGCATCTGGTGATTCCACTATAAACGTTGTATCTATGTACACCACTTGAAAAAGTGGTATCGGAGAATTCCGCTCTAAAAGGTTGTATCTGGGAATAGAACTCTAAAAGGTGGTATCTGAGGACTTCACTCGGAAATGTGATATCTGAAGATTCCACGCTAAAAGGTTGTATCTATGGATACCACTTGAAAGAGTGGTTGGTGTCTGAGGATTCTACACTAAGAGGTTGAATCTGGGGATACTACCCTGAAAGGTGGTATCTGAGGATTCTACTCTTAAATGTATTATTTAGGGATTCCACTGTAAAAGATGGCATCTTAGGATTCCACTCTAAAAGGTTGTATCTAGGGATACCACTAGAAAAGTGGTATCTGAGGATTCCACTCTGAAAGGTTGTATCTGGAGATTCCACTCTAAAAGGTTGCATCTGGGAATTCCACGCTGAAAGCTTGCATCTAGGGACACCACTTGGAAAAGCCGTATGTGAGGATTCTACTCTAAAAGGTGGTATCTAAGGATTCTACTCTGAAAGGTGGTATTCAAGGATTCCACTCCGAAAGGTAGTATCAGAGGAATCCACTCTGAAAGATTGTATCTGGGAATTCCACTCTGAAAGGTTGTATCTAGAAATACCACTCGAAAAAGTAGCATCTGAGAATTCCACTCTAATGGGCTGTATCTGGGGATTACACGCTAGAAGGTTGTATCTGGGGATTCCACTCTAAAAGGTTTTATCTAGGAATTCCACGCTAAAAGGTTGTATTCAGAGATACCACTCGAAAAAGTGGTATCTGAGAATTCAACTCTAAAGGGTTGAATCTAGGGATAAGGCTCGAAGAAGTGGTATCTGAGAATTTCACTCTCATAGGTTGTATCTTAGATGGCCACGCTAAAAGATTGCATCTGGAGATTTCACTCTGAAAGGTTGTAGTTATGGATACTACTCGAAGAAGTGGTATCTGGGGGTTCCACGCTAAAAGGTTGTATCTCGGGATTTCACTCTAAAAGATTGTATCCAGGTATACTACTCGAAAAAGTGGTATTTGAGGATTCTACTCTAAAAGGTTGTATCTGGAGATTACACGCTAAAAGGTTATATCTGGGGATTCCACTCTCAAAGGTTTTATCTAAGGATCTGCTCGAAAAGGTCGTATCTGGGGATTCCACTCTAAGAGGTTGTATGAAGGGATACCATTCGAAAAAGTGGTATCTGAGGATTCCACTCTGAAAGGTTGTATCTGGATATTCCACTCTGAAATGTTGTGTCTAGGGATACCACTCGAACAAATGGTATCTGAGGATTCCACTCTAATAGGTTGTATCTGAATCTTTGAAAGATTGTATGAAGGAATATTACTCGAAAAAAGCGGTATCTGAGGATTTCACCCCAAAAGGTGGTATCTGGGAATTCCATTGTAAAAGGTGGTATCTGGGAATTCCACTCTAAAAGGTTGTATGTGGGAATTTCACTCTAAAAGGTTTGTCTAGAGATACCAATCGAAAAAGTGGTACCCGAAAATTCTGCTCTAAAACGTGGTATGTGAGGATTCTACTCTAAGATGTGGTATCTGAAGATTCCACTCCAAAATGTTGTATCTGAGGATTCCACTCTAAAATGTGGTATCTGGGGATTCCACACCAAAACGTGATATTTAAGGATTCCACTCCAATAGGTAGTATCTTGGGTTTCCACTCTAAAAGGTGGTATCTTAATTCCTGACACGGCGGCGACGAGATCTTTTTATAATAGAAAAAGATGTAATTATATTATAACGAATTATTCTTTAATTTGAATGAATTTTCGGTTGAATATAGAAAATTTCTTTCATGAATGAATGTCATAAAAGAACCGTGAGGTCATACGTTTTCAAAAGCCTCTTTCTAAGTAGTGTCGATAAGGTGGCACATTTCAGTTATTAAAGCTAAGAAAAAACTATTTTTACCGCTATTTCTGTTAAAAGCTCCAGTTCGCCAATTAAAAATTGCCTAAAAAAATTCTGAAACATTTGATCAAAAGTGTGAAAGAATGATATCCGTCTTTTCAATTATTCTTTAAACATATTTTGTTTCATCAGTAGACACTGTATAAGTTTTCCATTGTAAACACCGGATTTGTTTTAAACGTAAGAGATTATGTAAATTGTAACATCAGTTGCAACGAATTAAGTAACTAATTTTTTCCTTGAAATTGACTCTTATGAAATGTAAATACTTCAGAAGGGCAAGCTTGAATATTCATTAGTTACACTGTTAACCAAATTCTTCATTGATACGTAGTAATCAGTTTTTCCTCTACTTGGAAAAAATGAATGCCGTTTATTCAACGAATTAAATATTTTTAATTTAAACTCAACACGCTTAAATCCTACATCATGAAACTTTACGCAGAATAATGATTTTAATTTTTAGAAATCAAAATTCTACATCTCTTTCTGAGGTCTTTTGATATTAGAAAATGATTAGAAATAGATTTATGTTCACTTGAAAAGAAATTCTGTTAATTGATAATTACATATAATTATAGTATTATACTGACGGCAGTAGCTGAGCAGTGATTCTCGACTCGTCAAGTCTCGGACGTTAAGCAGTGGCGGGCGCGGTTAGCACTCGGATAGGTGACCGTTTGTGATTTTTGCTTAGGAAAACTTCTACTAATTACGTAGGGATGATTTTTTATTTTAGAACCCCTCCCGCTTATTCTAAGGATTGCTAAAATTTTTGGGCCTCCCCTCCCTTCTTACGTGAGATTTTATTTTTTTACTTAATATGACAACAATATTACAATTATTTTCACTGTAAACGAGATTTTGAAAGGCTTCAAGGAATTCGAAAAGACTTAAAAGATTTCCAGCAATTTAAAAGATTTCAACAGATTTCAAGGGAATTTAAGGTATTTCAAAGGACTACAACTATTTCAAAGAATTACAAAATTTTTTGTGCAACTTAACGAGATTCCCAAAGCTTTTGAGGTATATTATGAGGTTTTAATGGATTTTACAAATTTCAAGGAATTAAAAGAATTTCAACATTTCAAACGCTTCCAAAGGTGAAATTTCAAAATATTTCAAGATATGTCACGGGATTTCAAAGGATTTTCAAGAATTTCAAGAGATACCGAAGTAATTTCACAAATTTTGAATGACCTTAAGGAATTTTAATCGGATTTCGAAGATTTCGAGGGATTTGAAGGAATTTCATCAGATTAGAAAGGATTTTGAGGGATTTAAAGAAATTTAAAGCGGTTTCGGTAATTTCACGGGATTTCAAAGGAGATTTAAAACGATTCTAAAGTATATCCACGGATTTAGAGGATTTCGTAAGATTTCAAAACATTAAACGGAATTTCAAAGCATTTCCTAATATCATACATGATTTTGAGAGATATCGAGGAATTTTAGTGGCTTTTAAAAGTATTCAATAAATTTTTAAATATTTTAAGGGATTTCAAGAGAATCGGAAAGATTCTCACGGATTTTAAAGATTTCAATGAATTTTAAACGGATAACAAAGGTTTAAAAATTTCAAATGATTTCAAAAGATTGCGGGAAGTTTCACAGATTTTAAGTGATTTTTAAAGATTTCATGAATTTGAAGAAGTTACCTAGTAGCATTTCAAAGAGAATCTTAATTTTTTCAAAGAATTTTACAAGATTTTAAGGGACTTGAGGGAGTTTAATCAGATTTCAAGAAATGTCACGAGATTCCAAGAGATTCCGAAGGATTTTGACGGAATTTTAGGGATTTTGAGGAACTTTAAGAATTTAAGAACGAATTCCGCGGACTATGATGGATGTAAGGGATTTTAAGAGATTTCGAAATATTTCAAAATAAGTCACGGGATTTCAAAGGATTTTTGAGGTTAATCAAGAGATACTGAAGTATTTTCACGAATTTTGAAGGACGTCAGGGGATTTTAATCGAAATTTGAAGATTTGAAGGGATTTGAAGGAATTTCATCAGATTACAAAGGATTTTGAGAAAATTCATGAGATTCAAAGCGGTTACTGTAATTCCACGGGATTTCAAAGGAGATTTTAAACAATTCCAAAATATATCCAAGGATTTCGTAAGATTCCAAAGATTTAATAGAATTTTAAAGTATTTGCGAATTTTGATGGATTTCGAGGAATTTTAATGGCATTTAAATGATTTTAAGGAATTTTAAGACATTCGAAAAGTTTCCCATGAATTTTAGAGATTTTAGTGAATTTTAAAGGGACTGGAAATTTTCAAAATTTCAAACGATTTCAAAGGAATAGCAGAGGTTTCACAGGCTTTAAGTGATTTGAAAAGGATTTCAAGAATTTTAAGAAATTATCTGGTACAATTTCAAAAAGAATCTCAATTTTTTCAAACAATTTACAAGATTTTAAGGGTCTTGAAAGAGTTTAATCAGATTTCAAGAGATGTTGCAGGATTCCAAGAAAAATCCAAGGATTTTGACGGAATTTTAGGGATTTGGAGGAATTCTAAGGAATGAGGAACGAAATTTCGAAATATTTCAAGATAAGTCAGGGATTTCAAAGGATTTTTAAGGATTTCAAGAGATACCGAAGTAAATTCACAAATTTTGAATGACGTTAGGGGATTTTAATTGGATTTCGAAGATTTAAAGGGATTTGTAGGAATTTTATCAAATTATAAAGGATTTTAAGGCATTTTTATGACTTTTAATGGATTTTAAAATATTTCAATGAATTTTAAAATATTTTAAGGGATTTCAAAAGTTTTGGATAGATTCTCACGGATTTTAAAGCTTATAATGAATTTTAAATGGATAAAAAAAGTTTTAAAATTTCAAATGATTTCAAAGGATTGCGGGAGGTTTCACAGATTTTAAGTGATTTTCAAAAATTTCATGAATTTGAAGAAGTTACCTAGTAACATTTGAAAGGGAATCTCAATTTTTTCAAAGAATTTTACAAAATTCTAAGGAACTTAAAGGAGTTTAATCAGATTTCAAGAGGTGTTACGGAATTCCAAGAAATATCCAAGGATTTCGACGGAATTTTAGGGATTTGGAGGAATGTCAAGGAATAAGGAACGAAATTTCGAAATATTTCAAGATATCTCACTGGATTTCAAAAGATTTTTAAGGATTTTAAGAGATACCGAAGTAATTTTACAAATTTTGAATGACGTTAGGGGATTTTAATTGGATTTCGAAGATTTAAAGGGATTTGAAGGAATTTTATCAGATTATAAAGGATTTTAAGGGATTTGTGACGTGACGTTGATTAATTAATCATACCTATTATTTATATATATTTTTAAATAAAAAACGTTTTTATCTATGTCACCTATAGGTAGGTCCTCTTTCAATCCTCTAAGTAAATTATCTAACCTTGGAGCCTTTAAG
Organism: Melikaiella ostensackeni; assembly: GCA_032362435.1. NCBI lineage: Eukaryota > Metazoa > Arthropoda > Insecta > Hymenoptera > Cynipidae > Melikaiella > Melikaiella ostensackeni. The sequence continues at coordinate 42,878 of JAUMHM010000004.1, forward strand.
TGGATTTAACGAGTATTAGGGATGGGGATCCCCAGTAAAAGATTCAAAAGTATTGCAAATTAGTTGGGTGAGCCGAAACTTAAATACGGTTTTCGCAACTTTCCAGATTCATGAGTGAATTTTGAAAATTTTAATAATGATTTAAAATTTTTTAAGATTTTAAAAAATTTTGAAAGTTTTCAAGAAAATAAAAAGATTTTCTCAAATATCTTGGGAAAAATTGAATTGTATTTTTATTTTGAAAGAATGAATTTTAAGATAAAATTGAAAAAGATTTTAAAACATTTCAAATGATTTTATAAAACGTCGAAAAATAATGTAGAAGATATTGAAGGAAAATTTTCTGATTTTGCAACATTACGTAATTGTTTAAAAAATTCAAGTAAGTTTGAGAGATATTTAGATTTTTTGAAAAGAATCAAAAATAATTTAGGACTTGAAAAGATTTCAAATAATTTACAACAAAATGTAGATTTTTCAAGATTTCGAAAAATAATTCTTTTAAAAATTTTGAAAGGTTTCAAGAGAATACAAAACTTCTCTTGACGGTGCTGCAAAAATTTTTAATGATTTTTTTAATGAAAAATTATTTTCAAAAAAATATTTAAAGAAATTACAAAGCAGTTTAAAAGATTTCCAAAATTGTCAAAAAAGAATCTGGAAGATTTCAGGGCAATTTTTTTGATTTCGCAGATTTTTTTTTCTAAATTGCAGGAAAAATGATGATTTTTGAAGTTTTGAAGAAATTGAAAATATCTTAAAACTTGAAAAGATTTTCGAAAATTGATGAAATATTTTTAAGTTTCTTCCAAACTTCTAAAATTGAGAAGTGAGGGGGAGGGGAATTGTGGAGAGGGGCGGTAAACTGATGATGGTGGTGATGTGTGGTGAGGTAGGGAGTGTTGTCACGGGAGGGCGGGGATGGGGAAGTGAGGAGTGGTGAGGGGCGGGAAGGGAAGTGTGTGGAGGGGCAGTGAGGGAAAAGGAAGGGGTAGAAAGTAAGTGGGTGTGGAGGGTTGGGTTGAGGAAGTGAGGGCTGAGGAGAGGTGATAAGGGGAAGTGAGGAGTGAGGAGGGGCTAAGAGGGGAAGTGAGGGGTGTTAGTAGGATGGGGAAGTGAGGAGATGGTAGCCCAGCGAAAGTTTCGGATAAAAATCCATTCCAAATCATTCCGAAGCAGTCCGAATTATTTCGAATTCTGTATCCGAACCAATACGAATCAATCCTAACCAAATCGAAAAATTTCTGAATTTTGTTCGATCCAAATCGATAAAAAAATAATCCGATTCAATCCGAATCAATCCGAACCAAATTTTAATCTAAATGAATCCGATTCAATCCGAATTCGGATTCAGTCGGATTTATTCGGATTGGAAATGGTGTTCGGATTGATTTGGATTGAACAGGATTGAAAAGGATCTATTTTTAACCGATTTGGATCGAACGAAATGGAGAAATTTTGCGGACTGATTCGGATTGGTTCAGATACAGATTTCGAAATAATTCGAAATCATTGGGAACGAATTCCTATTTGAAACTTTCGCCAGGGAGGGAAAGATAGGTTTGGATTGAATCACCTTTAAATAACTAAATATAAAAAATTCTCCATCACTTTCTTTTTCAATTATTTGTTTTTAATTTTAGAAGCATAATGATTTTAATGAAAAAAGTGAATTAAAAAATTAGGCAACTGAAAGATTTGAACGTGAAAAATTATTTTAATTTCAATATTGAACATTCATTCTCACATTTCTTTGCTACTCAATTATATCGTCATACCTGAAAATGGCTGAGAATTTGACGAAGAAAATTCAAGGTACGTTACTGATAGGAGCAGAAATGAGTGTGGCAGCCTTGAGTCTAGCAAGGCACGTAACATCGTGCCTTATTCACGTTCGCGTTCTAAAATACGCGAGGTCGACGCGTACTAGGATCTAAATTTCTTATGACAGTTTTTACTTCTGCCATTGTCTCAAGGAAAATTTTCCCGAGAAGGATGACTCCAAATAAGACAAACTTGTCAGATGCATCCCCTTAAAATTAATTATTCCGAAAAAACCTATTTTCTGCATGTATTTTTTTAATCAACATAGCGACATATTTACATTTTTTACGAATATTTTAAAATTTTAAGGGTAAAAAAAGCTTTTTCAAAATTTCTCCTATAACAACCGTGCCATTTTTGCAATTCTAACGAATCATTTCCAGGCCTAATATTTTAAACGGATTCTAATGAATTATTGCGTATTCTAACGGATTCTAATGAATTTAAACGAATTCTGAGGAACTTTTTCGTACTCACGTAGATTCTTTCAAATTCTATCAGATTATTTTCAATTTCAAATAATTGATTCGAATTTGAATGGATTATTTCAAATTCTAATGGATTCTTTCGAACTTCGACAGATTATTCCAAATTCTAATGAACTATTTTAAACTCTCACACTTTTCAACGGATTCTAATGGATTCTGTTGAACTCTATCGAATTTTTTCAAATTCTACCGAATTACTTTTAATTTCAGATGATTGATTCGAACTTTAATGGATTATTTCAAATTCTAAAGGATTCTTTCGAATTCTAACGGATTCTAATAAATTCAAATAATTCTGACGTATTCTTTCGTATTATAATAAATTCTTTCGAATTGTAGCTGATTATACCGAATTCTAGGAATTCTTTCGAAGCCTCAAGGATTGACTCGAATCCTAACTAACTTTGTCAAATTATAACTTATTTTCATGAATTGTAACGGATTATTTCGAATTCTAATGAATTATCTTGATTTCTAATCGATTTTTTCGAATTATAGTAAATTCTTGCGATTTGTAGCCGACTACATCGAATTCCAACGGATTCTTTCGAACTCTAACGGATTCTAATGAATTAAAATAATTCTGAGGGATTCTTTCGAAGCTATTTATCTATCTACTGTTATGTATTTTCTTAAATCAAAATAGGAACATTCTTACATTTTTTATTAATATTATAAAATTTAAGGGGTAAAACAAGCTCTTTTAAAATGTCTCTTCAAGAACCGTGTCATTTTTGCAATTCTAATGAATTATTTCGAGCTCTTATATTTAAAGGGATTCTAATGGACTATTTTGTTTTCTAACGGATTTTCAAGCATTTAGATGAATTATGACGTATTTTTTCGTACTCATTTAGATTCTTTGGAAGTATATTGAATTATTCTTAATTCCAAATGATTGATTCGAACTTTAATGGATTATTTGAAATGGATTTTTTCGAATTTCAACAAATTCTAATGAATTCGAATAATTCTAAGGTATTCTTACGTGTTATACTAAATTTTTCAGAATTATAGCGGATTATATCAAATTCTGAGGGATTCTTTCGAAGCTATTTATCTATCTTCTATTATGTGTTTTTTAAAATCAACATAGCGACATTTTTACATTTTTTATTCATATTTTGAATTTTAAAGTTTAAAACAAGCTTCTTCAAAATTTTACTTTAAGAACCGTCCCATTTTTGCGATTCTAATGAATTATTTTAAGCCCTAATATTTTAAGCGGATTCTATCGGGTTCTTTCGAATTCGAATTGAATTATAACGGATTGTCTCGAACTGTAACGAATTCTTTTGAATTATAGTGGATTATCTTGATTTCTACCATATTCGACGTTTGAGAACTCTAACGGATTCTTTCAAATTCCGCGTAATTCTTTCGAATTTTGATTAATTTTTTCAAATTCTAACGGATTCTTTCGAAGTCTGTCGGATTTTTTCGAATTCGAATTGAATTATAACGGATTGTCTAGAACTGTAACGAATTCTTTTAAATTATAGTGGATTATTTTGATTTCTAATCGACTTTTTTTGAACTATAACGGATTATTTAAAATTCCAAGTGATTCTTTCGAATTTTGATGGATTATTTCAAATTCTAACGGATTCTAATGAATTGAAACGAAGTATGACGTATTTTTTCGTACTATAATAGATTCTTACGAATTCTAACGGATTATCCCGAATTTTGAGAGACTGTTTCGAATTATAGTGGGTTATCTTGATTTTTAATTGACTTTTTTCGAACTCTAACGGATTACTTCAAATTTCAAGTGATTCTTTCGAATTTTGATGAATTATTTCGAATTCTAACGGATTCTAATGAATTCAAACGAAGTATGACGTATTTTTTCGTACTATAATAGATTCTTATGAATTCTAACGGATTATCCCGAATTTTGAGCGACTGTTTCGAATTATAGTGGGTTATCTTGATTTCTAATTGACTTTTTTCGAACTCTAACGGATTACTTCAAATTCCAAGTGATTCTTTCGAATTTTGATGGATTATTTCAAATTCTAAGGGATTCTAATGAACTCAAACGAAGTATGACGTATTTTTTCGTACTATAATAGCATCTTACGAATTCTAACGGATTATCCCGAATTTTGAGAGACTGTTTCGAATTATAGTGGGTTATCTTGATTTCTAATTGACTTTTTTCGAACTCTAACGGATCACTTCAAATTTCAAGTCATTTTTTCGAATTTTGATGGATTATTTCAAATTCTAACGGATTCTAATGAATTTAAACGAAGTATGATGTATTCTTTCGTACTATAATAGATTTTTACGAATTTTAATGGATTATTCCGAATTTTGAGGAACTCTTCCGAATCATAGTGGATTATCTAGATTTCTAACCAAATTTTTTCGAACTCTAACGGATTATTTCGAATTTTAAGGGACTCTTTTGAATTATAGTGGATTATCTTGATTTCTAATCAACTTTTTTCGAACTTTAACGGATTATTTCAAATTCCAAGTGACTTTTTCTAGTATTGATAGATTATTTCAAATTGTAACGGATTCTAATGTATTTAAATGAATGATGACGTATTCTTTCGTATTGTAATACATTCTCTCGAATTCTAACGGATTCTAATGAATTCATATAATTCTGACGTATTTTTTCGTATTAACGTAGATTATTTCGTATTCTGTCGGATTATTTCGAATCCTAATTGAATTATAACGGATGGTCTCGAACTATAACGAAGTCTTTTGAATTATAGTGGACTATCTTGATTTCTAATCGATATTTTCCGAATTGCAACGAATTCTTTCGAATTCTATCGGTGTTTTCAAATTCTATCAAATTATTTTAAATTCCAAATGATTGATTCGAATTTTAATGGATTATTCAAATTCTAATGGATTATTTCAAATTCTAATGGATTCTTTCGAATTCTAACGGATTCTAATGAATTCAAATAATTCTGACGTATTCTTTCGTATTATAATAAATTTTTACGAATTTTGCCGGATTATTTTGAGTATTAACAGATTCTTTCAAAGTCTATCGGATTCTCTTGAATTCTAATTGAATAATAACGGATTGTCTCGAAATGTAACGAATTATTTTGAATTACAGTGGATTATCTTGATTTTTTATCAATTTTTTGCGAACTCTAACGGATTCTTTCGAGTGATATCGGATTTTCTCAAATTCTATCAGACGGATTGTCTAGAAATGTAACGAATTATTTTGAATTATAGTGGATTATCTTGATTTCTAATCGATTTCTTTCGAATTCCAACGCATTCTTTCGAATTCTATCGGATCTTTTCAAATTCTATCGAATTATTTTTCATTCAAAAAGAGTGATTCGAACTTTAATGGATTGTTTCAAATTCTGATGGATTCTTTCGAATTTTAACAGATTATTTCGAATTCTAATGAACTATTTTGAACTCTCACATTTTTTAACGGATTCAAATGGATTTTTTTTAATTCTAACAGATTCTAGTGAACTCAAATTATCCTGACGTAGTCTTTTGAATTCTAACAGATTTTTTCGAATTCTATCGGATTATTTTGAATTTCAAGTGATTGATTCGAATTTGAATGGATTATCTCGTATTCTAATGGATTCTTACAGATTCTAACGGATTCTAATAATTTATATAATTCTGATGTATTCTTTTGTATTATAATAAATTCTTTCGAATTCTAGCGGATTATATCGAATTCTTAGGAATTCTTTCGAAGCCTAACGGATTAATTCGAATTCTAGCTTACTCTGTCAAATTATAACTTATTGTCGTGAATTATCTTAATTTCTAAATGAATTTTTTCAAATGCTAAAGGATTCTTTCGAATTCTATCGGATTTTAAAAAATTTTAATGGACCGTCTCGAATTCTAGCGAATTCTAATGAATTCAAATAATTCTGACGTATTCTTTTGTATTATAATAAACTGTTTCGAATTCTAGCAGAGTATATCGAATAGTAACAGATTATTTTGAAATCTATCATATTCTTCTTAAATTCTAATGAATTCTTTCGAATTCTATTGGATTTTTTAAAATTCAAATAGATTCTTTCGAATTCTAACGGATCCTAATGAATTCAAATAATTCTGACGTATTTTTTCGTACTAACATAGATTCTTTCGAATTCTAACGCATTCTTTCGAAGACCATTGGATTTTTTCAATTCGAATTGAATTATAACGGATTGTCTGGAACTGTAACGAATTCTTTTGAATTATAGTGGATTATCTTGATTTCTAATCGATTTTTTTCGAACTCTAAAGGATTCTTTCGAGTTCTATCGGATTTTTTCAAATTCTATCGAATTATTTTCAATTCCAAATGACTGATTCGAATCTTAATAGATTCTTTCAAATTCTAATGGATTCTTTCGAATTCTAACGAATTCTAATCAATTCAAATAATTCTAATGTATTCTTCCGTATTATAATAAATTCTTTCGAATTCTATAAATCTATTTGAAAAGTCAAGATAAACCATTAGAATTCATATGAATTCGTTACAATTCAAGACAATAAGTTATAAATTAACAGAGTAAAATAGAATTCGAAAGAATCCGTTAGGCTTTGAATGAATCTCTCAGAATTCGTTAAAATTAATAAGAATTGAAAAGAATTCATTATAATATCAATGAATACGTCAGAATTATTTAAACTCATTAGAATCCGCTCGAATCCGAAAGAGTCCATAAGAATCCGTTAAAAAATGTTAGAGTTCCAAATGATTTATTAGACTTAGAAAGATTCCGTTAAAATTCGAAAGATTCCGTTAGAATTTGAAATAATCCATTAAAGTTCAAATCAATCATTTGGAATTAAAAATTATTCGATAGAATTTGAAAAAATCCGATAGAATTCGAATGAATCCGTTAGGCTTCGAAAGAATCTCTCATAATTCGATATAATATTCTAGAATTCGAAAGAATTGATTATAATAAGAAGGAATACGTCAGAATTTTTTGAAGCCATTAGAATCCATTAGAATTCGAAAGAATCCATTGGAATTTGTTAGAAATGTTAAAGTTTGAAATAATTCATTAGAATTCGGAATAATCCGTTGGAATTCGAAAGACTCCGTCAGAATTCGAAAGAATCCACTAGAATTCAAAATGTTCACAGAGAATTCGAAACAATCAGCAAGAATTCGAAAGAATCTGTTGAAAATCGATTAGAAATAAAAATAATCCATTAGAATTCGAAATAATTAATTACAATTCATGACAATAAGTTATAATTTGACAGAGTAAGTTAGAATTCGAATAAATCCCTTGAATTCGCTATGATTCGTTAGAATTTGAAAGTGTCCATTAAAAAATCTTAAAGTTTAAAATAATTCATTAGAATTCGGAATAATTCGTTGGAATTTGCAGGAATCCGCTATGATTCAGAATGATCAGACAAATATTCAAAGAATTTGTTAGAATTCACATGATTTCGTTAGACTTAGAAAGAATCCGTTAAAATTCGAAAGACAGCGTCAGAATTCAAATAAAGCCATTAGAATTTGAAATAATCCATCAAAGTTCGAATCAATCATTTGGAATTAAAAATAATCCGAGAGAATTCGAAACAATCTGTAAGAATTCTAAGGAATCTGTAAGAATTCGAAGAAAATAGATTATAAATCAAGATAATTTATTAGAATTCAAAATAACTCGTTTCAATTCTTGACATTAAGTTATAATTTGACAGAGTAAGCTAGAATTCCAATGAATTCGTTAGGCTTGGAAAGAGTCCCTCATAATTCGATATTATTCGCTAGAATTCGAAAGAATTCATTATAATACGAAAGAATACGTCAGAATTATTTGAATTTATTAGTATCCGTTAGAATTCGAAAGAATCCATTAGAATTTAAAATAATCTATTACATTTCGAATCAATCATTTGGAATTAAAAATAATTCGATAGCATTTGAAAAAATCCGATAGAATTCGAAAGAACCCGATAGAATTCGAACGAATCCGTTCGAATTCGAAAGAATCTACTTGATTACGAAAAAATACGTCAGAATTCATTTAAATTAATTGGAATCCGTTAAAATTCGAAAAAATCCGTTATGATTTAAAATAATCTGGCAAAATTCCAAAAAATTTGTTAGAATTCGAAAGAATCCATTAGTCTTAGAAGGAATCCGTTGAAATTCAAAAGACTCCGTTAGAATTCGGTAGAATCACATAGAATTTGAACCTTTAAAATTCGAATCAAGCATTTGAAATTTAAAATAGTCCGACAGAATTCGAAAGAATTTATTTATACAAATCGTTTGGAATTATCTCGGATTATTTCAAATTCCAAATGATTGATTCAATTTTGAATGCATTATTTGAAATTTTAATGGATTCTTTCGATTTTCGACAGACTTTAAAATTTTGACGAATTCTTTCTGAGTCTAACGGATTGTTTCGAATTTCTACAGATTACTGCGAATTCTAATAAATTATTTTGAACTCTCACATTTTTTAACGGATTCTAGTGGATTCTTTCGAATTCTAACGGATTCTAATAAATTCAAATGATCATGACGTATTCTTTCGTATCATAATAAATTCTTCCAAATTCTAACAGATTTTTTAAATTTCTTACAGATTCTTTCGAATTCTGTCGTATAATTTTAAATTCGAATTGATTGATTCGAATTTGAATGGATTATTTCAAATTCTAATGGATTCTTTCGAATTCTACGGATTCTAATGAATTTAAATGATCCTGACGTATTCTTTCGTATTATAATAAATTCTTTCGAATTCTAATAGATTTTTTTCGTATTCTCATAGATCCCTTCGAATCCCGTCGTGTTATTTTAAATTCCAAATGATTGATTTGAATTTTAATGGATTATTTCAAATACAAATGTTTTCTTTCGAATTCTAGCGGATTCTAATGAATCCAAATAATTCTGAAGTATTCTTCTGTATTATAATAAATTCTATGGAATCCTAAAGGATTATTTCGAATTCTATCCGATTCTTTCAAATTCCAAGTGATTCTTCCGAATCATTAGAGATCATTTCAAATTTGAGGGATTCTTTTGAATTATAGTGGATTATCCTGATTTCTAATCGATTTTTTTTTAATTATAACAGATTCTTTCGAATTATACCGGACTATTCCAAATTTCTAATGGCTGATTCAAATTTTGATGGGTTATTTTAAATTCTAATGGATTCTTCCGAATTCTGGCAGAGTCTTTCGAATTTTAACGGATTCTTTCTAAGTCTAACGGATTCTTTCGAATTCTAACAAATTCTTTGTAATTTTGCCTGTTTATTTGATATCATTACGGCTTCTTTCAAATTTCAACGAATTATTCTGAATTCGAGTGAATTATTTTAAACTCTAACATTTTCTAACGGATTACAATCGATTCTTTCGAATTCTAACTTTGTCTAATTATAACTTATTGTCTTAAATTGTAACGGATTTTTTTGAATTCTCATAGATTACCTGGATCTCTAATCGATTTTCTCCGAATTCTAACAGATTCTTTCGAACCCTATCAGATTATTTGCAATTTCAAATGATTGATTTGAATTTGAATGGATTGTTTCAAATTCAAATGGATTCTTCCGAATTCTGACAAAGTCTTTCAAATTTTGACGAACTCTCTTTAAGTCTAATGGATTATTTCGAATTTTGAGGAACTCTTTTGAACTATAGTGGATTATCTTGATTTCTAATCGACTTTTTTGAACTCTAACGGATTATCTTGATTTCTAATCGACTTTTTTCGAACTCTAACGGATTATTTCGATTTTTAATGGATTATTTCAAATTCTAACGAGTTCATTCGATTTTTAATGGATTATTTCAAATTCTAACGGATTCTAATGAATTCAAATGAACTATAACCTATAGTATTCTTTCGTATTAAAATAGATTCTGTCGAATTCTAACGGATTATTTTGAATTTTGAGGGATTCTTCTGAATTATAGTGGGTTATCTTGATTTCTAATTGACTTTTTTCGAACTCTAACGGATTACTTTAAATTCCAAATGATTCTTTCGAATTTTGTCGGATTATTACAAATTATAACGGATTCTAATGATTTTAAATGGATTATGATGTATTCTGGCGTACTATAGTGGATCTTTTCGAATTCTAGCCTACTCTGTAAAAAAACAAAGAAAGAATAAAAATGGTAAAGCTCTTTCGCTTTTTTGAAAATGAGAATAAAATTTTTTTAAAATTCCACTTCTTTTCGGCAAATTTTAGAAATAACAGGTACTAGTATTGTCTACTTGCGATAAATTTCCCATTTTGTTTTTTTTTTTTTGTTTTTCGGGAGAGAGAAATTAATTTTTGATTTTTTTTAAGGGGGCATTACATGTCAAAGGTAAAATTCAAGTCATCGATTTTGCTCATTTTTAGTTATTTTATAGTGATTAGGGCACTGAGCACTGGCGCCAATTTATTCGGTGAAATTTTCAATTTTGCAAAAATTATTTACAATTAAAATTTTAGGACCCCTTTTTTAAAATAATTTTTATCTGTTATCGTTGATTTTATAGAAAATATCCTTACACAAACTTACATTAAAAAGATTGAATTTTGAGAAAATTAAAAAAATTAATGAATCATAAATTTTCCATTGTGTATTTAGAATGCGATGTTTAGTTATTGTTTTTGAACATGAAGATCATCGATTTTTTTTTAAATAATAATATCTAATGCCTTCTTAAGTTGACATTAAAACATAAGAGTTTCATTAGATTCATATTTTTCAAAGCTGCCTTTGGGAAATTGTTTATGGGATATTAGCAATAAACTAATTTGATAAATAAATGCAAAATTTCGACAATTTTGATTTTGCAAACATCATTTTTTCACGTAAAATCATTGTTAGACACATGCTGCATCGCTTAGAGTAAAAATGAACTATTATTGATCAATAATTATAATTTTTATAAACAATTATTATGAACAAGTAATTAATGCAGCAATTTTTCTTGATAAGAGGAAAGTTTGTTTTGCAAAAAAAGTATTAATAACATCTTTGTTACATTAAAACAGTATTCTCAAAGCGGAAGCGGAATTGTCGCAGTGTTTAATTCAAACCATGTAATTAAATAATATTTATTTATAAAAATTAAAATAATTGTCGAGCACTGGGTCAATGTAACTAAATGTAATTCAGAACGTGTCTCATATTACTTTTATGTGAAGAATCGGTGATTGTTGGTTTAAAAAGGGCTAAATTATTCATTTCTTTATAATGAATGTTTATAGAGAACAAAAATATTATTAAATGTTAAAACAATTCAACCAACTGTAACGTACAACGCGTCTATTCGCTTTTCTGTGAACAAATGTTGCTTTTATCTTTAAAAACAGCCAAAATTTTCATTTGTTCACAACAAATATTCAATATTAATAATAATATATTAAAAATAGTTAATTCAATTTAACTAGTAACTATTAAACATGTATCTAGCCAGAATTTTAAGGGAAAGAATAATGTTTTCACAATCATTGTCGAAATTTTATATTTATTTATGAAACTTGTTGATTGATAATGTCTGAAAAACCATTGCCCAATGTCAGCAAACAAAAAATATGTATTTCATGGATTTCGATATTTTTTCACCTGGTCGAGTCTCATCAAATCCTCCAAGTTTAAGAAAAATGATTCAAAATTGTTTTTCAAATAAACAACTGGAAATTTACAATTTTTCAATTTTCATTTAATTTTTTCAAAACTAAATCCTTGTTGTGTAAGTTTGTGTCAGGACATTTTTTTTGTAAGAACAATAGATACGCAAATAAAAAATCTCTTAGAAGAAGAAACCTAAATTTTCAATTGTTAATAACTTTTAAAAAATTAAAAATTTTGTAAGGAACGTTTAGCAAGATATTTTCTTGGTGAATAATTTTTATCTATTCATTCCTATTTATTGAGCGAAATTGTCAGGCGACAATATATGTGAGAGCCGATTTTGGAATTTTTTATTTTATCTTTTCATTTAACAACAAAGTTGACATTTTTTCAAATAAACGATCCCATATTTTTGCAACTATTTATATTTATGTAAAAAATCATGGAATCAGTAGAGAAACTCTTTACAAATAATATCCAGTAGGTTAAAACATTAAATTTTTCTTTTACTTTTTTATTGACAAATTAATGAGTAAAAGCACTACTTTAAGATTAAAAATACTTGGAGACTTTATTTTTTTCAAATTTAATAAATAAATGCTTATTTTACTCATTTTGCGGTTTAAAGACTTCATTCCTTCAACAGAATTGATAAAAAATTTGTCGACAATAAAAAATATGTATAATTTTTCAATACCTGATAACAGTTTTTTAATTATTTGAATAAATTTAATAAACAGAAACAGATTTTCATCAATTTTCAACAGGAAGATCTTGATTTTTCTACGGAATTAATTTTAAATTACTCGGCAAAATCCTTCACTTATGACACTTTATTAACGAAAAATAATTTTTATTTTAGAAATAATTTCAAAACAAATTTACAATTTGTCTGCTTGTCAACAAATTGATATCGTTTTTTTACGAAATTGACTAACAATCATTGAGAAAGGACCCTATTGATCAGGAGATTTTTTAGGCAACAACATTGGATATTTATTCAAATAATTGTTGTAAACAAATACGGATATTCGTCAATTTTCTGCTGGCAGATCTTGTTTTTTCAACGCAATCAATTTTAAATTACTCGGAAAAATCCTTCTCTTATGATACTTTATCAACGAACAATAATTGTTTAATATACAAACAATTTTTTTGAACAAATTTACAACTTGACTACTTGTCAACAAATTAATGCCGTTTTTTTACGAATGCAACTAACAATAACTCAGGAAGGACCCTATTTATTAGGAGAAATTGTGAGGCGAGAACATTTGATATTTATTTAAATAAATTTCAGAAACAAATACAAACTTTCGTCCTTTCTGAGTTATTGGCAGTCGATTTCAATTTTTTTTCGATTTTCGATTTTTCGAAAAACAACATCAATTTGTTGACGAATAGCCAAGTTGTAAATTTGTTTATAAATTTTTTTATAAAATAAACAATTACTATTCGTTGATAAAGTATTATGAAAGAAGGATTTTGCCGAGTAATTTAAAATTGATTGCGTTAAAAAGATGAAATCTCATGGTAGAAAATTGACGAACATCTATATTTGTTTATTAAATTTAATTAAATAAATATCAAATGTTGTAGCTTAACAAAATCTGAAAATATGTCAGGCTCTTCCTAAGTCATTCGCAGTCGGTTTCTTAAAAAAGTCGACATCAATTAGTTGTCAAATAGTCAAGCTGTGCAATTGTTTATAAAACTGTTTATAAAATAAACAATTATTGTTCGATGATAAAGTATCATACGAGGATTTTTGTGAGTAGTTTAAAATTGATTCCGTTAAAAAAACGAAATCTCCCGTTTGGAAAATGACGAAAATATGTATTTGTTTATCCAATTTATTTAAACATTCAACATATATTATTAACTATTAAAACAGAGTGAATATTATTTATCGTCGACAAATTTCTCATCAATTCTGTTAAAGGAACGAAGTCTTTGGCCCGCGAAAAGACTAAGATATGCATTTGTTTATTAAATTTGTTTATGGCATAAACAATTACTCTGTATTAAAAGAATGGTCATTACGCATTGTTTTTACGCATATCCCGAACAAAAAATAAAAAAATTAAGTCTCTAAGTATTTTTAATCTCGAATTAGTACTTTCATTCAATAATTTGTTGATAAAAAATGAGTTATTCGATTTCCAAACTTTCATCGATTACAATCTGACATTCCAGACTAGCTTCGAATCGATGATGAAACTCATATGCCTTATAATCGATTCGTGCAAGGAATCTATTTGTATAAAATGAAAGAAGGCAACGAACCACGTCAGTCGAGTTTCTAGAAACCGCATGAAGGAAATTCCGCTGGCTTATTGAATTGAAACTGTGCAGAAGAGATTTATAAAATTTATTTCATAATGTCACAATAAGTTTTGCTGTTATTTTCTGGAAAAACATAATATGCAGAAATATTTCTAAGCCATAAATTAAATAGTAGCCCTTCAGGTGTGGAAAAATGGACTGGGCCCCCGCAGGGGGCCCTCATGGGCCGCGAGTACAACTCAGGCGTGGCCCCTCATGGAAATTACATGCTGACTCATGAGGATCCAACATGGGCTTCCCTCGTGGTTGCCCCGTCAGTGAATTTTTTAATTGTTTAAAGTACCTTTGATAATTGTCTCCTTATAATTTTCAAACATGTTTCAAAGAATATATATGTATTGTTAATATGTAAAAGAAATTGAAAAATAAAAATATTAGCACCTTGACCGGGACTTGAACTCATGACCAGCATCTTATTTATTATAACAAAAAAATCGTTTGATTTTTGTAAACTGTGCCACAAGGGCAACAAGCTAGGATCCTGTGGGGGCCCTCGTGGAATGCCTGAGATTTTTAATTCAAATTCCAAAAAAATGTCATCGCATTTTTAACGAAAATACTTTTTTTTGTTAGTTTGAAGTAATAAAACGAGCAGGGCCCCCTGCGGGGGCCTCGTGAGTTTTCTCTTATGGATTTTCCACATGGGCCCCTGACGGGGGCCTAAATTCCGAAGAGGGCTAAACGGGGTTTTTTTCCACACTGATTCCGAGAAATGCACTTCCAAAAATCTATTTTGTTACTGAAAAACATTTTTATTCTTCATTTTCATTTTACCTGATTAACTTCATGTTGAGATACGCGGTTTTGTAAGAAAAATATTGTTAATTTTGTAAAAATCTGAATTTATTGCAGTGACTTTACACCTGAAAATGCACCTGCTTCAAAAGAAGCGGATGTAAAAAGATGTAAAAAGATAGGAAAAAGCGACAAGGTAATCAGGTAGAAACTTTATCACTGACTCGAGTAAACTAAATTTAGTTCTTGCTGACAACATTGTGTGGTGGTTATCTTACTATTATTTTAATTGAGCGGATAACCAGTTTTAAGTTACAGCAAAGTTGAGTTTTTTGCTTTGACCGTTCCTGCATATCATAACATTTTTTAAATCTTGTAGACAATCAATTTTCAAAGACATGCATTTTAGTAAAGGAAGCAGAAATTTTATTTAAGCGGAATTTATTTGAGCACACAAAGAGCATTTCAGTTAAAAGAAAAAATGGTGAAATTTAATGCAAATTTTCTTTTTTTAAATATTTTCGCATTTTTTTAAAAGTTTACTGAAGAAATTACACTTTACTAAAAGAATTCACCTCCATTATAATGAAGCGTTATATGGAATTAAGAGATTTAGATTATTTTATGAATCACTGTTTCTTCATTCGAAATGATTGACGAAAATCCGTAAGAATTTATTAGAATCAAAAAGGATTCAATAGAATTCTTAAGGATTCATTACAATTCGTGAGGATCCATTAGCATTCACAAGAATTCATTCGAATTCATTAGAATTTGTAAAGATTCATTAGAATTCGTAAGAATTAATTAGAATTCGTAAGGATTCTTTAAAACTCGTAAAAATTTCATTAGAATTCGTAAGGATTTATTGGAATTTGCAAAAAATTATTACAATTCATAAGGACTCATTAGAGTTCGTGATTTATCATTAGAATTCGTGAAGATTCATCAAAACTCATTAGGCTTCATCAGCATTTGTAAGGATTCATCAGAATGCGTAAGAATTCATTAGAATTCGTTAGGATCTCATCAGAATTCGTAAGGATTCATTAGAATTGGCAAGAAATTATTAGAATTCGTACGGATTTATTAGAATTCGCAAGGATTCATTAGAATTCGTAAGAAATCATTCGAATTCGTGAAGATTCATCAGAATTCCTAAAGATCCATTAGATATTTGTAAGGATTTATTAGAATTCGTGGGGGTACATTAAAATTCATAAGCATGCATTAGAATTCTCAAGAATTCATTGGAATTCGTAAGAACTTATTAGAATTCATAAGAATTCATTAAAAATCGCGAGGAATTATTTGGAATTCCTAAGCATTCATAAGATTTCGTAAGGATACATTAGAACTCGTAAGCATTCATTAGAATTCGTGAGAACTTATTATAATTCATGAGGGTTCATTAAAATTCGCGTTTTTTTATTTAGCATTCATAAGGATTCATTAGAATTTGCAAGAATTTCTCAGAATTAGTGAGGATTCATCAGAATTCCTAAAGATCCATTAGATATTCGTAAGGATTCATTAGAATTCGTAAGGATTGATTAGAATTCGTTAGCATTCATTAGAATTCGTTAGCATTCATGAGAATTCTTAAAAATTGATTAGAATTCGTAAGAAATTATTAGATTTCATAAGGGTTCATTAGGATTTGGAAAAAATGATTAGAATTTGTGATAAT
Organism: Melikaiella ostensackeni; assembly: GCA_032362435.1. Classification (NCBI taxonomy): domain Eukaryota; kingdom Metazoa; phylum Arthropoda; class Insecta; order Hymenoptera; family Cynipidae; genus Melikaiella; species Melikaiella ostensackeni. The sequence continues at coordinate 59,558 of JAUMHM010000004.1, forward strand.
TCATTAGAATTCGTGAGGATTCATTATAATTCGTAAGAAATCATTAGAATTCGTAAGGATACATCAAAATTCGTAAGCATTCGATAAAATTCTTAAGAATTTATTAGAATTCATCAGAACTTATTAGAATTCATAAAAATTCATTAAGATTCGCCTTTGATTATTTAGAATTCGTAAGGATTCATAAAAATTGGTGAGGGTTTAATAGAACTCTAAAGATTCATAAAAATTCGTTAGTATTTCATTAGAAATTGCAAAAATTTATTAGAATTCGTGAAGATTCATTAGAATTCTTAAGAAATCATTAGAATTCGTGAGGATTCATCAGAATTCCTGAAGTTCCATTAGATATTCTTACGCATTTATTAGAATTCGTAAGGATTCATTAGAATTCGTAAGCATTCACGAGAATTCTTAAGAATTCATTGGAACTCGTAAGAACTTATTACAATTCATAAGAATTCATTAAAATTCGCGAGGGATTATTTAGAATTCCTGAGGATTCATAAGAATTCGTAAGGATTCAATATAATTCGCAAGGATTGATTAGAATTTGCAAGAAATTATTAGCATTCGTAAAGATTCATCAGAATTCGTAAGAAATCATTAGAATTCGTGAGCATTCATCAGAATTTCTAAAGATCGATTAGATATTCGTTAGGATTTTATTGAAATTCGTAACGGTTCAATAGAACTCTAAGGATTCATAAAAATTCGTTAGGATTTCATTAGAAATTGCAAGAATTTATTAGAATTCGTGAAGATTCATTAGAATTCTTAAGAAATCATTAGAATTCGTGAGGATTTATCAGAATTCCTAAAGTTCCATTAGATATTCGTAAGGATTCATTAGAATTCATAAGGATTCATCAGAATTCGTAAGCATTCATTAGAATTCTCAAGAATTCATTAGAATTCGTGAGAACTTATTAGAATTCATAAGGATTCATTAAAATTTGCGAGGGATTATTTAGGGTTCGTAACGATTCATAAGAATTCGTAAGGATACATTGGAATTCGTATGCATTTATTAGAATTCTGAGGAATTCATTAGAATTCGTAAGAACTTATTAGAATTCATAGGGATTCACTAAAATTCGCGTTTGATTGTTTAGAATTCGTAAGGATTCATAAGAATTCGTGAGGGTTCAATAGAATTCGTAAGGGTTCAATAGAATTCATAAGGATTCATTTGAAATCGTGAAGAATCATCAGAATTCGTAGAAATTCATTGGATATTCGAAAGGATTCATTGAAATTCGTAAAATTCATAAGAATTTGTAAAAATTAATTAAAATTCGTAGGGATTGATTAGAATTGGTTAGGATATCATTAGAATTCGTAAGGATTCATTAGACTTTGCAAGAAATTATTAGAATTTGTGAGGTTTCATCAGAATTCCTAAAGATCTTTTAGATATTCGTAAGGATTTCTTAGAATTCGTAAGGATTCTTCAAAATCTGGAAAATTCATTAGAATTCGTAGGAATTCATTAAAATTCGTGAGGTTTCATGATAATTCGTATGAGTTCATTATAATTGGTAAGGATTCTTTATAATTCGTATTTGGAATAATCTCGTATAATTCGAGATTATTAAACAGAATTCTCCGAAAAAACTGGAATTATCTATAAAATTGACCACAGTTCACTATTTTTCAGTACCATTAATTAAAATTTTTTCAAACTTATTTCATGTATTTAATTAAAATTCGAAAGTTATCACTGACATCCAAAAGATTTCAAAGGAGTTGTACAATAATTGAATAAATCACTAGAATTGACTAGAATTCGAAATAATTACAGGATTCTAAATAATTTGACAGAATTTGAAAGAAGTCGTTGAATTGCCAAAAAATTATTCAGAATACTAATGAATTTGACGGAATGACAAAGTGTTCTTTAGGGTACCAAATAATTTGTAAGAATTTTACAGAATTCATCAGAATTCGAAGACAGTCGGTAAAAAGAACACCCAAAAAGTTCACAAACCAAGAACAGACTTTGAAACTACCCACTTTTACGATTCATAAGACGCAAATGTACAATAAATGTATAAAAAAATAAAAAAGAGGGAGAAAAAGAAAGATTTATCCAAATCAGCCTCTCACTCTTTCTTTTGCCCGTCATTTTTATACTACTGGGGACCAGCATGTATCGATGTCAATTTAGACTTCCTCATCAGTGGTAATTTATAAGAATACCACAGTCATAAATGATAAAAACTATATCAATGAAATTCAAATACTATCTGAAAATAAAAATTAAGAATTTAATAACAAATTATATTTGATCTATTTTTCTATAAAATTATGAAAATCAATAATCTTCAAGATCTAAATGAAATCTGCTTTCTCATGTGAATTTTTTGTATACTAAAAGAGAAACACTCAAGAGTTCAGAAAAATCAAAGATAGACTTCGAAACAAACCACTTTTACGGCTAATTAGAGGCAAATATAGAAAAAATGTACAAAAAAAAAAAGAAAAAAGAGGGAGAAAAAGAAGAAGTCAACCAAACTGGTCTCTCACTCTTTCTTTCCTCCGTCGTTTTTATACTACTGGGGACCAAAATTTTTCGAAGACAATTTAAACTTCCTCATCAAGGGTGATTCGTAGGAAAACTACAGTTATAAATAATAAAACCCATGTTAATTAAATTCTTATATTGCCTGAAAATAAAAATAAATAATTTCATATCAAATGTTGTTTGGTCAATTCTTCTACTTTCTTATTAAAATCAAAAATCTTTGAGATCGAAATGAAAATTACTTTCTTGAAAATTTTTTTTGCGTGCTAAAAATAAAACACCGAAAATGTTCACAAATCAAAAATAGACTTCGAAACTACCGTCTTTTACGGCTCATTAGACGAAATTGTAAAATAAATGTATAGCAAAAAAAGAGGGCGAAAAAGAAAAAATCAACCAACACAGCCTCTCACTTTTTCTTTTTTTCCATCACTTTTATACTACTGGGGACAATAAATGTACAACAAAAAGAAAGAGGGAGAAAAAGAAAGAGTCAACGAAACCAACCTCTCACTCTTTCTTTTTTCCGTCTTTCTTATCCTACTGGGGACCAAATGTTTCGAAGCCAATTTAAACTTTGTCATCAGGGGTGATTTATAGAAAAGCTACAGTTATTAATAATGAAACCTATATTACTTTAATTCAAATATTACCTGAAAATAAAGTTAAGAGTTAATCACAAATGATAATTGGTTAATTTTTCTATTTTCTTATTAAAATAAAAAGTCTTTGATATCGAAATGAAAACTACTTTCTTGTAAATTTTTTTGCTCACTAAAAAAGAAACAGCCAAAAAGTTTACAAATTAAAAACAGACTTCGAAACAACTCACTTTTGCGGCACATTAGAGGCAAATGTACAATAAATGTACAACAAAAAGAAAAAATAGGGAGAAAAAGAATGAGCCAACTAAACGAGCCTCTCACTCTTTCTTTTCTCCGTCATTTTTATACTACTGGGGCCCAACGTGTTTCGAAGTCAATTTAGACTTCCTCATCAGCGGTAATTTATCGGAATACTACAGTTATAAATAATAAAACCTGTATCAATTAAATTCAAATATTACCTGGAAATGAAAATTAAGAATTTAATAACAAATGGTGCTTGGTGAATTCTTCTATTGTCTTATTAAAATCAAAAATCTTTAAGATCTAAATGAAATCTGCTTTCTGATAAAAAATTTTTGTATACTAAGAAAGAAACACCCAAGAAGTTGAAAATATCAAAAATAAACTTCGAAACTACCCACTCTTACGGCTCATTGGAGACAAAGTACAATAAATGTACGCTAAAAAGAAAAAATAGGGAGAAAAAAAAAGAGTCAACCAAACCAGACTCTCACTCTTTCTTTTCTCCATTATTTTTATACTACTGGGGACCAACATGTTTCGAAGTCAATTTGGACCTCCTCATCAGGGGTAATTTATAGGAAATCAACAGGTGAAATTAATAAAAACATTATTAGACTAGAAAGCCATCATTACCTGAAAAAACAGAAATAATTAATAGCAATTATTATTTTAGTACGTATTTTGCTTCTTGATTGAAATTGATGTTCACATAAGCAAAAATTCTGAATCAAAACTGAAGTCAATCATATCAATTTTTAATATAGACTTGATTTGTATTTCTCTCATGACTTGGCAATTTTCAATCTAAAAATTCTTGATTTGAAAACTTTTCCCAGATTCTTAAAATTAATCGAAGATATTTCGTCACCTTGATCCTTCGTCAGGTTCTTAGAAGGAATGGCGGCTGTATCCGGTCGCGACATTTCGCGAAACCGGTTTGCATCATAGCACAGTGGGGCAATTTGGCCAGAATGACGTCAAAAATCTGTCGTCACGTCAAACTACAATTAAAATTAATAAAACTTGGTACACTGAAAGTGTATGTATCGCTTAATACGAATCTGATACCGCAATTTTGAAATTCAAAATGGCGGCAACAATATAAGTGACTAAAGTTGGGTTTTCTCGGTTTTTGCGATAAAAATTAACTTCATAGCTGCACAGCTTTTTGAGAATCAAATTTTGGAAGGTTCAAAATATTTTATTTTGTGAACGTGATATTGCTGATTGAAATATGAAGTCAGATTTTCAAAATTCAAAACAGCCGATACAATATTGTGGACAAAAATTTAAAAAAATTCATGAGTGTTTCCAAGAACCAATATCTCGGGAATTTCTTGGTCTCCGATTTCGAATCTTAGGTCAGATTTTAAAAATTCAAAATAGCTGATCCAATATGGCGGGAGAAATCTTGAAAAATTTATGAACGTTAATAAGAATTAGTATCATGCGACTCTTTGGGTCTGTGATAACGAATCTTGAGACAGATTTTGAAAATTCAAAATGGCCGATCCAATATGGTGGACGAAAATCTGAAATATTTATAAATGTGCTGATTTTTACAAACATTAATAAATTCATCAACGTCCACCATATTGTATCGGCCATTTCGAATTTTGAAAATCAAACTTAGAATTTGTAATCAGCAACCCTAAAAATCTTCGTTTACAAACTTCCATAAGCATCACTCATTTTTATGAACATTTACGAGTATACTTTTTTTTTACCATTTGAGTGGCCTTATTGGATCAGCCATTTTGAATTTTGAATATCTGACTCAAGATTTATAATCAGCTACCCAAGAAACTCCGCGGTGATGGTTTTCACAAACATTCATAAATTTCTTAAGTTTTTCGTCCATCATATTGGATCAGCCATTTTGAATTTCTAAAATCTGACTTAAGATTCGTATTCACCAACCCAAAAAATCTCCGCTTATAAACTTCCATGATAATCACTCATTTTTATAAACATTTATACTTTTTTTTTTATTATTGGAGCAACCGTATTGGATCAGCCATTTCGAATTTTAAAAGCATGACTTTAGATTCGCAGCCAGCGACTCAAAAAATCCCGAGGTACTGATTTTTACAAACATTTATCAACATTTCAAACTTTTTATTTTCCGTATTGGATCGTCCATTTTGAATTTCTAAAATCTGACTTAATATTCGTAATCAGCGACACAAACAATCACGAGGTACTAATTTTTACAAACATTCATAAATATTTCAAGTATTTCGTCGATTATGTTGGATCGGCTATTTTGAATTTTTAAAATCTGACTTGAAATTCGTATTCAACAACCCAAAAAATCTCCGTTTGCAAACTTCCATAAGCATCACTCATTTTTTAAAACATTTTCACAATTTTTTATTGTTTGAGCGGCCGTATTAGATCAGCCATTTTGAATTTTAAGAGAATGACTTAAGATTCGCAATTAGCGACCCAATCAATCCCGAAGTACTGATTTTTACAAACATTCGTAAACTTTTCGAGATTTTCATTCGCCATATTGGATCTATCATTTTGAATTTTGAAATTCTGACTCAAGATTCGTAATCAGCGGCCCAAAAAATCCCGAGGTAATGATTTTCACAAACACTCATAAATTTTTCAAGTGTTTCGTCCACCATATTGAGTAGGCCATTTTGAATTTTCAAAATCTGACTTGAAATTGGTAGTCAACAACCCAAAAAATCTCCGTTTACAAACTTCCATAAGCATCATTCATTCTTATAAACATTTATACACTTTTTTATTATTGGAGCACCTGTATTGATTCATACATTTTGGATTTTCAAAATCTGACTTAAGTTTCGCAATCAGCGACCCAATCAATCCCGAAGTACTGATTTTTACAAACATTCGTAAATTTTTCGAGATTTTCATTCGCCATATTGGATCTATCATTTTGAATTTTAAAAATCTGACTCAAGATTTGTAATCAGCGACCCAAAAATTCCGAGGTAGTGATTTTCACAAATACTAATACATTTTTCAAGTATTTTGTCCACCATATTGGATCAGCCATTTTGAATCTTCAAAATCTGACTTAAGATTCGTATTCACCAACCCAAAAAATCTCTGTTTTCAAACTCTCATGAGCATCACTCATTCTGTTAAACATTTATGCACTGTTTTATAATTTGAGCGGCCGTATTGGATCAGCCATTTTGAATTTCAAAAATCTGACTTAAGATTCGCAATTAGCGACCCAATCAATCTCGAAGTACTGGTTTTTACAAACATTCGTTAACTTTTCGAGATTTTTATTCGCCATATTGGATCTATCATTTTGAATTTTGAAAATCTGACTCAAGATTCGTAATCCGCAACCCAAACAATCTCGAGGTACTGATTTTTACAAACATTCATAAATTTTTCAAGTATTACGTCCACTATATTGGATCGGCCAGTCTGAATTACCAAAATCTAACTTAAGATTCGTAATCAGCAATCCCAAAAATCTCCGCTTACAAACTTACATAAGCATCACTCATTTTTATAAACATTTATACACTTTTTCATTATTTGAGCGGTCATATTAGATCAGCCATTTTGAATTTTTGAATTCTGACTTAAGATTTGCAATCAGCGACCCAAACAGTCGAGAGGTTCTGATTTTTACAAACATTTTTTAATTTTTCAAGATTTTCATTCGCCATATTGGATCTGTGACTTTGAATTTCAAAAATCTGACTCAAGATTCGAAATTAGAGAGCCAAACAATCCTGTGGTACTGCTTTTTACAAACATTCATAAATTATACACGTTCTTATTATTTGAGTGGCCATATTGGATCAGCCATATTTAATTTTTTAATTCTGACAAGATTCGTAATTTGCGACCCAAAGAATCCTGAGGTACTGATTTTTATAAACATTCCGAAATTTTTCAAGTATTTCGTCCACCAGATTGGATCGGCCATTTTGAATTTTTAAATTTTGACTTGAGATTCGTAATCAGCAACCCAAAAAATCTCCGTTTACTAACTTCCATAAATATCACTTATTCTTATAAACATTTATACATTTTTTTATTATTTGAGCGGCCATATTAGATCAGCCATTTTGAATTTTGAAAATCTGAAGTAAGATTCGTAATCAGCAATACAAAAAATCTCCGTTCACATTCTTCCATAAGCATCACTCATTTTTATAAACATTTATACACTTTTTTATTATTTGAGCAGCCGTATTGGATCAGCCTTCTTTGATTTTCAAATTCTGACTTGAGATTCGTAATCAGCAACTCAAAAAATCTCCGTTTACAAACTTCCATAATTTCACTCATTTTTATAAAGATTCATACAATTTTTTATTGTTTGAGCGGTCTTATTGGATCAGCCATTTTGAATTTTTTAATTCTGACTTAAGATGTGCAATCAGCGACCTAAACAGTCGAGAGGTTCTTATTTTTACAAACATTCAAAAATTTGTCAAGATTTTCATTCGCCATATTGGATCTATCATTTTGAATTTTAAAAATCTCACTCAAGATTCGAAATTAGAGAGCCAAACAATCTCTAGGTATTGATTATTACAAACATTGATAAATTATACATTTTTTTATTATTTAAGCGGCCATATTGGATCAGCCTTCTTTAATTCTGACAAGATTCGTAATCAGTGACCCAAACAATCCCGAGGTACTGATTTTTACAAACATTCATTTTATCTAGTATTTCGTTCACCATATTGAAAGGCCATTTTGAATTTAAAAAATCTGACCTAAGACTCGTAATCAGCAACCCAAAAAATTCCAGCGTACAAAGTTCCATTGGCATCACTCATTTTTATAGAAATTTATACACTTTTTTATGAATTTAGAGGACATACTAGATCATCCATTTTGAATTTGGAAAATCTGACTTTATATTTGTAATCATCTGCCGCCATTTTGAATTTCAAAATTTCGGCAGCAGATTCAAATTCAGCGATACCTCAGCCAAATTGCCAAATTGTCGGTATGAATTTTGAATATTTTTTAAATAAACCGCTGTTCTTGATGTGACTGTCATAGACCGGCGCGGCGGTGTGACTAATGATTACCAAGCAATTTGGAAAGTAATTGTTTTCAAGGTATGTAAACTTGACTTCTTTTGCTTTTTATTTTATTCTAATACTGTAAGAGAAATTTCAATATGAAAAATTAATAATCTATTGCAACTGTTTCATTTGACGTTATAACAATGGAGTCTGGAGAATTCTTTTTTGAGGTTAGGCTTATTACCTACTATTGCAGTAGAATTGATTAATAATTTCTGTCTTTGTTTATACAGTTCTCGAAAAACAAGCCAAGGATTACAAGGACAAAATGATTCAAGGAGGTCGTCGCAGCACAGTTATTGGAAAATTGCTGAGTTTCGGAAAAAAAAAGATGCGAAATCTGAAAGATGCGCTGCTTTTTGCACTATTTGTAAAAAGCTATTGACTAACGCTGCAAAGGCTAGATTGAAATCCCACAGGTTGGTAATGGCATAAATCTGTAAAACTTTTACAATCAAGTAAATTGTTTTTTAAATATTTCAATGTATATTTTGAATTATTTATATTTTGTGAAAACAGTAAACATTTTTACTACGAGGTTTCGAAGGATGTTTCCTTAGATAATGTGGAAAGTGAAGTGACATCATTCCTCGAAAACAAAAGTTCTACATCTATGATGGATTACACTTCTGCGAAGGCTTCTACTAACGTTTCTTTTTTGAGAAATCGGAGTCAAGTAGTCATGGAAAATAACGAGAGCGAAAATAGCATCATTTACCAACATTGTATGTCGAAGAACTTCAAGGTGTAAGTTTTCTATTCAGTTTAAAATCGTTGTCGTTCGAGATGCTCGAAGATTTTCTCGCAAATTGATCGGAAGCAACAAAAACTCGATGACAACTGATAAATCGATTTCTTCAAATGAGGATCTCGATCAACAATCTCTTCACGAAAAAAGAGATTCTCAATTGTCAATCGAGACATGAGATTTTCAAATGTTTTCAAGTTTTTATCACCTCTAATCAATTATCAACAAGTTTCGTTTCGTGCCTCGAATGTCTCAAGCAAAATAATTTTTTACTTGATCATTTTATTCATTTCACTGATTGTTGATTATATATTTTCATCATTCTGGACTCATATAAAGATGTCCCTTTGCTATCTCAACTTCAAAATTGAGCATTTCTCAAAATGTTTTATAAAATCGAAGTAAACATTCTCATCGTTCATTGTAACCTATTTTTAAAAGAAAATTGCATTAAAGTCAGCGTTAAATTAATTAATATGATATTGTATGTTGCAGATAGCTTCATGTGGTATGGACAAAGTAGCTGCTGGTGCTGCTCCTGATACTGCTGCTGATAATTCTACTTTTAGATCGCCAAATACTTCTACATCGCGCTTTCGTTTTGATCCTTATTTGAATGAGAAGAGTACTTCTGGAAAAGTTGAGTCATCTCCACGAATATTCAAATTAGTTGACTCCATCACGAAAGAAGAAATCGATAATATCAATTTGTCGTTGGCCAAATTTTTCATTGGGACCAATGTAGCTTTTAGTGTTGTTGAATCAGATCATTTTAAAAGATTTGTTCCAAAATTAAGACCATCTTATAAACCTCCAGTAAGGAAAACGTTGTCAACTACTCTGCTTGATAAAGTATATGATAATCATATCAAACCAAAGACTCCGATGGACAAAGAAAGCGTTTAATTGATAGACGGATGAAAAAATTTATCAGCGAATACCAAAAATGTGGTGTGCATTATTCACAACATTGGTGATCAGTAACACTTCCTAGGCTTTTGGGATTTGACAGGAGTGAGTGAAAATTCTGAAAATTCAACAAAAGTTGTCAACAGAGCCTCAGAATTGGCTAAAGAATAATATGATATGGATGTTTATGCCGTCGTTTCAGACAACGCCTCTCCTATTGTAAAAATGGGAAAACTTTAGATTTGTGGCATCATACGTGTGATAGTCACTCTGGTAATTTATTAGCAAAAGATCTTGTCAACACAGAAGTATCGGAAAATTTCGCTACAGTTATGAAGCAGCTCAAACAACCAGATCTAGAAAAAGAATTGCTCATTTGTGGTGGCTTGAAAGTCATTTTAGTGGCAGACACAAGGTGGTGTTCTTACAGAAACCATTTTGGGAGCTTTTTACACAATCTCAAGCCAATGCGAAAAATCGTCGTAGATGGAAAATATTCAGTGAAACAAGATGTCAAGAAGCTTTTGTTTGTTGAGGAGCTTGAGGCAAATGTACAAGCCTTTGTTAAAGTTTTTGACCCCGTTTGCGTTCTGATAAGTAAATGTCAGGCAGCCGAAAGCAACATTGTAGATTCTACAGAAGAATTGCTGAAACTCAAAGAGCCAGAAGGATATGAAGAATTTAAAGACTTCTATGACTTCCATCGAAAAAAGCTCTAAGCATATATGGGATCACAGCAAACTACTTGCACCTGGAGTATCCAGGACTGAAAATTAATGATATCGATTACCTACAAAAAATCGACGTTTTTCTTTTAGAAAATCTCGATAAGAATGGCTTAAATGAAACTTTTGAATACAGACACAAAGAAGGTTTCTTTGGCACACTTTTTGCGAAAGAATCACATCTCCTACAACTTTTTGGATGTTCGCCGAACCACGATATCCAGCTTTATCTAAACTTGCTTTAAAGCTTTTACGAATTCCTGCTTCAACCGCGCAGTTGGAAAGACTTTCTTCCAATTGGTCGTATGTTCATAATCCAGTTAGAAACAGATTGACTGTAGAACGTTCAAAAGAAATAGTTCATGTTTTTTTTTCATTAAAAAATAAGGGTTAAAACAAGACTGATGAGTACTAATAATTTGTATTAGTATTTAAGTAATTATAAGTTTCTGATCGCAAAACTGATAAGATTTGACACGTACAAAAGAGTTTATATTAGTTAAAAAATGTGTTTATTCTTAAGATACAAACGAAGCTTAAGTATTCGATACTCAATATATTAAGATACTCTTATTATATTACAGATACATTATAACTGATATATTACTAAAAGCGAGTTTATATTTTTTACAATGGTTGAAAAATGTGTTTTTTATGAAGATATAAATAGAGCTTGATTATCCCATACGAAAAACTCTTATTATATTATAGGTACACTATAACTGATACGTTACTAAAAGCTTTACCTGAGACAATACAAATTTCTATGACCTAATTTCTAGCATCTTTATTTAGCTTTCTTTTTATTGTCAAAAAATATTAAATTTAGGTAATCTTTTCATTTGGAAATATACCGTCAACTGAAGCTATTGTGGTACAAAAGAGTGTTTTTTCTTGATGAAAAGAAGTGTTTCGGGTTTCAATCGTTTGCAAAACTACGAATGTTGCCGACGTTTCGTGAACATTACAGTTCACTTCTTCAGGGCTAACCTGAAACTGAAGCTTCAGGTTATGTTGCTCT
>JAUMHM010000004.1:75350-85616 GCA_032362435.1 Melikaiella ostensackeni
ATGTAAGATTTCAATTTCAGTTAACGTTTACCGAAGATGTTTACACATAAATCTGTCTTGGGTCGTAGTTTAGGACGAACGAGATGTTTTTTTTTGTAAACAAAAATCAACTCAAACCTCCTAATAGCCACCGAAGCCAAATCGTGAAGTCGGACGAGCTCGGCAAGTAATTCATAGTTAGAATCGTTCGTGTTCGTGCATTTTCGGCTTTACACGAGGCTGATGCTGGTCTACGCAACATGCAACGGAACCGACTCACCGACGCTCTACGTTCACATGTATTGCTCCCAGATGGGAAAGTGGTGGGGCCGAAAAATCCCACGTTCTGGAGACAATGTACAATCATATGTGTTTTTTTATTTTCAGGTGATAATGATATTTTTCTAATCTAACAATTTATCAGTTTTATACCTGTTGTTTTTCCTACAAATTACCCCTGATGAGGAAGTATACCATAAATTGGCTTCGAAATATTTTGGTCCCTAGGAGTATAAAAATACGGAGAAAAGAATGAGTGTGAGGATGGTTTTGGTTGGCTCTTTCTTTTTCCTCCTTCTTTTTTCTTCCTGTTGTGTACATTTATTGTACATCTGTCTTCAATGATCCGAAAAAGCAAGTAGTCTCAAAGTCTATTTTCGAATTGTGAACTTTTTGGATGTTCTTTTTCAGTACACACAAAATTTTCATAAAGAAATAGATTTTATTTCGATCTTTAAGTAATGTACGTTTGTCTCAAATGAGCTGAAAAAGCGGATAGCCTCGAAATCTAATTTTGATTTGTGAACTTTTTGGGTGTTCCTTTTTTAGTACAAAAAAAGTTTTCCTAAGAAAGTAGATTTCATTTTGAGCGTTAAGAAAAGATTATGTCATTGCTAATACTTATGTGGGATATCCGGTATGTCGTTGGTCCTGAGGGTTTTAAAAGATATACTTTCACATTCTTCACCGGCATCCAATAATTAGACTGGAGCGCAGAATATTAATGTCAGTATTTAGCGAATGTTGCACGAGTGTCATTGTTTTCGTAATTGTGGCCCTTAGTTGTTATTATTGACTCGAGACGATAATTAAGGCGAGCGAGCCGCTCGTCATTGTCTTGCCTAGACCATTAACGTTTCGTTACGCGGCTTGTGGCGAGTCAAGGATCGATCAGAAAAAGTAACACTTTTTGCCCCTGCCCTCTTGTCATGTTCTTATTTATCTTATTGAAGAAAATACATTAATCTGAAGGGTATTCATTTTCACAAAAAATAAACTAGATTCTAATCAAAGATGTGACAAAGACCAATCTTTCTCTCTCACTTCAAATTGACAATCAAGGTTGGATAAAAATAGGAAAATAATTGGATTCGAAGTCTAATATTTCATCTTTCTAGATAGTGCAGGGGATTCGCTCCTGTTTATAGCTACTTCTTTAAAAATCGTACTAATATCTATTTTTTTCATAGTTCTAAGTTCAAACGTGAAAAATCAGAAGTCAAAGATGATAAGTTACAGATCAGACATCATATTTCAGAAGTCAGGATTCAAAGGTGAGAGTTGAGAGGCAAAGATAAAAATCCATAAGGCAGAGATTATGTGTAAAAGTTTCAATAGAAGAGGTTAGAGGTAGAAGGTCCGAGGTCATAGTAGAAAGGTCGAACGTAAAAAATGATAAGACATTGTTATTGATCAATGACTTATCATATTTGACCTTCGACCTTTCTACTTTGAACTCTGATCTTTCACCTCTTTTTATCTTTGACTCTCATCTTTCATCTTTGAATCCTCACTGTTGAAATATGATGTCTTATCTATGATTTACTATCTTTGAATTTTTTATGATTTTTTTCGTGATTATATGTCAGAAGTCACGAGTCAAAAGCCAAAGGTGAAAGATCAGATGTCAAAGATAATAAGTCATAGATCAGAGATAATTTTTCAAAAGTCCGGATTCAAAGGTCAAAGATGACAGGTCAAATAGGGAAGGTCATAGGACAGATATTATACGTCAAAGTTGAGGTATAAGGGATCAGAGGTGCGAGATTGAATGGTAAAGCTCAAACTTGAAACGTCAGAGTTCGAAAATGATAAGTCATTGTTCAGAGATTGTATGTCAAAATACAGCGATCAATGGTTAAAAATGAGAGGACAATTATGAAAGGACATAGGTCAGAGATTATGTGACAAAGTTTCAAATATGAGAGGTTCGAGGCCAAGGGTTTGAGTTAATGTTGAAAGGGCAGTTATCAAAGATTATAAGCCATTGATCAGAGATCGTATGTTATAAGTCAGAAGTTACAGGTCAAGGATGACAGGTCAAACAGGTGACGTTATAGTTCAGATATTATACATTAATGTTAAGATATGAGAGGTCAAAGGTCAAAGGTTTGAGTTCAAAGTCCAAGAATCAAACTTGGAACGTCAAAAGTCAAAGATGATAAGTCATTGATCAGTGATTATATGTCAAAAGTCCGAAGTCCAAGGTCAAACATGAAAGATCAGAAGTCAGAGATGGTAAGTCATAGGTCAGATATAATTTTTCAAGAGTCCGGATTCAAAGGTCAAAGGACGCAGGTCAAGGAGGAAAGGTCACATGTCAGATATTATACTTCAAAGTTCAGATATAAAAAGTCAGAGGTGCGAGATTAAATGCTAGGAGCCAAAGTTGACACGTCAGAGGTAAAAAATGATAAGTCATTGTTCCGAGATCAAATGTCATAATACAGAGGTCAATGGTAAGAAGTAAGAAGTCAATTATGAAGAGACACAGGTCAGAGACTATGTGATAGAGTTTTAAATATGAGACGTTCGAAGTCAAAGGTCAAGAGTCAAAGTTGAAGGGCCAGAAATAAGAGATTATTAGTCATTGATCAAAGATCATATGTCATAAGTCAGAAGTTAAAGGTCAAAGGTGACATTTCAAATAGGTGACGTTATAGTTCAGATATTATACGTTTAAGTAAGATATGAGAGGCCAGAGATTAAAGGTGCGTGTTCAAAGTCGAAGAGTAAAACTTGAAATGTCAACGGTCAAATATGATAAGTCGATGATCAGTGATTATATTTTAAAAGTCAGAAGTCAAAGGTCAATGGTAAAAGATCAGAAGTCAAAGATGATAAGTCATAGAAATCAGATAACTTTCCGAAACTTCGGATTCAAAGGTCTAAGATGATAGGTCAAATAGAAAAGGTCATAGGACGGATATTATACGTCAAAGTTAAGATATGAGAGTTCGGAGGCGCGAGATTAAATGCTAAAGGTCAATCTTGAAACGACACTGGTCAAGAATTAAAAGTCATTGTTCAGAGATCATATGTCAAAATACAGGGCTCAGAGGTAAGAAATTGAGAAGTCAATTATGAAAAGACATGAGTCACAAATTTTGTGTCAGAGTTTCAAATATGCGAGGTTAGAGGTTAAAGGTCAAGAATTAAAGTTGGAAGGGCAGAGATAAAAGATTATAAGTTATTGATCAGAGATCATATGTCATAAATCAGAAGTTGAAGGTCAAAGATCACAAGTCCAATAGATAACGTTGTATGTCAAGTACTATACGTCAGAGTTAAGATTTAAGAAGTCAGGGGTCAAAGGTGCGAGTTCAAAGTCCAAGAATCAAACTTAAAACGTCAGAGATCAAAGATGATAAGTCATTGATCAGTGATTATATTTTAAAAGTCAGAAGTCAAAGGTCAAAGGGGAAAGGTCAGAATTCAAAGATGATAATTCATAGATCAGAGATAATTTTTCAAAAGTCCGGATGCAAAGGTCAAAGGTGAAAGATCAGAAGTCAAAGACGATAAGTCATAGATCAGAGATCATTTTTGAAAAGTTTGGCTTCGAAGGATGAAGATGACAGGTCAAATAGGAAAGGTCGTAGGACAGATATTACACGCCAAAGTTAAATTTGAATAACATATTTTTGAAATGCTTGAAAAATTGAAAATAAGTGATTTTATTCTGCAAGTGAAGCATCTAAGTACAGGCTTCACGCTCTTTTCCCCCGTTCCCCACCTTTCCCCTTTTTTAAAAAATTCCTCTTTTTCCCCTGTTTTCAAGAAACTTCCCCTATTTCCCCTTTCTCTCGTTTCGCGCTTGAATTCGAACTGAATTGATAGAACCCAATAAAAAATGCTATTATTTTTCGTTGAAAGTTAATTTTTTCAACTGAAATCTTAACAATTCCATTTTTGGTTGAAAATTGATCGCTTTTACACTTAAATTCAACTATTTGGTTGAAAATTGATGTATCTTGTTGTAGATTTGTCTTTTTTGTAGAAAATTAATCTTCATGATTGAAAATTCAATTACTTTGTTGAAAATTCATTTTTTTTAAATAATTTTTTTTCAAGTGCAACTTTAACTGTTCTATTTTTTGTTGAAAATTGATCGTTTTTAGTTTAAAATTCAAATATTGGGTTGGAAATTAACTTTGTCGTTAAAAATTTATATTCATAGGTTTAAAATTCAATTGTTTTCTAGTGATTTTGCCTTTTTGGCTCGAAAATTAAAAAATTTGGTTGATATTTTTTTTCTCTCATGAATGAAAAATATTTCTTGGTTGAAAATTCATCTCATTTGGTAGAAATTTTATCTTTTTTGGTTGAAAGTGCAAGCGTTTGTTCAAAAACTATTCTGTTTTGGTTGGGTATTCAACTATTTTTTTGAAAATTTCTCCTTTTTGATTGAATTCCACTACTTTTGATTCAAATTTAAAATATTTTTTTTGTTGAAATATCAACTATTATATTTTTTGCTGCAATTTAATCCTTTTTGACTGAAAATTCAACTACTTGGTTGAAAGTTGAATTTTTTTGTTGAAAATTCATTTTTTTTCTTGAAAATTCATCATTTCAGTCAAAAATTTAATTATTTTGTTGAAAATTCAAGGATTAAGTTAAAATGTCATTTTTCTTGGTCGAAAAATTGCCTGCTATATTAAACATTCGTCTTTTTGGACAGAAAATATGTACTTTTGGATTGAAAATTCAACTGTCTTTTAAGGAAATCGCCTTTTTGGCTTGAAAACTCAACTATTTGTTTGTAGGTGCAACTGTTTGGTTGATAATAATATTTTTTTTAATTCAATCATTTGGTTGAAAATTCATCTTTGTAGGTTGATACTCCAAGGATTTTGTTAAAAAGTATTTTTTTTTCGAAAATTCAACTGTCTTCTTAAAAATTCTTCTTTTTATCTGAAAGATTCAACCACAAAAATGTGACTGTTCGTATTCGAAGTTTAATCTGTTTTGTTTGAAAATTCGACCATTTAGTTGTAAATGAAACTGTTTGGTCTAAAATAATTATTTTTGTTAATTGAAAATTCATTTTTTTTTTCGTAGAAAATTAATCCTTTTTGGTTGAAAATTCAACTATTTTGTTGAAAATTCAACTATTTTGTTGAAAATTCAATATATTTCGAATTGAAATCTTAAGCGTTTTTCATTGAATTCAATACGGTACTTATACATTAATTTTATTTAAAAGAATTTATTCCCCTATTATTCAACTATTATTTCTCCATTTCCGTGAAAAATCACCCTATTTTGAGAACATTTTGGGCTGTGAAGACTGTTAAAATATTATGTTTATATATTTTGTCTTTTATTTTAGGCGTTTAACAAATGAAATCGAAGAAAATATTTTGACCAAAAAAAGAGGAGGGGGATGCACGTTTTTGTGGGGGGAATCAAGCTTTGTGTGATGATCTATGACAAAAAAGGGAGGGGCAGAGCAATTTTTCAAAATAGCGTGACGTAGTTTCTGAACAGCCCTAAGTCAGAAGTGGAAGGTCAAAGATGACAGGTCAAATAGATAAAGCTATAGGTCCGATATTATCCGTCAAAGTAAGGATATGAGGGGTAAGAGGTCAAAGATGCGAGTTCGAAGGGTAAGAGTCAAACTTGAAACGCCAGAGGTCAAATATGTTAAGTCATTGATTGATGATCATATGTCAAAAGTCAGGAATCAAAGGTCAAAGATTAAAGATCTTAGGTCAGATATTACAACATGTTAAAGCCTTAATATAAGTGGTTAGAGGTCAAAGGATGTGAGGCAAAATTTTAAATGTTGAAAGTCAAATATGAAAGATCAGAGGTCATAGGTCAAAGGTGAGAAGATGATTATCTGAGGTCAAAGGTCAAATGTTAAAAGTGAAAGATGAGTGGTCAGAGGTCTTAGATGAAAGGTGAGAGGTCTAATATTAAAGGTCAGATGTCAAGTATTAAAAGTCAAATATGAGAGGTCAGAGGTCATAGATCAAAGATGAGAGTTCTAATATCAGAGGTCAAAGATCAAATGCTAAGAGTCAAAGATGGGACTTCAGAGGTCATAGGTCAAAAGTGGGAGACCAAATATCAGAGGTCAAAGATCAAATGTTAAAAGTCAAGGATGAGAGGTCAGGAATAGTAGGTCAAAGGTGAGAGGTCTAATATCAGAGGTCAGATGTCACATGTTAAAAGTCAGATATGAAAGGTCAAAGGCCATGTGTCAAAGGTGAGGGGTATAATATCAGAGGTCAAGGGTCAAATGATAAAAGTCAAAGATGGGAGTTCAGAGGTCATAGGTCAAAAGTGATAAGCCAAATATCAGAGGTCAAAGATCAAATGTTAAAAGTCAAAGATGAGAGGTCAGGAGTTGTAGGTCAAAAAGTGGGAGGTCTAATATCAGAGGTCAGATGTCAAATGTTAATAGTCAAATATGAGAAGTCAGAGGTTATAGATCAAATGTGAGAGGTCTAATATCAGAGGTCGAAGGTCAAATGCTTAAAGTCAAAGATGGGAGTTCAGAGGTCATAGGTCAAAAGTAAAGGCAAAATATCACAGGTCAAAGGTCAAATGTTGAAAGTCAAAGATGAGAGATCAGAGGTTATGTGACTGAGATCTCTCACGCCCCTTCCCTGAAAGGAATTAAAAATGTAAATTCTTCAATAAAATGTGGAGCTTTCATTAAATTGTATTTGATGACTATGAAGCTGATGATGATGAGAGGAAGGAGAAAGTGAAGTTGACGGAATTACTCTCTGTTTAGTTTTAGTTGAACATTTATCCATGGGATCGACCGAGTTCGATCTAGCGGAACAGTGTGATCTCTCGAAAGTGGAACGCCATCTGCCTTGACGAAGAACATGTGGGCAACATAATCTATAAGTCACCAACCACCATTCACATGTACCTTGTGTGCAAAAAGTCGAGGCTGTGTTTGCAATCTTACATTAGATGATGATTATTACTTGTCGCTGCTTCGTGATTTTTCAATTTGTGGTTCGTGCTTGAAACAGTTTCGAAATAGTGAAAGATTTGCAAGAATCATTCGACTTCATTAACGTTGACATTTTTGTTGAAGGGCCTAGAATCTATATGGTAGTGGAGAAAACATTTGAATAAAGAAAAAAGTTGTTACTTTTTTTTGAAACTGCAAAAACCATGAATTTTAAACTTTAAGCACTTGGTTTATCGAGCGAATGTTGAGCTTTTGAACTTTCAGTGGGAAAGTTGTTGATTGAGGTTCAAAACAGTTTTATGGAAAGTTTTAGCTCAATCGGATTGATGGTTAAAAAATTATAAATGTTTTAAATTGCGAGCGGCAATCTTGACGCTGCCCTATGCACCTGCCTTCTCGGCTACGAACGTGTTGCACCAGACGATATGAAGGTCGAGTCGGACATGAATCTAAAAATAGAGTTATGCTGTTGAATTTGTCTTTATCAAATTCTTTTATCATCGTGTATTGAATAAAACTGCAAATAATATTTGCACCTTTCTTTACAATTCAATACGATTGAAAGATCTCTCTGGGATTATAATATCTTTAACACCGTTTTTCTTAGTTCTAGACTTTGTAATGCATTCATTTACCAAAAATAATAACAAATAATGCTATCAAATTCTTCATTAAAAAATAATAATAATTACTTTAGTCTATCTATAAATAATTCAATAAAAGGACAATTTAAGAAATCACGAATGAAAAATAGTCCTAAAATATTACATTTATGATAAAAATTTATTCAAAATTTTCAGTCATGGTTTCCAATCGTGCCCGGTTTCTGGAACATTTTTCAATATCTTTGAAACATAACTTGAAAATAATACTTTGGCAGCTATTCTAAAAAAAAATCCATTCACTGTATCTTTGCTTTATTTATAGTATATTTGAGAAGAGAACTACGGTTGCTACTATCTTTTGGTATTCGACTTGACCTTCAGGTTGTCCGCTGCAACACGTTCGTAGCCGAGGAGGCACATGCGTAGGGCTGCGTCAAGATTCCCACTTGCAATTTAAAACATTCATAATTTCTTAATCGTTGATCCGATTGAGCTAAAACTTTCCAGAAAATTTCTTTGAACCTTAATCAAGAACTTTCGCACTGCAAGTTTTTCGTTGCTTGAAATCTGCTCGACAAAGGAAGCGCTTAACAGTTGAGATTCGTGATTTTTGAAAAGTCTTAAAAAATATTAGGAACTTCTTTGTTTATTAGAATGTTTACGTTCTGCTTTCTTAAGTAGTGATGGTCAATTAGAAAACTTTTTTCTTCCAGTATATTTGCTGATGTCATAAACAAATTATATAAACAAATGCAATATGCAGCCATTTATTCACAGAAATATATTCTGCTACGACTGAGAGTATTTTAAATTAGCCTACCTGTCATGTTCAATTAGAAAACTTTGTCCTTCCAACATGTTTGTTAATTTTTTGAACGAATTCTATTAAAAAAATGTATGATTCGGCCATTTATTTACAGAGTGTAGTCCAAAATGAAAAGTGTGCAGCGGGAAATTAACGTTATTTTCTAAGAAAAGTTGCCAGTTTTCTAACGTGAAAATTTGAAAATATTGAAATTGATTCAAAATTCCTATTTATTTATCACCGACTTCACAGTATTTCCCCTATTCCCCTCTCTACACCTATTTCTATTTTTTTGTTTGAAAATTCAACCGCTTGGTTGAAAATGAAATTTTTTATTGAAAACTCATATTTATGGTTTGAAATTTAAACTGTTTTCTTGAAAATTTGTCTTTCTTGGATAAATTTAACTGTCTTTTATTGAAAAGTAAATCCGATTTAAGGCTGATTTCTTTTATCGTGAATGACCATTTGAAGCAATTTACTGGTTAATCCTATTAAATTTTTCGTTGAGAATTTATCTTTTTTAATTGGAAATTCAACTGCTTGCTTAAAAGTTGAACTACTTTGTTAAAAATTTGTTTTTTAGGTTGAAAATTGATTATTTTAGTAATAAATTCATCTCTTTGGTTGAAAATTAAACTATTTTGTCAAAATTTCGTTTCTTGTAGAAAATTAATCTTCTTGGTTGAAAATTCATCATTCTTATTGAAAATTCAACTGCCTTGTTGAAAGTTGAACTCTCTTTTTTTGAAAATTACTTTCTTGGTTGAAGGTTCATCATTTTAATTGAAAATTCATTTCTTTTGTTGAAAATCGAACTATTTTTGGTTGAGAGTTAATCATTTTTCAGTGAAAATTCATTTTTTTTGTTAAACCTTCTATTGATCGGTTGAAAATCGAATTATTTTTTCGAGATTTCAACAATTTTGTTAGAAATTCATCCTTGATGGTTGAAAATTCAAAAGCTTTCTAACGATTTGTCTTTTGGGGTTGAAAATTCAACTATTTTGGTAGAATATTTAACTATTTGATTGAAAATTAACTTTTTTGTTGACGATTCAACTATTTGGTTAAAAATTACGTTTTTTGATGAAAATTCAACTGTTTTGTAGATAATTCGTCTTTATGGTCTTAAAATCAAACGATTTGACAAGAAATCTAACAACTTTCTTGAAAATTACCTTTTTTTGTTGAAGAATAATTTTTGGATTGAAAACTCAACTGTTTTGTAGACAATTTCTTTTTTTTATTTCTTATCTTTTGGTAGAAATTATATGTTCTTTTGGTTAAAAATGCAACTACTTGGTTGAAAATTACTCTGTTTTGTTTGAGGATTCAAGTATTTTGTTGAAAATTTGTCTTTTTTGGATAAATTCAACTGTTTTGGATTTAAAATTAAAATCTGAATAATTACTGATGTCTTTTGTTCTGAATGACCATTTGAAGCCATTTACTGGTTGATCCTATCACATTTTTCTTTGAGAATTTATTATTTTTTTCATTGAAAATTCAACTATATTGCAAAAAGTTGAACTACTTTGTTAAGTATTGATTTTTTTGGTTAAAAACTGATCATTTTAGTTAAAAAATCATCTCTGAGGTTGAGAATTTAATAATTTTGTCGAAAATTCGTTTTTTTTATGTTAAAAATTTTT
>JAUMHM010000004.1:102386-122424 GCA_032362435.1 Melikaiella ostensackeni
AGCCTCCCCACCCGTCTCTCTCTCATCACAAAGTGCTGTGAGAGGGACTTCGTCAAGGTTCTAGTCCGAGGGGAGGATTATTATTATTATTATTATTATTATTATTATTATTATTATTATTATTATATACCCTATATATTATACCCTTGAAAAAATTTAAAATTAAGGAAGCTTCAAAAATAAAGTGAACATAAATTAAAGAAAATTCTTCTGAAATTATTTATTATATAATTTTGCAAAATTATGTAAAATTACTACATTTTTCTTAGTAATTTTACCATCATTTCGTACATTTGCTGGGAAAATCGTTACGAAATAATT
This sequence comes from Melikaiella ostensackeni, assembly GCA_032362435.1. Classification (NCBI taxonomy): domain Eukaryota; kingdom Metazoa; phylum Arthropoda; class Insecta; order Hymenoptera; family Cynipidae; genus Melikaiella; species Melikaiella ostensackeni. Next base: position 102,708 of record JAUMHM010000004.1, read on the forward strand.
TGTTTAAAAAAAAGATCTTACCTCAAAATTTGATAAACATTTTTCCTTACAATTCGTAATGTAAACACTTACTCTCAGAACGTCGAGGAAAATTAAATTTCTTGAATTCGAGTTAAGTAAAGCCTTACAGAAAATATAATCTTCCTAAATATTTTAAGAGAGAAATATTAAATTAAGCACCTCTTGCAAAACTGTTATCGGATCGTCGCCAATCCACACAAGTTTCTTTTATAGTAGATGCTAAATTTATTAGATTTTTACGGGTTATATTTCAAATAAAAATATTGCATTTTTATCGACCTGGATAAATTTTTGAGCAAATAGTTGAATTTTCAATCAAATAACAGATTTTTCTACCAAATAGCTAAATTAGCAACTCAAAACAATCAATTCTGAACCAAAAATGAAACAGCCAAATTTTTCAGTTAAAAAAAAAAGTAATTTTCAACCACAAAAAAAAAACGAATTTTTCAACAAAAAACTTTAATTTTCAACCAAAGAAATAAATCTTCTACCCAAAAAAAAAGTTTTCAAAAAAGAAGTTGAATTTTCAACAAAATAGTTGATTCCTAAACTAAAACAGATTAATTTTCAACTAAACAGTTGCATTTTCAAGCCACAAAGACGAATTGTCTACAAAATACTTGCATTATTAATCAAATAGTACAATTTTCTACCAAAATAGTAGAATTTTGAACCCAAAAAGACAAATTATCAACAAAAAAGTTAAATTTACAACCAAGGAGATAAATCTTAAACCAAAAAAAATGATGTTTTAACAAAGCAGTTCAACTTCCAACCAAGTAGTTGAATTTTCAACAGAAAAATAATTTTTTATCAAATAGTAGAATTTTCAACCGAATAATTAAATCTGCAAACAAAAAAGATGCATTTTCAATCAAACTGTTGCATTTTTAACCAGCAGAGATGAATTCTCAAACCAAAATGACAAATTTTCAGCAAAAGTGTTGAATTTTCAACCAAGAAAGATTTCTTAATCAAGAATGAAAGGAAAAAATTTCAAAAAAATTGTTGAATTTTTAATCAAGCATTTAAATTTTTAATCAAAAGTGACTATTTCTAAATGATAAATGTAATAGCTGATATTTCAACCAAAAAAATTGTTAATTTTCCACGTCAAAGTGGATTTTTTAACCAAAAAATGAATTTTTAACCATGATTTCCGAACGAAAAGAAGTACCTCTAACAAAATACATGAATTTTCAACCAAATAATTGAATTTTCAACTAAAAATGATCACTTTTCAACCGAACATAGAATTGTTAAAATTTATAGTAAAAAGCTACTTTGTAACAAAAATAACGAGTTTTTCAAGAAAAAGGTTAAATTTCCAACCAGAGAGATAAATCTTCAATCAAAAATATGATTTTTCAAGTAACTGGAAGAATTTTCTACCAAAATAATTGAATTTTCAGCCCAAAAAGGCAAATTTTCAACGAAAGAGGTTGATTTTTTAAAAACATTGTTGAATTTTCAGCAAAACAATTAGACTTACAACTAAATAATTGAACTTGTAATTTAAAAAGACTAATTCTCAACCAAACAGTTGCATTTTTGACCAATAAAGATGAATTTTCAAATCAAAAAGAAGAATTTTCAATTAAAGAGTTGAATTTTCAACCAAAAAAGACAAGTTTTGAATGAAAAATGTAGTAGTTGATACTTCAAGCAAAAAGAACTTTAATTTTCAACGTGAATGTGGAATTTGAAACCCAGTACATGAAGCTTGAATCAGATAGTTGAATTTTAAATAAAAAATAATGTAATTCAACCAAACAGACAAATTTTCAATAAAACAGTTGACTTCTCAACCAAAACAGATTAATTCTCAACCAACCAGTTGCAGTTTCAACCAAAAAACATGAAATTTCTACCAAGGGAGATGAATTTTCAAAATCAAAAACACGAATTCCCAACCAAGAAAGATTTTCAAGTCAAGAAAAGAAAAAAATATTTCAACCAAATTGTTGAATTCTTCAAGCCAAAGAGGCGATTTTTCTACAAAACTGAGAATGTGAGTTTTAAACAAAAACTTAATTTTTTATCAAATAGTAGAATTTTCTACCAAAATAATTGAATTTTCAACTCGAAAAGGCAAAATTTTAGCCAAAAAGGATGACTTTTCATTAAAATTGTTGAATTTTCAACAAAATAATTAAATTTTCAACCGAATAATTAAATCTGCAAATAAAAACGATGAATCTTTAATCAAACAGTTACATTTTTAACCAGTAGAGATGAATTCTCAAATCGAACAGAGGAATTTCCAACGAAAGTGTTGAATTTTCAAGCAAGAAAGATTTTTTAGTCAAGAATGAAATAAAAAAATTTCAACAAATTTGTTAAATTTTCAATCAAGCGTTTAAATTTTTAACCAAAAATGACTGTTTCTGAATGATAAACCGAATAGCTGATATTTCAACCAGAGAGAATGCTAATTTTCCACATAACAGTGAAATTTTAAACCGCAAAGATGAATTTTCGAACGAAGAGTAGAACATTTAACAAAATAAATGGATTTTTAACCAAATAATTGAATTTTCAACTAAAAATGATCGCTTTTCAACTGAAAATGGAATAGTCAAAATTCATAGTAAAAAGCTACTTTTTAACGAAAAAAACGAGTTTTTCAAAAAAAAGGGGTATATTTCCAACCAGAAAGATAAATTTTCAATCAAAAATATGATTTTTCAAGTAACTGGTAGAATTTTCTACCAAAATAATTTAATTTTCAGCCCGAAGAGACAAATTTTTAACCAAAGAGCTTGATTTTTTAACAACATTGTTGGATTTTCAATAAAATAATTGAGTTCACAACTAAATAATTGAATTTGTAAATAAAAGAGACAAATTCTCAACCAAACAGTTGCATTTTTAACCAATAAAGATGACATTTCAAACCAAAAAAAAAAACGAATTTTAAATCAAAGAGTTGAATTTTCAACCAAGAAAGATTTTTTTAGCTAAGAAAGAAAGAGAAAAATTTTAACCAATTTGTTGAATTTTCAATCGAGTAGTTGAATTTTCAACCAAAAAAGACAAGTTCTGAATAAAAAATGTAGTAGTTGATATTTCAAAAAAAAAGGACTTTAATTTTCAACCGACTAATTGAATTTTCAAGAAAAAAATATGGATTCTCAATAAGGAATGTAATATTTGATATTTCAAGCAAAAAAGCTTTTAATTATAAATAAAAAATAGTTGTATTCAATCAAAACGACGAATTTTCAACAAAAAAGTTGAATTTTGAATCAAAAACAGATTAATTTTCAACCAACCAGTTCCAGCTTTAACAAAAAAAAAAAATGAAATTTCTACCAAAAAAAGATTTTTAAGTCAAAAAAGGGAAAAAATATGTCAACCAAATTGTTGAATTTCCAAGCTAAAAAGATGAATTTTCTACAAAACAGTTGAATTTTTAGCCCAAAAATATGAATTTTTAACAAAACATTTAATTTGGAGCCAAATAATAAAATTTTCAATTAATTCGAAAAAATTGGATTTTCTGTTTAGGTTTACTATTTAGGTTAGCAAACTGCGTATTTAAAAAAATTTATCTTCATAATATTATTACTTTTGTGAATACTAATTTACTTTTTCTTTTTAAATAGAAATAAAATAGAAAAATACATTCGAACAAATTTATTGCATTTTCGTCCAATATTCTCGAGATACCCATTTGATATTAAAAGTTTTTAATAATAAATGAAATCCCCTTTTTTCGGAAAAAATTCCCTTTTCAGGGTTTTGTAGCCCCGGACAGAAACCCTTATGGTCTCGGTCGGGTGTCCATCCCTCGTATAAAAAAGGGGAAGTGAGAGGGGAAGTGAGGGGAAGTAATGGAGGGGAGGCAGTGAGGTGAAATGAGGAGAAGGAAGGGGGAGGGGAATTAGGGTTCGTGAGGGGAAATATGAGGAGGGAAGGGGAATATGGGGATGGGAGGGGAAAATGAGGGAAAGTGCGAGGGAGAGGGAGATTTGAACGACTTTTTTAAGGACTTAACAGGCTATGAAACCCTTTTTTGTAGGCGCCTTTCGCCTACTTTTACTAATTTTTTAACCTAAAATTGAACTACTTAACTGCTTTGATTCCTGTCATCTACTAAATAAACGTTCCTTAGTGACCTCGAACTATCTTCTGAAAATTTCAACTTGATATCTAAATTCGTATGGACGTAAATTAAAGAAGTGCGATTATAGTGCGCCTCGCAAAAGCCAACCGTTCAGGGTGCTTCATGTGCTTTCTCTAGCCAAAGACGCTCCAAAGACGGCCGAGCGTCGTTGGCCAGATAAAGCTGACATGACGCACCCTGCGCGGTTGCCTTATGCGAGGCGCAAAATTGCACTTTTTAAATTTTCAGACAAAATGGAAATGATTTTACTAAAAAATATCTTTGAGAGAAAAAAGAGAATAATATTTAGAATACGTTTGCTAAAGATTAGACCAAAATATTTAACCGTTTGGCCGTGAAATTGTCTCCCGTAAAACCGGAGTTAAATAAATGACCCTAAATGTGGGTATATGAAGATATAAACTACTTAAGAAAATAATAGCTCCAACCCAACGTTTAAATATTAACGAAGTTTGCAACAGATCTTTGAGAATGATGATTTTATTACAAAAAAGATTATCACCCAACATGTAATTATCAATATTTAAGACGATAGTAAAATTGTTTTAATAACATTTTTTCCCTGGCGAGTTTGAATCTAATAGGATCTATAGTACAGTTATGTTAGGATGGTTTGAGGCTGGTGTGTTACTGATTACAAATTCCTTTGCGGCACGTAAATTAAGTTAATGATGATTGAGAATTTTAACTGTAACAGAGCAGGAATCAGGTGATGAAGCCAGTTCGATAAAAAGTGTATAAATTGAAACAGTTAGACTTTGTCCTTGAAAAAAATATCTCCATTCAAATGTTCATTAAGAAAATTTATATAGATTAGATTAGTTTTTTACTCCAACTATACCATTTTCGGGTTTTTACACATCTAAAATCCCCCCTCCACAGGAAATCGTCAGAAATTAAACTTTCAGCTCACATCTTTTCCCAAGATCGTCAATTAGTTTTTTTTTCAATCTCTAAAATCTCCTACAGTCTGCAGCCGGCTTTTTATTAGAAGCGCTCGCATTCGACTGAACATTTGGTCAGGGGAGTGGAAAACTGCAGAAAACCAAAACTCCCAAGTCAGCCGGTTACCGACAGACGAGTTTGAAAAAGAAATTTTATAACCCCGAGTGCCTACATTAGGGCGGAGAGAAATTTTTTTTTTCAAACCAGGAGGGGGTCCAAAGGTTATTTTGGTACGAAATCAATTTTTTAATAGTTGAAAAAAGTTCTTAAAATTAGTGTTTACAACTATAATTTGCAAATAAACAGTTGCATTTACAACTAAATAGTTGAATTTTTAAACATTTTTACAGTAAAAGATGAATATTTAACCAAATATTTGAAAAAAATAGTTGAATTTTCAAGCCATGAAGACGAATTTTTTTGGAGGGAGTTGAATTTTCGACCTTAAAATTTTGAATTTCCAACAAGAAAGTCATTTTCAACCGAGAAAAGAACTTAACAAAAAATCATTTTCAACCAAGCAGTTGAACTTTCAAGCCAAGCAGAAGAATTTTTTAGATGAAAATTGCATTTTCATGCTGAAAAGTTGAATTCTCAATCAAGAAAGATGAATTTTTCACGATAAAAAAGAAGACGAATTTTTTGGAAAAGAGAGTTGAATTTTCAACCTTAAAAATTTTAATTTTCCACAAGAAAGCTATTTTCAATCAAGAAAGATGAGTTTTTTACTAAAAAATCTTTAATGGTAAAAAATGTTGATGACTTTCCTACCCGAAAAGATGAATTGAAAAAAAAAGTTATTTTTAACTAAATAGTCGATTTTGAACCTACAACGATAAATTTTCAACCAAACGGTAGAATTCTCAAGCAAAAAGGTTAAACTTTAACCGAAAACAGTTGCATTTTCAACCAAATATGTGAATTTTGAAGAAAAGAAGACGAATTTTTAGAAGACAATTGTATTTTGAAGCTGAAAAGTTGAATCCTCAATTAAGATAGATGAATTTTTAATCAAAAAAGATGACATTTTCACCATAAAAGATAAATCTTTAAGCAAATAGATGAATTTTCAACCAAACGGTTAAATTTTCAGGAAAAAATATCAGTAAACAGTTGCATTTAAATCCAAATAGTTGAATTTTCATCCTAAAAAGTTGAATTTTCAACGAAATCAATATCTTTAACCAAGAAAAATAAATTTCCTACCAAAAAAGATTACTTTTATACCCTAGAAGATGAATTTTCGTCAATAAAGATAACTTTCAACCTAGAAACATGAATTTCTAACCAGATAGTTGAATTAACAAAAAAAAATCAACCAAAAAGTGTTGGATTTTTAACTGACCAGTTGAATTTTCAAGTCAAGAAGATAAATTTTTTAGATCAGAGTTGAATTTTCATGGAAATCAAATATTTTTAACCAAGAAAGATGAATTTTTAACCAAAAAAAAATCATTTTCAACAATTATTTCTCGAGTAAAATAATCAAAAGACATGATTTTCAATCATTTATTCAAATTAAATGACAATTTACGATGTGTCATACGGATTTTTTTATTTCTGCATAGTTTTTGAATGATAATTATTGTTAAATTACTATATTAAGAACCCTTTTCACGTATTAAAAAATTGATTTCGTACCAAAATAACAAAAAATTCAGTACTATTTGTTATTTTAAGCTTTATCGTGGATGCGTGAACACAAGATATATTTTTCCTATCTGTAGCGTTTTGTGGGAGATCCGAGTATCAAAATACAACTTTTGGTCCCCCTCTCTGAATGTGGAAAAAAAATCTTGAAACGAAAAAATATATTAAAAAATAGTTGAATAATTTGGTCTAATTTTTTGCATATTTATTCTTAATATTATTCTCTTCTTTCTCTCGAAGTTTTTTTTATTAGAACTGTTTCTATTTTGTATGAAAATTAAAAGAAGGGCAATTGTAGTGCGCCTCGCATGAGGCAACCGATCAGGGTACGTCATGTGGCTTTCTCTTACCAAAGACGCTCGGCCTTCTTTGGAGCGTCATTGGCCAGAGAAAGTCACATGACGCACCGTAATCATCTGCCTCATGCGAGGCGCACTACAATTGCGCTTTCTTAATTTTCAAATAAAATAGAAACAGTTTTATTAAAAAAATAGCTCCCAGAGAAAAAAAATAATATTAAGGATACGTATGCGGAAAATTAGACCAAAATATTCAACCGCTTGGCCAAATAAATGACCTTAAATACAGTAAAAACAAGACTAAGAAAAAATACCGAACGATCACCCATCCGAGTGTTAACCGCGCCCGTCTGTGCTTAACATGCAAGATCTCGACGAGTCGAGAATCACCACTTAGTTACTGCCGGCAGTCAGGAAAACTAATAAATATAATTGTCTCTTTTTCAGGATACCTCTCATCACCTTCACTGATGATGAAACCCTCGCCAAAGGTTGTGATTAAAATCCAAATGTCAAGATATTTTTTGAAAATTCTACAATCTGCCTAAAAGAAGAGGAAATTTGTGTTATGATGTGTCCTAGTGAACCCTTCTGGCGATCCTTGAGAGCGTTGGTATCCCTTGTTGGTGAAGACTTTACGAGCTGACGGAGAGGTGTTTAAACGGTTAAAGTGAAAAGCGAGTCGCAGGAAGCGAAAAAGTGCCGTCATGTCATCAAGCGGCGAATTCTCGACGCTTTCGAGCGGCGAAGCGACCGGAACTGGAGAGGATTCCTTGCCAAGTTCCCGCGAGGCAACGGCGGACGCCGCGAGCTCCGGCGTTGGTTTTATGCCGCTTCGCGAATTCCTGGACAGATTTTCGCTCCCGCGAGTCGTCCGGGTTGAAAGTGGTGGTGGGAGGCCTATTTTGCTCTACAAACAACAGCAGAGGTCACTCAGGGTCACTGCAACCCTGCTGATGCACCGTTACAGACATGACATCAGGGTTGGTCCCGAGATTGTGATTCCTGAAGGATATCCCGGTAAGTTTTCGAATTTTTAGGAAAAATTTAGGATTAGTAGAAGGAGGACTAGTAGTACTAGAAAAAATGTTGTCTCTAGTAGTACTAGATACACTATCAACAACTGATGCTGATCATAGCAGTTATAGATCTACTGGTAACGACTAGGATTCCTAGTAGAGTGGTTTTACAAGTTACCCTAGTAGTCCAGGTGTAATTTACGTTTTGTACCAGGAGGTCGAGTCGGACTCGTAATAATGGCGATCCTAGTGGTCTTAGTTGTACTAGATTTACGAGATAAAACTAGTAACCCTGGTAGGGAGTATGTTAGTAGTAGATGTACTGGTTACAGTAGTAATCCTAGAAGGACTATTTCTACTGGTTACCTTTGTAAGTTTAGTAGCACTATTCGTACTGTTTCCCTTGTAATCCTAGCAGGACTATTTGTACTATTTACCTTAGTAGGTGTAGTAGCATTATTCGTACTGTTGCCCCAATAATCCCAATCCCAATAATCCCAATAATCAAGAGTATGACTATTTCTACGAGTTACCTTAATAAGTCTAGTAGCTATGTTCATACTGTTCCCTCAGTAATCCTAGCAGGACTATGCCTACTAGTTACCTCAATAAGTCTAGTAGCACTATTCATACCGTTTCCCTAGTAATCCTAGCTGAACTATTCTTACTAGTTACCCGTGGATTACTATCCATACCTTCCCTAGTAAACCTAGTAGTGTTAGTCCTATTAGAAATCCTGGTAAACATATTAGTACTTGCTATGGTAATCTGAGCAGTATAGGTCACCCTAGTTACCCTATGAGCACTAGACTGGCACTAATCCCTTATAGTGATAGTCCTACTAAGAATCCTTGTTAACATACTCCTTCTATTATGAATCCTAGTAAACATTTTACTCCTAAAATTACTAGGGGTAGATAGAATTACTAGGATTATTATGGAAACCAGTAGGAGTGCTTATGTCTATCCTAGTAATAAAAGATGTACTATTACCAACTAGGATTCCTACTGGAGTGGTTTTAGTAGTTACGCTAGTAATCCAAGTACAATTTAGGTTTTGTACTAGGAGGCCGAGTTGTTAGAGTACTAATAGCGATTCTGATGGTCCAATTTGTACTAGACTTACTAGTCAAAACTAGTAACCCTAGTTGAAAATATATAAGAACTAGATGTACTAGTTATGCTAGTAATCCTACCAGGATTATTTCCACTAGTTGCCCTATTAATCATACTAGGACTATTTCTGCCAGTCACCTTAGTAAGCCTAGTATCACTATTCATACTATTCCCCTGGTAATTCTAGCAGGACTATTCCTACTAGTTAACTTAGTACTTCTAGTAGCAGCAGTATTCGTACTGTTGTCCTAGTAGTCCTAGTAGAACTATTCCTACTAATTACCCGCGAATTACTATCCATACTTCCCCTAGTAAACCTAGTAGTCTTAGTCCTCTTGGCAATCCTGATAAACATATTAGAACTCGCTATGGTAATCTGAGCAGTATAGGTCACCCTAGTAACCCGATGAGCACTAGACTGGCACTAATCTCTTATAGTAATAGTCCTAAGAATCCTTGTTAACATACTGCTTCTATTATGAATCCTAGTGAACACATTACTCATAAAATTACTAGGGGGAGATATAGTGACTGGGATTATTATGGAAACCAGTAGGAGTGCTAATGTCTATCCTAGTAGTACAAGATGAACTATTACCAACTAGATTTCCTAGTAGAGTGGTTTTAGTGGTTACGCTAATAATCCAAGTATAATTTAGGGTTTTTACTGGGAGGCCGAGTTGTTGTAGTACTAATAGCGATCCTGGTAGTCCAATTTGTACTAGATCTACGAGTCAAAACTAGTAACCCCAGTAGAAAATATATTAGAACTAGATATACTAATTATAATAGTATTCCTACAAGAATTATTTCTACTAGTTACCCTATTATTCCTAGTAGGACTATTTCTACCAGTCACCTTAGTAAACCTAGTATCACTAATCATACTATTCCCCTAGTAATCCTAGCAGGACTATTCCTACTAGTTAACTTAGTACTTCTAGTATCAGCACTATTCGTACTGTTGCCCTAGTAGTCCTAGTAGGACTATTCCTACTAGTTACCCGCGGATGACTATCCATCCTTCCCCTAGTAAACCTAGTAGTGTTAGTCCTATTAGAAATCCTGGTAAACATATCAGTACTTTCTATGGTAATCTGAGCAGTATAGGTCACCCTAGCAACCCTATGAGGATAAGACTGGCACTAATCCCTTATAGTGATAGTCCTACTAAGAATCCTTGTTAACATACTCCTTCTATTATGAATCCTAGTAAACATTTTACTCCTAAAATTACTAGGGTTAGATAGAATTACTGGGATTATTATGGAAACCAGTAGGAGTGATAATGTCTATCTTAGTAGTACAAGATATACTATTACCAAATAGTATTCCTAGTAGAGTGGTTTTAGTGGTTACGCTAATAATCAAAGTATAATTTAGGTTTAGTACTAGGAGGCTGAGTTGTACTGGTATTAATAGCGATTCTGGTTATCCAATTTGTACTGGACCCACTATTAAAAACTAGTAAACCTAGTAGAAAATATATGAGTACTAGATGTACTAGTTATACTAGTAATCCTGCAAGGATTATTCATAATAATTTCCCTGGTAATCCTAGTAGGACTATTTATACTAGTCACCCTAGTAAGCTTAGTATCACTATTCATATTGTCGTCCTAGTAATCCCAGTAGGGCTATTCCTACTAGGCACCCTAGTAATTCTAGTAGTACTAGAGTTCACTAGTAACAGCGGAGTACTATCCATACTCCACCTAGTAGACCTAGTAGTGTTAGTCCTACTAGGGATCCTTGTAAACACAGGCCCAAAAATGTTCTACAAATACAGGAAATAAAGAGATTTTTCACGAAAATAGGGGAATGAATTCTTTTAAATAACTTTTCCATTTTTATCAAAATGGATAAACTTTCAACCGAATACTTGAATTTTTAGCCAAAAAGATGATTTTTCCACCAACAGGACTAATTTTATACCATAAAAGACGAATTTTCATTCAAATAGTTGAATCTTCAACTAAAAGAGACCAATCTTCAACCCAAAATGGAATAGTTAATATAACAGTTGAAAAAAGAATTTTCAACCAAAAAGGTTGAATTAAACCATAAACAACGACTTTTCAACCAAGGAGGGGAATTTCCAACTAAAATGATGAAGCTTCTACCAAAAAGATTATTTTTTCATAAAGTAGTTCATCTTTTAACTAAGTAGTTAAATATTCAACCAAAAAATATCAATTCTCAACAAAAACTGTAATAGTTGATATTCCAACCAAAAAAGATTTTAATCTCAATTAAAAAAGGATTTAATTAAACCGCAAAAAACGAATTTTCAACAAAACAGCTGAATCCTCAAGCAAAACAGATCAATTTTCAACTAGTTGAATTTTCAACCTAAAAAGATGAGATTTCTACCAAAAGATATGAATTTTCAAATCAAAAAGACAAATTTTCAACAAGAGTTGAATTTTCAACAAAATAATATATTAGTAAATATTTACTAGTCTTCCTGCTACAACTATATGTAGTAGTGCTGGTCCACTTAGTAGCACCCTAGTTGTAATAATATTATCAATAGTACCTACTACCTAGTTTCCGAGTGGTATTATTAATTCATTAATAATCCGAGTGCTAGTCCGTGTCATCGAGTAGTGATATTCATCCTGGTACTAGTATCCCTATTAATACAATTAATTTTTCTAGTACTACTGTCATTTTGATCAATAGTTGCAATCACTAGTATTCCGAGTACTACAAGTATTCCAAATATTTCTAGTAATTACTATCGCTAATAGAACTAGTAATACTAGTACTAGACTAAGTCTATCAAACCTACAAGGAAACCTTAAGGTATTCCTGATTACCATTGCAATCCTAGTAATCTTACTCCAAGTGTAACTAGAAGTACTAATTTTACTATTTCACCTAGTAATCCTATTAGTATTAGTCCCATATTAGTATCACTAGTATTTCTAGAAATAATGGACGTTACTAATGCAAGTTTTGCTGGTTTCTGATATTCCTAGTAGGACTATTCGTACTAATAACACAGAGTCTAAACAACCGGACAGTCCTTACGTTTATGTATGTTCATAATATGGTCGAGTCTAAACGTACGGACCTAGCAAGAGGAAGGGGGAGCTGGAAAAGGGATGGAAGCGTGGCTTGTGTCCGGGCGTATAGCCACGACCTACTAATATACCTAGTAATTTTTGGAGAAATACTACACGCTAGTAATCATGGGAGCGCTAGTCCTACTTACACTAGTAAACCTAGTAGAATTAGGGAATCCTAGTAAACATATTAGTACGTTCCGCGGTAATTATAATAGAATTAGACTATCCGAGTAACCCCAGGAGTACTAGACTTGCAATAATGTCTTGTAGTATTAGTCCCACTAGTAACCCCAACTAGGGAACCTAGAAAATATAGTAGTGCTAGGCTTATTAGTAGCTCTGTAATTCCTACTAGAAAATCATACATTGTAAACCTAGTAGTTATTCCTAGTACCTCTAAAAGAATCCTACTATTGTCCCTAGTTCACCTAGTATCAATAGTTATTAGTATTACTAGTCCTATTAGTAATAATAGACTCTACTAGTGTTACTGCTAAAACTATATGTAGTATTGTTCTTCCACTTAGTAGTACCCTAGTTGTTGTAATAATATTATCAATTGTACCTACTACCTAGTTTCTGAGTGGTATTATTAATCCGAGTGCTAATCTATGTTAACGACTAGTAATAGTTATCCTGGTACTAGCATCCCTAGTAACATAACTAATTTTTCTAGTACGAGTACTATTTTGCCCAGTTTTTACACTTCCGTCGGAAACTGTCGGTATGACTAGCGCGAATACTATTAAAAATCACTGTTGACTTTAAACCACGATAACTCGGTCAAAAAAAGTGATAGAGACTTAAAAAGAAACAATTGGAAAGCGTATGAAATTTCGCGCATGATGACCACTAGTAAAAATGTTTTTTACTTTGACGCAGACATGCTTGGTCATTTCTAGTCATATCTTGGGAACCCGTCAAGATTTCTGAAGTTTTATAAGCTCCAATTGAAGATGAGATTATAAAGATTTAATTCTGTAAATTTCAGATGTTTTCCACTACCTTCCTGAGCCATAGTACAAGTTAAACTTGAGGTACAAAATCCAAAATATTCCCGGCAATCACAGATCTTGTGGCCAAAAGCGGTGATCGACGACTGAAACTCGGCGCAGACATGCTTGGACGTTTCTAGTCATATCTAGGGAACCCGTAAAGATTTTCTAAATTTATAGGCTTAAATTAAAGACAAGATTTTGAGGATTTAGTTCTGTAAATTACAGATGTTTGCCACAATTTTCCTAAGTCATAGCACGAGTGGAAGTCGAGGTACAAAATCCAAGATATTCCTGGCAATCACTGATCTTGTGGCCGAAAGCGGTGATGACCGACTGAAACTCGGCGCAGACATGCTTTGACATTTCTAGTCATATCTTGAGAACCCGTGAATATTTTCTAAATTTTATGGGCTTAAATCAAAGATAAGATTTTGAACATTTAGTTCTGTAAATTTCAGATGTTGGCCACAACTTTCCTAAGTCATAGCGCGAGTTGAAGTCGAGGTAAAAAATCTAATATATTCCTGTCAATCACTGATCTTGTGACCGAAAGCGGTGATCGCCGACTGAAACTCGGCTCAGACATGCTTAAACATTTTAAGTCATATCTTTGGAACCTGTGAAGATTTTTAAAATTTTATAGGCTTAGATTAAAGATAAGATTTTGGAGATTTAGTTTTGTAAATTACAGATGTTTGCCACAACTTCCCTAAGTCATAGCATAAGTTAAAATCCAGGTACAAAATTCAAAATATTCCCGACAATCACCGCTCTCGCAGGCGGAAGCGGTGAACGCCGCCTAAAACTCGGCGCAGACATACTTGGACATTTCTAGTTATATTTCGGGAACCCATGAAGGTTTCTAAAGTTTTATGGGCTTAAATTAAAGATAAGATTTGGAAGATTTTAGTCTGTAAATTACTGATTTTTGACACGACTTTCCTAATCATAGCACAAGTTTAAATCTAGGTACAAAATTCAAGATATTCCCGGCAATCACCGCTCGAATGAAGGACAAGACCTTAATGATAATGTAGTATAAATTTCAGATTTTTGCTACAACTTTCCTGGGCTAAAGTCGAGGTACAATTTTCGAGAAATTATTAAATTCTTTGTTAAAACTTCTCAGGTGATATATCATTCTAAAAAACTCGAAAATATCCTTGCTAGGATTCTGCAGACGTGAAATCTCATAAGTTTTCCAACTATTTTTATTCTTAATCTTTGTCTACTACTAGTATTCCAAATATTTCTAGTATTTACTATCGCTAATAAAACTAGTAATCCTATTAGTACTACTCAATTAAAAATTTAAAAAGACTTGAGATTAAATAAAAGATACAACACTCGTGTGTTTTCGTCCAGAACAAACGGCGGATATAACTCGTACCTACACGTGTACATTTAAACGAATAATATAATACCTTCCTCTAACTACATATGCTCATGTTGCAAAGTTGTAGTAGGCACAACAGTGATTCAACTCGAGTCCATAGAAAGAAAGTAACAGATGGTTGCGGGTGGTACTGGACAGTTAACAATGAAGCCAACTGTGTGTACGTAAACAGAAACCATTTCTTTAAAAGCTCCATCTATTCGACCAAATCTGAACCATTAGAGATATCAAAAAATAATCTAAAATTCAAAAAATTAATTTTGCCCAATTATTAGATGACTTCCAAAACCTTTTTTTCGCTCAACTTGTGAATGAAAACACATGAGTATTATTGTATGATTAAAACGTGCTCTACAACATTGCATTGTACGAAACTTGTCATAAGGATCATTTTGTATTTGTATTTACATATTAAAGGACCCTAATGACAAGTGGTGCATAATGCACTGTTATAGAGCATGCTTCATATAGTTCAAAATTTTCTGTTAAAAAATATCCTCTTTCGCTGCGCTGGGAATCGAACCCAGGTCTTCTGATTGCCAGCCGAGTGCTCTACTCACTAAGCTAGTCGAGAGATCGAGAAATTATTTTTTCATAGACCGATTGTACACCGGGCTTTGTCAAAGTAGCTTTAGGATGTCTTCGGGCATTTTCGGCTCGCTTTCCTAACGCCGATTGGGTTTTAGCTTTAGAAACGGGTATGGAGTGGGGGCCTAAGCCCACTCGAGCGTAAATCGGACTTATAGGTAAGGCAGTTTTCGAGCTCGGACTTTCCTTTGGATGACCCTAGCGAGGAAAGGGAAAACTACCATCCATTATGACTCAAGTCTGCAGGTAATGAAACGTCCACTATGACCAACATAGATGCATTCAGGGGCGAACACACCGTATACGAAAAGTAATCTACCCGTTTATATTGAGAGCTTGTATATTGTCATTTAACGTACAAGGTACTACTTTCGGAGGAAGTTTGCTAAAAATTGTACAGTTACACTGATTTGGCGTGAATATTGCATGCATGAAATCAGGGGGCGAATTGCTTATAAGCAACCGTTTTTCTTTACATTTACTTGTGATATTATATTATCTACAGTTTCATTTTACTTAAAATCTGCCTTTCATGATATTATTCACCCCCAAACACCTCCACCTACCCATTCTTTTGGGAATTCACACTTATTTGGGTAGGAGCCCCTCCTTTTCGTATACGGTGTGTTTGCCCCTGAATGCATCTATGTTGGTCATTTGACTACAACGATCCCATCGAAGCGCATTTTTTTCTTCTAATTGTTACATAAAAAATTTATTTTTTTTAAAAAAAAGCGGCCTGTACCGGGGGTCTCTATACTCTTGAGATTATTTATACAAAAAATCAGACAAAATAGCTTCACCGTTTGGCCGGAGTCCGATAAGTCCGATTGACAGTTGATTTCCAGGGCCCTTAATGGTCGGACGTTGGCAACCTTGATTATAATTTTATTCATAAAAATAATGTAATATCTAAAAATAGCGAAGGAAAATATGAGGTAAGAGCGTGCTGTGAATTATAATTTAACACAGCTTCAATGTGCTCGCTTACGTGTATCGTAAATATGTATATTTACAATATTTATATCCGCGAATGCAGAAACTGCAGCCTGTAATGTTACATAGGCTCCATTGTACAGCATCAGCGCTTAAAGGCTTAAATCCATCTGCACTCACGAATCCCCCCAGTGTAATAATCGCGAATACGGTATCTATTATTCGACCCCACTTGTGGTAGGTGGTCAGTGACATACGACTACGGATAATCTACCCAGCTTATTACCATAACGCTTATGATACTTTTGAATGAATTATAAAGTGCAACGATCGCCACACACGCGTGGGAGAAAATTGCACTTGCGAGCATTTTTTAAATGAAGTACATCTCATTCTGTATATTTGAACCAGTACTCGTGTGGAAAAATGGAGTGGGCCCCCGCAAGGGGCCCTCGTGGATTATCCTCATGCCATGAGGGGTCCATGAGAGCAATCCAGACGTGGCCCTTCATGGAAACGATATGCTAATCAGGAGGATCCAGCATGGGTTTGCCTTGTGGTTGCCCTTATGGGCCCCTCGCAGTTCCACAACGTTAAATTTTCTGTTTTTAAAAGTACCTTTAATAATTGTTTTCTCATCCTTTTTAAGCATATTCTAATAAATATATATGACAAATTTAAAGATACAAAATATTGGTAGAAATATTAGTGCCTTGACCGGGACTTAAACTTATGACCTGCATCTTATCAGTCTTCCGTTTTTCCTTCTGTTGGAATTATCTTCATTTTCAATAACTGCATATTTAAATAAGATATTGTGACTATTTGATATAAAGATTCCATTTGGCATTAGAACACTTTAAAAAAATGTTGAAAATATAGCAAATTTTTTTTATGCTAGATTTTTCGACTAATTAGGATATTTAACTTTTTTTCTTCTAGTGAGTGATTACTTTTTTAAAATCAGTCGAAAAATTTTTACATGTTGAAAGTTAACAAAACGGTAGCGATTTTTCTGATAATCGAAAATTCTCATTTTTCTTCAAAAATACGCGCGAGGTATAAAAAAAGTTTACGCATCAAAGTTTTTCAACTTTAAACACCCTACAAAACGTTCTTCTACTTTTTTCCAATTTTTTTCACCGTTCTGAATGTAGAATATGCATATGTGCATTTTTATTGTTTAAAAAAAAACTATTTTTGTTTTCTGTCTCTTTAAACACCTGTGAGGCATCGTTTTCTACGATTTTTCAGTGATAATTGTATAATTTTATTATTTAGAATAATGTATTATTATTTCAGTGATAATTTTATACACACATTGATCTTTATCGCTTTATTTCTGCAAAATTTTTAAAAATTATTGTTTTTTTCATTTTCAAAAAGAATATTGGGAAATATCAAAAAGTGTTAAACGAACTTTTTTTTATATGGGAATAACTTTGCTGTGTAAACCTTCTTCGTAAATCGCGTATTTTTTTCAAATGAGAATTCTTGTTTTTCAGAAAAATCGCCGCCATTTAGTTAATTTTCAACATTTTTTGCAATTTTCTCGTGGATTTTCAAAGGTTGTGAAATCCCCCACTAGAATAAAAAAAAGATTAGTCAAATAGCCTAATTAGTTGAAAAAATATAACATTTTTGAAAGAAATTTCTACCATTTATTTAAAAAAAAAAATTGAAACCAGTTTTGGCACCGTTCTACAATACTTTCTAATTTCAAAAGGAACTTTCTCACCAAATTTTATGCTTTTGTAATCATTGGAGCCAAATTTTCAATACACTTAAAGTACCGCTTGGACAAGTCGAAAAAAATGAAAATATGAACAATTTTAATAAGTGGTTCGATCTCTTTGACAATTCAGCGTTGAATAAGTTACATTTGAATTCTTAATTATTTCTCAAGTTTATCGGAGTTAAAAAAGGGAAATTGATTATTTTATAACTTTTTGATGTTGGAAAAAGGGAGAATGGGTGTTTTTTATTTTGTAAATATGTTGAGGTTGAAAAAAAAACAAATGACGTTTTTACTGTCAAAGTTTTTGTTCTTGAAAAAGAGGAAATTGATGATTTTTTAAATACTTTCTGAGTTTTTTTAGTTGAAAATGAAGAAATGGACGTGTCAATTTCTTTCTATGTTTTTTGGTGTTTTTAAAGAAGAAATTAATGTTTTCATTATTTTATAAGTTTTTTTGAGTTGAAAGAGGAATCTATTGTTTTAATATTTTCTTCAAAGCTTTTGGGTTCGAAAAAAGACAATTGGCGCTTTCATTATTTTCTAGGTTTTTGAGGTTGAAAAGAGTGAAACTTGTCGTTCTAGTATTTTCTGAATTTTTTGATGTTAGAAAATGGTATAATTGGTGTTTTCTATTCTGTAAATTTGTTGGGATCGAAGAAAAAAACAATTCACCTTTTTACTTTCCAAGTTTTTGCATTTGCACAAGAAGAGATGGACGATTTTTTAAATACTTTATAAGTTTTTTTAGTTGAAAAGGGGGGAATTGATGTTTTTATTATTTCATAAGTTTTTATTTAGTTGAAAGAGCAATTTATTGTTTTATTACTTCCTTTAAAGTTCTTGGGTTCGAAAAATGACAATTGACGCTTATAATATTTTCTAAGTTTTTGAGGTTGAAAGAAGTGAAATTCGTGCTTTTAGTATTGTCTAAATTTTCAGAGTTGAGAAAGGGGAATTAATTATTTTCTAACTTCTTTGATGTTGGAAAAAGGTGGAATTAGTGTTTTCTACTTTTTAAATTTGTTGGGATTCGAAAAGAAACAATTGATGTTTTTTACCCTCTTAGTTTTTGTAGTTAAAAAAGGGTGAATCTGTAATTTTTTTAATACTTCCTGAGTCTTTTGAGTTGAAAAGGGGGGAAATGACGTTTTGAGTATTTTTTAAGTTTTTAAAGTTGAAAAGGGGTGGATTGGTGATTTTTGTTATTACTTTCTGAGTTTTTTGAATTGAAAAGGGGGGAATTGACGTTTTTAGTATTTTCTGAGTTTTTAGAGTTGAAAAGGGGGAATTGATTATTTTCTAACTTTTTTGATACTAGTAAAAGGGAGAATTGGTATTTTTCAAATTTGCTGAGATTAGAAGAGAAATCATTGGTTTTTTACGCTCTAAGTTTTCGTAGTTTAAAAAGGGGGAATTGATAATTTTTTAATTACTTCCTGAGTTTTTAAGGTTTTTATGGGGGATTTGACGTTTTTATTATTTTATATCCTTTTTGGTCATTTCGAAGAAACAATTGACGTTTTTAGTATTTTCTAAATTCTTAGAGTTGAAAAAGAGAAATTTATTATTTTCTAACATTTTTGAATTTGGAAAAAGGGAGAAATGGTGTTTTTTAAAAATTTGTTGGGGTTGGAAAATAAACAATTGACATTTCTTACTTTCTAAGTTTTTGTAGAAGAAAAAGGGGGAATTAATGATTTTTTTTATTACTTTCTGAGTCTTTGAGTCGAAAAGGGGGGAATTGACGTTTTTAGTATTTTCTGAGTTTTTAGAGTTGAAAAGGGGGAATTGATTATTTTCTAACT
>JAUMHM010000004.1:122524-135573 GCA_032362435.1 Melikaiella ostensackeni
AGAAAATTGGTATTGTTCAAATTTGCTGAGATTAGAAGAGAAACAATTGGTTTTCCACTCTCTAAGTTTTCGTAGTTGAAAAAGGGTGAATTGGTGATTTTTTTATTACTTTCTCAGTTTTTTTAGTTGAAAAGGGGGAAATTGACGTTTTTATTATTTCCTATGTTTTTGGTGTTTTAAAAGAAAGAATTGACGTTTTTAGTATTTTCTCAGTTTTTAGAGTTGAAAAGTGGGAATTGATTATTTTCTAACTTCTTTGATGCTGGAAAAAAGGGAAAATTGGTATTTTTCATATTTGCTGAGGTTAGAAGAGAAACAATTGGTTTTTTAATCTCTAAGTTTTCGTAGTTGAAAAAGGGTGAATTGGTGATTTTTTGATTACTTTCTAAGTTTTTTGAGTTGAAAAGGGGGGAATTGACGTTTTCATGATTTCCTATGCTTTTGGTGTTTTGAAAGAAAGAATTGACGTCTTTAGTATTTTCTAAGTTTTTAGAATTGAAAAAGAGGAATTGATTATTTTCTAACATATGTGATTTTGGAAAAAGGGAGACGTAGTATTTTTTATTTTTTTTGTTTGTTGGGGTTGGACAAGAAAGAACTCACGTTTTTTCATCTCTAAGTTTTTGTATTCGAAAAAGGGGGAATCGATGTTTTTCTTATTTTCTATGTTTTTTGGTGCCTCAAAAGTAAGAGTTGACGTGTCTAGTATTTTCTAAGTTTTTAGGGTTGAAAAAGAGGAATTGATTATTTTCTATCTTTTTTGATTTGGAAAAAGAAATCAGGGAAATAATTATTTCATTGTTTTATTTAGAGTTTTTGGCTGTCAAAAAAAGACAATTGTTTTTTTTATTATTTTATAAATTTTTTAGACTGAAAAAGTGGAATTCGTGCTTTAAACGTTTTCTAAGCTTTTAGAGTTGAAAACAAGGAATTGATTATTTTCTAAATTTTCTCATGTTGGAAAAAGGGAGAATTTGTTTTTTTAAAGCTTTTTGGGGTTTGAAAAAAAAACTATTGACCTTTCTGACTCTCTATGTTTTTGTAGTTGAAGAAGGGGAAATTGACGATTTTATTATTTTCTATGTTTTTTAGTGTTTCAAAAGAAAGAATCGACGTTTTTAAGTATTTTCTAAGTTTTTAGAGTTCAAAAAATGGGAATTGATTATTTTCTATCTTTCTTGATGTTGAGAAGAGGTAGAATTGTTGTTTTTATTTTTTGAATTTGTTGGGACTAGAAAAGAAACAATTGATGTTTTTTACTCTCTGAGTTTTTGTAGTTGAAAAAGGATGAATCGGTGATTTTTTATTACTTTCTGAGTTTTTTAAGTTGAAAAAGAGGAATTGATTATTTTCTAACTTTTTTGACTTTGGAAAAAGGAGGCATTGGTGTTTTTTATTTTCCAAACTTGTTGGGGTTGAGAAAAACAATTGACTTTTTACTTTTCAAGTTTTTGTACTGAAAAAACAGGAAATTGACGATTTTTTTATTACTTTTCGAGTTTTTTGAGTTGAAGATGAGGGGAATTTATTGTTTTATTATTTTCTGTAAAGTTTTCGGCGCTCGGAAAAAGACAACTTGTGCTATGCTTTTTGGTATTTCAAAAGAAAGAATTGACATTTTTAGTATTTTCTAAGTTTTTAGAGTTGAAAAAGAGGAATCGATTATTTTGTAACTTTTTTTACTTTGAAGAAAGGAGGAATTGGTGTTTTTTATTTTCCAAACTTGTTGGGGTTGAGAAAAAATACTGACTTTTTACTTTTCAAGTTTTTGTAGTGGAAAAAAAGGACATTGACGATTATTTTATTACTTTCCGAGTTTTTTGACTTGGAGATGGGGGGAGATTATTGTTTTATTATTTTATTATTTTCCTTCAAGATTTTGTCGTTCAAAAAAAACAATTGGCGCTTTTATTATTTTCTAAGGTTTTGAGATTGCAAAAAGTGAAATTCGTGCTTTTAGTATTTGTCAGTTTTTAGAGCTAAAAAGGGAAAATGAATTATTTTCTAACTTTCTTGATGTTGGAAAAAAGGAGAACTGGTGTTTTTTATTTTTTAAGTTTGTTTGGGCTGGATAAAAACAATTGACGTTTCTTACTCTCTAAGTGTTTGCAGTTGAAAAAGGGGGAATTGATGATTTTTTTATTACATTCTGACTCTTTGAGTTGAAAAGGGGGGAATTAAAGTTTTTATTATTCCCTATGTTTTTATTGTTTTAAAGGAAAGAATTGACGTTTTAGTATTTTCTCAGTTTTTAGAGTTGAAAAAGGGGAATTGATTATTTTCTAACTTTTTTGATGTTGGAAAAAAGAATTGGGAATTTATTTTTTTATTATTCTCTTTAAAGTTTTTGGTTTTCGAAAAAAAGACAATCGCTTCTTTTATTATTTTCTAAATTTTTGGCGCTGAAAAAGAGAAACTCGTGCTTTTACTATTTTCTATGTTTTTTTGTGTTTAAAAAGAAAGATTTGATGTTTTCAGTATTTAATTTTTTAGAATTTAAAAAAGGGAATTGATAACGTTTTAACTTTTTCGATGTTGGAAAAAGGAATTGGCTATTTGGGAATTTGTTGTTCTATTATTCTCTTCAAAGGTTCTGGCGCTCGAAAAAAGACAATTGGTGCTTTTATTATTTTCTTAGTTTTTGGGGTTGAAAAAAGTAGAATTCGTGCTTTCAGTTTCGTAAGTTTTTAGAGCTAAAAAAGGGAAAATTATTATTTTCTAACTTTCTTGATGTTGCAAAAAGGGAGAATTGGTGTTTCTTATTTTTTAAGTTTGTTGAAGCTGGAAAAGGAACAATTGACATTTTTACTGTCTAAGTTTTTGTAGAAGGAAATGGGGGAATTGCCGCTTTCATTATTTTCTATGTTTTTTGGTGTTTCAAAAGAAAGAATTAATGTTACTACTGGTTTCTAAGCTTTTTGGAGTGAAAAGGGAAATTTATTGTTTTATTTTTTTTTTTTAAGTTTTTGAGGTCTGAAAAAAGGCAATTGGTGCTTTTTTATTTTCTAAGTTTTAAGAGTTTGAAGAGGGAAAATTGTTTGGTTCACCAAGCTTAAATTTTAGAATTTCCCCAACAGATAGAAAGAAATTGATTTATTTTTAAAGAAATATTATAAGAACTAGACCAGTAAATCGAAAAAATTAAACGCTAAATTAACTAATTAGTATTTTTTGCTAATATTAAAATTTATTGCATCCTATTATTACAAAATCTATAAAAAGTAAATTTGTTTAAAAAATTGTGATTCACAATGATCTTGCAATTAAATTTGTAAATATCAATTCTGGGCTGTTGTGAAAATCAGTCATCATTCATATTCAATCATAATATTTAGCTCAATTAATTAAATATAATTAATTAATTTTTTATTCAGCTGAAAAGACAACTAAATAACAATTAGATACTTAGTCGGAATCAATTGTACAAATTTCCTCATAAAAAAGCTGCTGCATTTTGAGTCTCATTTTCAACTTTCTCCCTTCAGGCATTTTTGTCAGCTGTTGATACAGTGATAGTAGGAAATGATAATCTCCATCCAGATAATTAGTTTCATTTTGAAAAAAAGTAGACCTGTCATTATTTGTGATGACTCTTAAAATCTGAACATCATCTTTATCAATTGTCGATTTATTTTCGAATTTTGATTGTCTTTCTTCTCTAGAATCCATAAGATTTTTATCTGCATTTTGAGTTATATTATGAGTTAAAATTTTCGTTGGACATTCGTGCAAATTTTGAGGCAAATTTATCGCCTCAATTTTAAGTGCATTTCGAGATATATTTTTTAGCAAATTTTGAGGCTCAATTCGAGGCGAATTGTGAGGTACTAATTGGGGAGAACTTTGAGTCTTATTTTGAAATGAAAATTCAGGTCTATTTTGAGGCAAACTTTGAGGTATAATTTGAGTCAAAAGTTTAGATGCTGTTGGAGGAGCCACAGTCTCATAAGAGTAATGAGGCCTATTTTGAGGGATAGCTTCAGTCACATTTTGAGTCATATTTGAAGATGCATTTTGAGTCAAAGTTTGAGGCACAGTTTGAGATGAATTTTGGGGTACAACTTCAGCCACATCTTGAGTCACAATTTGAGAAGTATTTTGAGTCACAGTTTGATCACTTTGAGGCCTATTTTGAGCCACTGTTTGAGCCAAACATTCGGCCAAGTTTTGAGCCAGAATCGTATTCCCAACTGATTTTCCATCTGAATTTTCTCTATTAACAGAACCCTTTCGAGTTTCATCATTCGAGCTTCTGCTGAAATTTCTAGAATTCCTGAAGAATTCCAAAGTCTTGTCATTCTTTCCAGCATCCTCGAGCAAGATCGTTACATCCCCTCGAAGCATGGAAATCTTCTCCAACAGATTCCCATTTTTCTTAGCATCGTCATTTGTTCCTACATCCACAATCTCTTCCATTATGCCAAACGATTCGAAACCTTCTCCTTTATCTAATTTATTTTCCCCCGTATTTAATGTACACCCACTTAATTTAAAATCCCCACTTTCCCTTTCTTGTTTAACAATTATTGATTCTTGCAAAGCGTTGATGGCATCCTTAAAATATTTCGCCATTAAATTCAGTTTTCTGTCAAAAATCAATTCTCTATCTTGAAAACTAGACGTACTCTCTAAATTTCTTGCATACTTCTTATCTTCATCAATTTTTAGTGGAGATTTATTCAAATTAAAGCTATCTTCATTTACTTTGTCCCTCATCATTTTTACTTCGAAATTATTATCTTCAGATATTTTTTCAATATTCTTATCATGGATTATCTCTTTTTGTTTTTCTTGTCTAAATCCATCATTGCTCATTTCGAGACTTCGACTACACAAGTCTATAAAATTATAATCCTCTTCATCTCTTGAATTTTGCTTAGAATTTTCGATGAGCCTTCTTTTTCTCTTGGGTGAAGATAAGACATCCTTCAAGGTTGTTCTTATGCTCCTTTTTCTTGAAAATCTCAGCTTGAGACCTTTATCAGAAATGGATTGATGTGCAAACTTCTGTTTTCTCAACACGACATCTGATAAGGAAATTCCAGCTCTTTGTCGATTATTTTCTTCCTGATTTCTAACAGAATTCATCAATTCTTTATTCTTATCCGAATTTTCAGATTTTTTGTCGATTATTTTCAAACATAAAGAAGCTGGACAAGTTTGAGGTCTTTCAAACTTCAATTTTCTTCTTGATTTTTTAACCAAGGTTGAAGATGTCGATATTTTATTTTCGTTTCTTCGAATATTTGATGACTCTTCATCGGATGATAAAATGTTTGAAGATTTTGAAGATTCGAGACTTTGGATTATTATCGAGGAACGATTTGAATTTGAACCTTCTTGTTGTAGATAAAAACTCGAAGAGGAATTCTACAATTTCAAAGAGCATTTCAATTTAACAACTTGAACATTTGAATACAAAATAAAGAAAATACGATTATTTTATTCACCTGATTTTTTCGAATTTGCAATTTCAAATTTCGAGAGCTCTTGACCCTTTTGGCTGGCCTCGAACTCCTTTTATATTTGATTGATTTTCTTCGAGGACGAAGATGATATAATTTTAAAAGGTTATTTTCATCTTCGAAAAATGTATTTGGAGTTTGGCAACTTTTATCAATCTTCTTTTTCATATTACCAATGAAATAGTCCTCGAATAAATATCACTGCAAATATTTTTTTAAAATTATTACTCAGGTTAGGTGGACAAAATTTACTGGATTTCATATACTCTAGAAAAATAAATTATACAAAGGAAATAAGACTTCTCGTCGTCAACTTCTATTATCCAATTTAATTTATAATGAAAGCTCTTCAAAGTCATTCGATATTTACAACAAAAGCGAGAGATAAAAACTGATAAAAAAAATTATTTTAATCCATCAAAATAAAGTATCCACAAAATGTCGAATTGACATTTTAAAGCTATGAAATTGTCTGAAAGTAGTGGAATAAAAATTCGACCCAACTTGGAGAAATCAAAATTTAATAAAAAATTTAACCTTTTTTTATAACTAAAAAATGGTGTAACGATATGTCAAGAAAATCTCTACAAATAATCTTTTTAATAAGAAAAATCATGAAAAACATTATGCGAATTGAGAAGAATTTGTGCTTTTTGATACTCTTGCGCGTTTAAATTAAGACTTTCAAATTATCTTATAAATTATTCAAAATATTATACACTTTACTAGTACTTTTCGCAGAAATTAGTAATTTAAAAAAATAATTTTAATGTATGAAATAATAAAGTTTTGAAAAAGACTTTAAATTTCTGAAAATGTTAGGTTGTGTCAGTTTTTTAAACCGAAAATTAGGAATTTTAAACGAAAATCATCATCAAGATTCTCAATTTTCAACAATTTTAGGTTATGTTAGCGTTTCACACTCGAAATGGGTATTCTTAATAAATAAATATTAGATTTTAAAGATTTAAAATTTTTCAACGAGTCACGTTTCTCTGTTTCATTAGCGTTTTCTACAGGAAATTGACATTTTGAAATAAAAATCATTAAATTTTAGAGGTTCATTTTTTAAAAACAATTTTAGGTTATATTAAACGTTATTCACAGAAATTCCATTATTTTATTGAAGAATCATTAGACTACGAAGATTTACAATTCTAACCAATTTTTTATTATGTTATGTTTGTCTTTTTCATCGGACATTATTGGTATTTTTAATAAAAAACATTAGATTTCAAAAAATATGTACAAACTTGAACAATTTAGATTTTGTTAATGTTTTTCGCCGGAAATGAAAATTTTTATTAAAAAATCATTAGATTTCAAAGCAGAGTCATAATTTTTGAACAGTTTTAGGTTACGTGAGCGTTTCACATCGAAAATTGGTATTTTCAAAAAAAAATTATTATAATTTGACAAAAATTTGGAATCTTTCAACAATTTTGAATTATATTAGTCTTTTCCGTTGGAAATTGGTATTAAAAATAATAAATTAGATTTCAAAATATATTAACAACTTTTAAAGAATTTTAGGTTATGCTGGCGTTTCACATTGGTATTTTTAGTAAAAAGATATTAGATTTCAGAAAAGATTTGAATATGTTATAGGTTCAGCTAGCAGTTTTCACTGGAGATATCGATATACGTTTCAAACAAGATTTAAAATTTTGAAATAATTTAAAGTTATGTTAAAGTTTCTCACCGAAAATCAGTTATTCTAAACAAAAATCATTAAACTTTCTGAGAAGATTCACGATTTGGAACAATTTTGTGTTATGTTATGATCGTGCTCTTCATCAAAAATTAGTATTTTTACTAAGGAAAAAAAAACATAAGATTTTTCAGATTATCATTATTCTTCAAATTATCATTTCAGAATCATTAAATACACAAATTTTTGTTTTGTTGGGGTTTTATACAGGAAATTGGTATTTTGAAAAAACAATCATTCGGTTTTAAAGAAGATTTGAATTTTTTAAACAATTTGAGGTTATGCTCGCACTTGTTACTGGAAATATCGATCTTAATTTTAAAAAATATTTAAAGTTTTGGAACGATTCAAGGTTATGTTAACGTTTTTCACCAAAAATCGGTTATTTTAAACTAGAAGCATTAAATTTCAAAGGAGATTCACAATTTGGAACAATTTTGTGTTGTGCTAAGCTCAGAATCATTAAATACACAAATTTTGGTTTTGTTGGCGTTTTATACAGGAAATCGGTATTTTGAATAAAACAATTATTCGGTTCCAAAGAAGCTTTGAAATTTTTAAACAATTTTAGGTTATGCTCGCTCTTGTCACCGGAGATATCGATATAAATTTTTTCAAATGTTTAAAATTTTGGAACAATTTAAGGTAATGTTAACGTTTTTCGACAAAAATCGGTTATGTTAAACTAAGACGCATTGAATTTTAAAGGAGTTTCACAATTTGAAACAATTTTTTGTTATGTGACGTTAGAGTTTTTCATCGAAGATTGTTATAAGATTTTTCAGATTTTCATTCAGAATCATTAAATTCACAATTTTTTATTTTGTTGACGGTTTATTCCAGAAACTGGTACTTTTAATGAAAAAAACATCCGATTTCAAAAAAGATTACACTCTTTAAAACAATTTTAGGTTATGGACATGCTTTACACCGAACATCGGTTATTGTAAACATAAAGCATTAAGTTTAAACAAGATTCACAATCTCAAACAACTTTTTGTTATGGTATGTTAGAGTTTTTCTTCTAAAATTGCTATTGTTAATAAAAAATCAGTTTTCATTCATTTTCAAAAATATTGTCCTTGCTTTTATTTCTTATTGCTGTAGGTAATGGATAATATGAAAAAAAATTGTGTTAATTAAAGTAAATTGAAACTTCTCATTACACAAGAACTGTAATTTTTATTTTTTTTTCTCTTACTTGTTTTCAACATTTGCAAGGCTTGGTCAGACAGTTAAAGACATTATGCGCCTATTGAAGTGAGAGGGATATTTCAAATGGACAGCTTGTCCGTTTGAAAAGCCGCGTCGGCTGCACAGCAGCTTGTTGTGGGCGTTGTACCACAATACTGGAGAACGGTTAGTTCCTCGGAAAAATTCTGATTTATTTCACATATCAGGGAGTTGTCTTTTGAGTAGGTACTTGCTGAAAGTTTATGTCGTCCGTGTCTCAAGTATCCTTGTAAACGTTTACTGATGCATTTACATATTTACACAGTTCCGCATGCTGGACCTTTGTTCGTTATCTCAAACCTTTTAGTGTCGTTTCTATTTATTTCCTTGTGCAATGCCAATACCTTTTTAGAATTGGAGATCCTTTTTGCATTTAGAAAGCTCTTCAGAGTGCAAATTGGTAAGCTGATAACACACAAAAAAGATTGCACAAGCGTTGAAACATGTTTGAGTTGTTAAAAATATATAAGAGAATAGCTATAGCCTGAGGGTGAACTTTACTGCGCAGCTGTAAGAGCTTTAGAAGTCTAGTGCGCAGCTATTATGCTACTAGAAGACTACTGCGCAGCTTTAGAGAGTAGAGCTGCGCAGTGGACTTCTATCGAGTTTATAGCTGCGCAGTAATGTCCAACGTAACCAATAATTATTTTCACCTAAGAATACAAGAGAAAAAATATAAATGAAGTCTCTAGCGCACGATGTTGTTATACAAGAGCTTATCTCGAGTCATCGGAACTGAGAAAGTATGAATTATGATGGGGATAAAAAAGAATGTCTGGGAGACGGAGTGGTTACAAGTAATGGTTATATTGGTTTCACCGGAAGAAACGAAAAGTAGCTCAACAAGAGAGGCGTGTACGAGACAAGGTCGCGGTCCGTTCAGAGACTGGAGCGGAGAAAGTATTTATCTCATTTCTCGACGGTCGGATGCTCGGTTCTAAAGATCAGCGCACTCGAGTTATGTCACTATTACCCGAGGTTCTTAATTATCGCTCCGGCATCGGGAACGAAGAGAGCATGTTACGTCTCTGCAACCTAACCTTACTTCATAATATCGTGCAGCTCGATCAGCTCGAGGCACAAAATGCTCTAGCTACAAATTACAATATATTGGTGTGCATCTAATTTTCAATCAAAATACAATTACAAATTTTTCCAGCAGCCACAGATTGGTGTACAAATTTCTCGCTGCCACCAGTTAATGCAGAATTGCCCTTAGTCATAGAATAGTGCAGCAATTGTCCTCACTCATAGATTGGTGTAGCAATTGTCTCAAGCCACAAAGTGTTATAGCAATTATCCCTAGCTACAGCTTCGTGCGCCAATTGTCCCCAGACACGAATTGGTGCAGCGATTATTTCTATCCACAGATTGGTTACAACAATTGAGCTATGGAAAGCTAAAACCGCTCAATTTCATTTTCTGAAGTCAAGTCTCAATCCACAGATTGGTACGGCAATTGTCCTTAGCTCAGATTGGTACAGCAATTCTGTTCATCCGGAGATTGGTACAACAATTGTCCCTAACTACAGATTGGTACAGCGAGTCTCTCCATCCACAGATTGGTACAGCAATTGTCCCTCGCTACAGATTGGTGTAGCAACTATCCCTAGCCACAGAATGGTATAGTAATTGTCCCTAGCCTCAAATATCACTTAGTAGCGGTCAACACCCTTAAGTAATACAAAGTTTGATATAATGGCTTTAACCAGGAAGTGTCTAGTAACACTTGGAAGGTCTTCGTGACAGGGGTTCGTGTGTGAACGTTATTACAGGGTGATCACAAGGTCATGCTACTTTCGCCCTTCCTGGAGGAAGATCCTATTTCAGTACCTTGAAGCGTCGAGTCACGAGGACTCTCGCAGACTCTGTATCCCGCATTGTTATACAACACCTTCGCTCTGCGTATCGGCTCTGGGCACATTCCTTTGAAAGCGAGCACAAAGTGCCGTAGTTTGGCGCTAACAATGCGCTGCCGGACATTCGCTATTCTATCAGCTGCACCCGCTATTATGCCAGCGCGATCGCAAACCTTCTTGGAACGAGATTGATTTCATGCTCACGCGTCCAAAGCCTACGATAACAATATTGTTGTTGCATTACTTGAAACCCTAGCTTCCGATCTGCAAGATCGATTTCATGATCGAAATGATACCTATAAAACGAGCCACTCCGTCATCCGATAAATGTCATAGAAATAGTCAATTAAAAACGTCACGCATCATTGAAGAAGTACTATTCGATCACTGCGCAGCTTTTAGTATCGTATTCGTATAATGCGCAACTTTGAGTCTATCAGATGCTCTAATGATGCTGCTATAATGATATTGGATTAGTAACAAAGTATAATGAAGAATAGGAGGGTGCGTCACGATCTGGCGTTATAATCGCTTCATATCAAGCTGGCCTCAAGATCGCAAGATCATATTCAGTCGGATAAATAAACGTAATCATACAGCGATCCTAATGAGCCGTTGCGAGGCGCGTACCTTGTCACTTCCAGGCACGTATATCCTTTGTGAAGCGGACGTTGAGTTAATGACAAAAGTAAAAAAGCCGGCCCGGCCGGAGGCTACGGTGAGTAAATTAGTGGTCACTATAGAAATCAGGAACTCTTCTACAAATCGTTGTATGTAATTAACATAATGCACAAAGTCTTACCATGATTGCAATTACGACTCCACTTCCTGTTTATTACTCAATGTACGATTTATAGGTTCTATAGTTTCGCGATCGGAACCCCGTAGGTTCATTCTCTTCTCTTCAATAAAAACTTGGTAATTATTACTGTAATGATGAATATCGTATTCCTAATTCTAAATTCTGTAACTAGAGTAGATTAAGCGAATTTTTAGAAGACAGAAGAACATGTTCAGAATCGGATTTTTATGCAGGAAGTGCATTCCCTTGAAGGTAGCTTCCCGCGATTCCGAGGTTAAGAATCCCTTAGAAGTAGGTGGTCCGCAAAGTAAGGAGTTCAGGGGCTTTCCTTACGTTGGTGGGATGGTCCTCAGGAGTCACACTGTAATTTCGCTTGAGTTCCTAGAACGGAGTGTAGTTCCCTGTTCAAGGGACTCCATACTGGGACGAGTGGGTAATTTAATCGAGTCTCGACTATCACCATAAGCCAAAAGTACTCTACCAGTAGCATTTACTTACTAGTCCGAGACCGAGGGTTATCATCACGTAATTCGCGTAATCACTTCCGGATGGAATCTCTGCTTTTCAGGCTCTTCGTCACGAGAAGTACCTGATGTCGGGCAAAACAATACCACATTTCTGAAACACTTCTTTCATCTATCTTTCATGTTAGATAACTCTCGAAAAATGTACGTTAAGAATTTTGTTAAACATAGTTAGAAACATTGTAAATTTTGTATTGGTAATTCACAGAAAAATGGTCAAGAGCCAAAAATTATCAATATTTTTTAATTTCAGTTTCAAAATGAGCCTAAGAACGTTAACAAATCTCAAAGGGTTTTCTACTTATAAAAAAGTTTGGTCGTGCATGACACATTTTGTCGTTACATCTAGATATTTCATCACTGGAACATATAGCTGCGCATTAGAGTCATGTGTAGCGTTTAGCGGTGCAGTAGAATTCTATAAATTATATTGCTGCGTAGTAGAATTCTAAAGCAATCACAGTTACACAGTAGTGTTATATGGTCTCAAAATATTTCCCAAATCAATTAAAACATTAAAAATCAGGCTAAACGCCTTATAGTAACGGGATCTAACCTGAAAGTAATATCAATAATCTGCCTATATTTTCCCTTTTCAAAGAAAATAATTTACCAGCTTTAAAAGTTCCCAGGTCATAGAACACCCGTTGAGATACAGAAAAATAAACAAGTAAGGCTGCTATGGAACAGGACTTGCTTTTGCAAAAGTTCTCTATTCTGATCGTGGATTTACGAGCGATGATAAATCGACGGGGTTCTTCACGCGACGGAACTCCCGATGGGATTTCAAAAAAGTTCTAGGTAAAAAGCCGACGTATCGTGCTTCGATGATCTCCAATATTCGTGATCTATGGTTTCTATTTAGGGTCAAGAGATTAAACCAGCTTCTGGTAATCCATCCTGTAATTCAGCTTCGAATAAAGCTCAGTATAAATGATGAAATATTACTATAAATATAAAATGAAGTTCTTTGCAGATATGAGATAAATTTCCAAATAAATAAATGATCTTGAAACTTGAGGAAGCAAAAGGCGTGAACTGAATAATTTCCAGGATGAGAATAATCTCGAAGAGAAGGTCAATCGAGTGTATTTGATAGTCGGACTGTAAAAAGTGAAATACGAGAGCAAGAGGGAAGTGAAGGAGAAAGAGGTAAAGACCAGATCGTCGCTTAATGGAGGCAACGTAGCAGGATCATGCACCAGCATCCCTGGTGAGGATTAACATAAACACGACGCATTATCGCAACACCGAAGTGCTGTTAAGCGCGGATCCTCAGTCGCTTCTTTTTATGCACATAACTGTATATTTGTATAAGTCAGTCTAAAAGATTCATATTCTTCAATTTTCTAAGGAATTTACATTTTCTGAAGCAGCTCTTTCATTTTGAAAATTAATTGAACGCCATTTTCCGCCTCATTGAAGAAATCTAGTGCGCGTTCTTCCGGTTCAAAT
>JAUMHM010000004.1:135673-145769 GCA_032362435.1 Melikaiella ostensackeni
CACATAACTGTATATTTGTATAAGTCAGTCTAAAAGATTCATATTCTTCAATTTGCTAAGGAATTTACATTTTCTGAAGCAGCTCTTTCATTTTGAAAATTAATTGAACGCCATTTGCCGCCTCATTGAAGAAATCTAGTGCGCGTTCTTCCGGTTCAAATCGTGGGGTGCATTTGAAATTTTATTGCGGACTACCACGAAGTTCCGTAATTTCCGGGAAGAGTTAGTTAAATGTACTTGGTGGCCTCTCGGCTAGTCTTTTTAGACAAAAAAAATGTCCTTTATTTTGTTTTGCTACAGTTTCGAATACTCAACGTACTGCTCTTCAGGCGTTGTAGATGTTGTTAGCACACTGGTTTTCGGCCATGTTAAATAAAATGTCGAATGCTTGGCGACCGTTGATGGTTAAATTAGTTAGATGTACTTGGTGGCCTCTCGGTCAATTTTCAGAGACAACAAGTGCTGTTAACATAACTGTATATTTGTATAAGTCAGTCTAAAAGATTCATATTCTTCAATTTGCTACAGAACTTACATTTTCTAAAGCAGCTCCTTCATTTTGAAAATGAATCGAACACCATTTGCCGGCTTATTAAAGAAATCGAGTGCACGTTCTTCCGGTTCAAATCGTGAAGTGCATTTGAAATTTCATTGTGGACCACCACGAAGTTCCATAATTTCCGGGAAGAATGTCAAGGCCTCAAGGCTCTCTTGCTTGTCATTCGTAGGATGTCTAATCCCTCGCTATTGTGTACTCAAGAATGGCGTCTCTTCTATAGAACGTGGCGAACCTATCTAAGTTTTCGTGCGAATTCCCCTATGCATGAACTTCCGCATGAATTATTCATTCGGAAGTTCGTGCATTCTGAGATTATACAAAGATCATCATTAATGCCATATCGAATTGCTTGTCTATTTCCCTGGACCACAGCGATGAGTAAGAGATTCGCAAGATTTATGGTAGCGCAGTTGTTCACAATAGAAACTATAGCTGCGCTGTAGTGTCCTCTCCAAATGACATGAAAATGAACTGCAAAAGGAGAGCAATACTCACAAATGTGATACGAGCTAACCATCTAATAAAAGATACTAAAGGGCAGTAAATTTGTGGCCTGAAGGAAGTCCGGTAATTTCAATTATCTCACATTACGCACACCTGCTTCGGCGTCTGAGTAGTGCGCGCGCAAGGCTTATGAATAAATATCTATAAATATGACGTCGAGCATGGTAAGTTGCATATATTAAATTACATTCTTAAGCAGCTAGCAAGCTGGCACATCGAGTCAGCCTGGTTGATTAAACGCAGCCAGTCGAGCAGCACAATGAGAGAGAAGGATCCTCTCGTTCCTACGACATGAGAGCGTGCGCAGCGTTCTGCGTCGAGTACGAGCTCACGGGAAAGTAGAGAAGTGGAAGAAGAAAAAGGAATAGTAAAAAGAGATAAGAGAAGAGGAAGAAAAGGAACAAAAAGGAAGAAAAAAGAGAAATAGAAAGAGGAGAAGGAACTCCGTAGGGCATGGAGGTTGCGAGCAGCGCGATGCTAATTATTCTAGTTCATGCGAGCAATTTGTCGAGCTGTACAGGAGAACGTATATTTAATACCGTAGGGGCTCCTGCAACCCTCCCGGGTATTTACATCTGTGGCGAATACCCATCGGATCCCCGGGATGTCGAGAATTATCCGGGATTATAGAGCTCCGACCTGTTGTATTGCTGGAACCAGGTATCGGAACCAGGCAGTCAATAGGCTCTAATACTGCAGATCGAGTGCCTACTAATCGAATTACGAAAAGCAACTAGCCTTTGTGGGAACTTGGATTTAATCGATTTTACCTTTACGCGGTTGTAAGAGCCGGCTTTTTTGTAGTCTGGTTCAGGAATGGAGATTCTTGCATGAAAACAAGTGAATCAAATGCATGTTATCAGTCGAATGTGGATCTTCGGAATAACGGGGATCTAGTGTTGAGCATTCTAGCCTTGAAGGGCTTCAATCTGATTTCCTTAAGTTGTTATATCGACGCATCCATTCCATACTGCTCCACGTCGCTCCATGTCCTATACAGCGACCAAACGCGACGGGCTCATTTCTGTTAGAATGTTCTGGGCATGTCATTAATATCAGTTCTCGTCGATTGGTATCAGGAGAAGATGGGGGTCCAGCAGAAGGATATCTCCGGGGGTGGCCCAACTGGGTTTGTGAAACGTGTTCTCCGGTTAACTATGTCCGAGGTGCGGGTCGCTCTGCGTCTTACGAGATGTCTAAGTAGCTGTAACTTCTCGGTCTTGCGCAAGACGCAGCCGCACCTCTCGCCTTCGACATAATCATTCTTTTAACGAACTCTGAAGGAAAGTCGATGTTCCTGGCATTACCGCGCATATATTATATCGAATATTTTAACGACGTGTGGGAACCCGCTGAAAAACATTCCCATTAACTTCTCATTAACCATAATCAACCGATAATGCATTCTCTTTTTATCGGGCGTACTTGCGGATAATAGGAAAACAAAACGGTGATTTGTTAATTTGCGAACAATGATCCGCTAATTTTGCCTCAAAGATACAAATTCGAGGAAGCGTAACACGCGAACCCTAACCTGTTCGAGGAGGAGTCATGCTCGAGAGACTTCTTGGAGCCGATGGAAAGATATCTGGACCACGATTTGAACCGCAGAACTTGTGGATACCTCGGACTTGACCCAGAGTGAATGCGAGGGAATCTGCTCACGTAGGGAAGGACACCTGCTTCTTTGATAATCGACCAATGAGAGGACTCGTCCTGGCATATATTCACCTCGTATGTGACGGCACTCGATCACCTGGTCTCTAAATGATTAAGCATCGTTCCCATGAACGTGCCCCAACTGGACATCGCACCACGACACCGTGCAGCAACGATCGTTAGTTCTGACCTTCCTGCAAGTGCAGTGCAACAGTGCAAAGTTCGCAAAAATCAGCAGCAAGGATAGCCACTTGTAAAATTAATTCTCTAGTATATGAGACTCCTTCCGGGACATCCATAACTTTTGAGAAGATTTATAAGACGTGGGAAATGTGTAAAAATTTGAGGGGAGTTGTAGAACATTAACAAGGTGGCAGTTTTTAATTAAGACTGCATTTAGCGATATGGAACTGAGGAGGCGACGATAAAGAAATCGATGTTTGCCTCTGATTTCATCATCAGCTACCATTCGTTCCTGTATAACGATCAGGGTCGCGTTAATTTATATAGTTGCCACTTGCACGGGTGCTCGCGCAATTAGCTGAGCAAGCAATACCTGATGCTTACTGAGGAGCAGTTGAGTGAGCGTTGTTTTTAATTGCCTCCTGCATTAATTCACATGTATTGATGTTAAAAGGACGTTAACGCGACGCTTCATTCCTAGTATGGGAAATTTCGTAATGGCTTTGTGCTGCGTTTATTGCGAACCTTGGGGTTCTGATATTTACCTACTGTTTACGTCTCAACGAATTGAGCAAACAAGGTCTTCCAAGGCAATTGCGTTTTCAAACACTATAAACCCCGGGATATCAAATCGTTGCATATCATTTTGATTATCAACTTCAGATCGGAATAATCCATTTTTGCGGATCAAAAATTAATTTTTACACAACTTCATGCATATCTGTCGAGTGGCAATTGTTATACTTTTTATTGAAAGTCGCAGGTTAGTCATAACCAAGGATTTAGTTCAACTTTTAACCAAGTAGTTAAATTTTCAATCAAAAAGATAAATTTTCAACTAAGATTTATTTTCTACCGAAAAGACCAATTTTTATGATGGTGTGACTGAATGTACTTACACCGTACACTAGTCGCAGGCTCAAACTGGTTAAATGGGGATAAGCGTAACTAAGGCCTAACCTTGTTGCATGAGAGGGAGAGAGGCCGGACGTTTGCTTCTCTACCCACTCTCATGCAACAAGGTTAGGTCTCAGCTACGCTTATCCCCGGTCAAGCAGCTTTAGTCTGCAAATAGTTGAATTTTCAACTAAAGAAAATCAATTTTCAACCAAAAATGAAATACATAGTTCAATTTTCATTTTGAAAAAATAATAATTTGCAATCAAAAAAAAAAACAAATTTTCAACAAAACAGTTGAATGTTTAATTAAAGAGATGAATTTTCAACTAAAATGATGAATCTTTAACCCAGAAAAAAATAAATTTCCAGCAAAAGAGTACAACTTTCAACCAAGTAGTTGAATATTTAACAAAAAAATATTAATTTTTAACGAGAAATGTAACAGTTTATAACTCTACCAAGAAAGATGAATTTTCAACAAAACAATTGAATCCTGAATCGAAACAGATAAATTTTCAACCAAACAGTTGCATTTTTATCAAAAAAAAACGAGAATTCTACGAAAAAAGCTGAAATTTAAAAAAAAACGAATTTTTTCAAAAGAGTTGAATTTTTGAGCCAAGAAAAATTTTTCTGCCAGTAAAGAATGAAAATTCAACCAAATTGGTGAATTTTCAAGATGAAGAAAAAACAAATTTTCTACAAAAACGTTGAATTACTAATCCACAAATATGAATTTTCGACCAAAAAGTTCATTTTTAACGACAAAGTTCTTAATTTCTACCAAAATAATTAAATTTTCAATCCGAAAAGACGAATTTTCAAAAAAATAATTAAATTTTCAACCAAAACGGATAAATTTTTATCCAAAAAGGTTAATTTTCAACAAGGAGAATAATTTCTTACCAAAAAAAGATGAATTTCCAGCAAAATACGTAAGTTTCCAACTAAGAAGAGCATATTTTC
This sequence comes from Melikaiella ostensackeni, assembly GCA_032362435.1. NCBI lineage: Eukaryota > Metazoa > Arthropoda > Insecta > Hymenoptera > Cynipidae > Melikaiella > Melikaiella ostensackeni. Next base: position 140,445 of record JAUMHM010000004.1, read on the forward strand.
AACAAAGAATGGAATAGTTTTTTTTTCATTAAAAGAATTAATTTAAAAAAAGGAATTTTTAACAAAATAGTTGAATTTTCAAGCAGAGAGATGAATTTAAACCAAGAAGATTAATTTTCTAACATAAAAGACGAATTTTCAACAAAATGCATAAATTTTCAACTGAAAAATATCAATTTTCAACCAAAAATGGATGATTCAAAAATTCAGTTATAGAAAATAATTTTCAACAGAAAGGAAAACGTATTTTCAACGAAAAAGGTCAATTTTCAATCAAAAAAATTAATTTTTAAAGAAGTAGTTTAACTTTCTACCAAATAGTTTGAAGTAAAAAAGAACAATTGTTAATTAAAAATATCAATTTTCAACTAAAAGTAGAATAGTTAGATTTGCAGTAAAAAAATTAATTAAAAAAAAAAACGAATTTCCCACAAAAAACGATTATTTATCAACGGAAAACGTAATAGTGGATATTTTAACCAAGAAAGATTGTAATTTCAGATAAAAAACAATTTAATTAACCAAAACAGATTAATTTTTAATCAAAAAAGATGAATTAAAACAAAAATAAACAAATTTCCAACCAAATAATAAAATTTTTGTCCAAAAAATGAATTCCTAACAAAAAATATAATTGTAGACTTTTCAACCAAAAATAATTAAAAATTTACCTTCAACCAAAAATGGAATTTTCAACAAAGCAGTTCAATTTAAAACCAAATAGTTGAATTTTTAACTTGAAAAAAATTTGATTAAAAATATCAATTTTCAACCAAAGATGGAACAGTCAAATTTTCAGTTAAAAAATTAATTTTCAACAAAACGAATTGTCAACTAAAAAAGGTTACTTTTGAACAAAAAATGTGATTGTAGATATTTTAGCCAAAAACGATTTTAATTTTAAATAGAAAAAAACAGTTTAATTCAACCAAAAGTCGAAGTTTCAACAAAATAGTTGGATCCAAAACCAAAGCAGATTGATTTTTAACCAAACAGGAAGACTTTTTAACAAAATAATTGAACTTTCAACAAATAATTCAATTTTTAACTAAAGAATAATGAAATCTCAACAAAAAAATATAATTGTAGACTTTTCAACAGAAATAGAATTAAATAATTTACGATTTTTTAACAAAGTAATTCAATTTTCAAACAAAGAGATAAATTTTTGTCAAAGTAGTTCGATTTTCAACCAAAAATTTTCAATTTCAACTAAGAACATCAATTTTCTGCTAGAAAAGAAGAATTTCAAACCCAAAAAAATGACTTTCTCTCATTATTGTTGAATTTCCAACAAAATAATTCAAATAATAAAACTTTTAACCAAAAAAGATGAATTTTCAACTAAAATGATGAATCTTCAACTGAAATGGTTAAATTTTCAGTCAAAACAATTTTCATAAAAAAATTCACATTTTGACTACTTTTTTGATGAATAGGCTCGTTTTTTTTTGTTTGCGAAATCAACTCGAAATAAGGACTGTGACTGTGACTAAAGACTCCTTGGTGTTATATTCTTCACAATGACAAACACTGTTAATTATATGAACAATTTTGATAAACAAATGCACATTTTGACTACTTTTTCACGAATAAGCTTCATTCTTGTTTACAGAATTAATAGCTTCTATCAATTTGAAATACTATATATGACAGCAAGGAGTCTTTAGAAAGACATTTCGAGTTGATTTCGCGAAAAAATCAAGTTTGTTCATAAAGAAATAGTGAAAATGTGCATTTGGTTATGAAAATTGTTTACATAATTAACAGTTCCTCTCACTATGAACAATATGACAGCAAGGAGTCTTTGGAAGGACATTTTGAGTTGATTCCGCAAAAAAATGAAGCCTCTTTAGAAAACAATGGTAAAAATGTGCATTTGTTTATAAAAATTGTTCACATAATTATCAGCTCTTATAACTATTTGACATACCTGTATAACAGCAAGGTTTCCTTAACCAAATATTTCGAGTTGATTCCAAAAAAAATGAAGCCTATTCATTAAAAAATAGTAAAAATGTGCATTTTGTAAATAAAAATTGTTGAAATAATTAGTAAACAGAAACAGTTATAAACTGATTGTAAGTGCACGCTAATATGACATATTCCATACAAAAGCTATGGATTTAAAATAGCTGATCATTGCGAATCACGAAAAAAATGACTTTTGTTCATTAGTTTGCTTATAACATTATAAACAATTTTTTCTCTCTCTAACCTACTTGACATTATGTTTAGTTAGTTTCACCAGGCAGTACCCATTGCTTTGACTGCTGCTTTGTCTCGGGTGTATAGTAGTGGATCCAGGTTTCGTCCACAGTCACGAGTCGACGCAGAAAGTCCTGCGGATTCCGATTAAATTTCACCTAACACTGCACTGACACGTCTTTTTGGTTGCGCTTTTAATCATGAGTCAGCAATCACCTTACAGATTGCAATGAAACTTCGGATTTAGTGTTTTTGAGGTTAACACTTCACAACAGTGATAAGGATTTTATACGAGTGGCGCCTTCCGGTTGTCAGGCCCGGGACTTTTCAAACGACCTAGTACTCATTCCTATACTATATATCTCGGAAACTAAGGTCAACTGGATCGAAAGAAAAAATACGTATCTAATGGATTTCGATTTACTTTCACTCTGTAAAGCTCCAGCCGAATCAGCGTCCCGCATCTCGCGACCTCTTCTTGTAAGATCGTACTAGCAAGAATTGAAATATTAAATGCAAGGTCGTTAATCACACACTTGGTCGATTTTGTCAAGATGGCCGAAGGCCTGGAACGATTTGTCGGACGGTCGTAAACGATAGTGGATCTTCGTCGTGATTACGAGCTTTTTATCCCCGAGCGGCCTCGGAGGGCCCCCTCGCGTCAACTCGTTTCTCGCATACCGAGTATTATCACTGCACATACCCAGGGAGTTGTCTATCAGGTGCGCTCGAGCTGACTTTATGCGCTCGGACCTCGAGCTGCTCAGAAAAAGCCTATCTTTATAGCGGCAGTCGAGATACCCCGATGCAAGCCGTCTCGCGTCCACCATGGACTTCTTGGAAACCACCACCGGTGTCTTTTCAACTCGCTCCGTACCGATACTCCAGAAATAACCGCGACCATACCTCCATAAATTATCAAGCGCATTATTATATATTTCCTACCCATTTTGCATCTCAGGCTCATCTGTAATCTTTATCGACGAAATTGCCGATGAAACATTTTTTTAATTTGGGACTCCTAATGGAACAAGCCACATTTTAATGGCAAGCTCTAGCCGCAAATCTCTCCTGACATTTTCACGAGGCTCGGGATTTTCAAAGGAAGGGTAAATTAATGTTGTAATGGGATGATTACTTTACTTAAGGATCTGTTAAATTATTACGTCATCGAGATTTTGAACGAGTGTAGAGCGATACAATGAAATACGAGAAGCGCTCTTGGACTTAATGCGGGTGAAAACCAATGTCAAAATACACGAATATGCATGGCATTAAACTGCACAGTCTTCAGTGTCACAGGGCCCTACTGCGCAGCCGTACGTTTTTAATAAATCTACCGAGCAGCAATAAATGCTTCCTAATTTCAGTGTGCATCTACAAGGTATAAAGAGATCAGACGCAGACGAATATTCCATATTAATCTACTGCGCAGCCCTAAGCATCATGTAGATCTACTGCGCAGCCAAAGTGTCATAGGCATCTACTATTCAACCATAAGTTCCGTAGGCATCCATTAGTGAAATAATACCTTACTGTGCAGCCTTAAGGGACATATAGTTCTATTACGCATACATTTATTCCACAGAAAACTATTCAGCAATATTGCACAATAATACAGGGATCTATTGCGCAGCCCCAAATTCACAAATCGACATTTCGCAGCTATGCGTGCCAAAGACCTTTACTGCGCAGCAATAAGTGCCGTGTAACTTTACTGTGCAGCTATGATGTCCACTCAGATCTACTGCGCAGCCAAAGTCGCCGCAAAGATTTAAAACAGCATGGAATTTTTAAAATCCTGTGGAATCCCCTGAAATATTTATAAACATCCTTGAAAAATTCCTTGAAATCACATAAAAATTCTTTGAAAACATTATCTGAAGTTCCTTAGAATCATTAAAAATATCCTAAAACCTTTTACATCCTATGAAATCCTTAAAAATCTTTATAAATTTTAGGAAATTCTTTGCGATTCCATAAAAAAATTTAAATTTCTCAAAACCCCTTGAGATATTAGAAATAATATTAAATCCCTTGATTAATTATTGTGAAATTACTTCAACTGCCTTAAACTCTTGGAAGTTTCTTAGAACGATTCAAAGCCTTGAAAATTCCTTGAAATAATGAAAATTCTTTTACGTCCCTGGAAATCTTTGGAAATGTAAAAAAGTGCGTAGGACAGCTGTTAGGGCCGATCTGTAAGAGCTTTACCGGACCGATTGGCAAATCCCAGCCCGCTTCTGCTATTGCGCAATACCATTGAGATCTATTGCGCAGCCCTAAATCACACAGAGCAAAGTTTCACGGCTATACATGCCAAAGAACTTTACTGCGCAGCAATGAGTGTCATAGAACTGTACTGCGCAGCTATAAGATCTACTGTGATCTACCGCACAGTCAAAAGTGCCGCAAAGATCTACAGCGCAAAGAGAACTATATCGGAAAATCTGGAATAACTCGCGCCTCAACGTTTCAAAAAAATATGTTTCTTTCTGACGTTCGATAACTCTTTGAAAAATGAAGATAGAGAACTTTTTAAAAAACCGTTGGAAAGCTTACAAAATTTTCTATACAGAGACGTGTTACAAAAATAATTTTAAATATCTGCTGCTGAAATATTTTGAGAGGAAGACCATGAAAACAAAAAAGTTTGACTTAAGGATGACTAAACATAAGAGATGGTGCAGGGAAAATTTAAAAAAAAAGGACAAGTGGTATTTGAACACACTAGTCGGAATCTTTTCCAAAACTTTTTTTAAATATCTAAAAATAAATTGGAACTATTTTATAGAAATTGGTCCTTAAGGTATGACTTAACCGCGACTTTATGGAATACGAGGAGTGTTCTTGGACTGAATTATGAGTGAAAACCAATGTCAAAATACAGGAATATGCATGGCATTATATTTCCTAGCTTTCTGTGTCACAGGGCCCTACTGAGAAGCCGTAAGTTCCCAAAAGAACTACTGCGCAGCTATAAATATCAAAGAGATCTGCTGCGCAGCTATAAGTTCTTAAAAACTTTACTGGGCAGTAGTAAATACGAGGTGTGATCAAAAAATAAGGTGACTTTTCATTTTTTTCGAAAAATATTCATTTATTCGTCAATTTCTA
>JAUMHM010000004.1:155145-195325 GCA_032362435.1 Melikaiella ostensackeni
TGTTTCGGGTTACAAACCCGAAACACCTCTTTTCATCATAATGAATCATCGTGAAAGCATTAAATCTATTGTATGTATTTTGTTGAAAATTCGTCCTTTTGGCAGAAATATAATCTTCTTGGCTGGAAATTCAACTGTTTAGTTGAAAACCTATGTATTGTTTGAAAATTCATGTTTTTTATTAGAAAATTAATTTTCTTGGTTAGAAATTGATGTATTTTGTTGTAAATTCGATTTCTTGGTTCAATCAATTAAAATTTTGAATGGCTTTTTTTTCTTTATTAACGGAAAATTCTTTCTTGGTTGAAAATTCATGTATTTTGTTAAAGATTCTTGTAAATTATATGGAAAATTTATCTTTTTAGTAGAAAATTATTCCTCTTGGTAAAAAATTTATTTTCTTTGGTTGAAAATTCCACTCTTTTGTTAAAAATTCGTGTTTTTTGGTTGAATTCAACTATTTAAAAAATTCATGTATTTTGTTGAAGATTCATGTATTTTATTGGAAACTCGCCTTTTTAGTCGAAAATTGATGTTCTTGGTTAAATATTTATTTATTTGGTTGAAAATTTATCATTTAATTCAAAAATTCATCTTTTTGGTTGAAAATTTAACTATTTTATTGAATATTCGTTTTTTTTGGAGGAAAATTCAACTATTTTCTTTTTGGTTTAAAATTAATTCTTTTTGTTAAAAATTCAACCATTTGATTGAAGATTCAAGTATTTTGTTGTTAATTCGTTTTCTTGGCTTGAAAATTCAACATTTTGGATTCCATTTTTTTCTTCATTGACTGAAAAATCTTTCTTGGTTGAAAACTCAACTCTTTTGTTGAAAATTCATCTTCTTGGTTGAAAATTGATCTATTTGGATAAAAATTCAACTATTTTGTTGAAAATATATGTACTTTCTTGAAACTTCATCTTCTTTGGAACAAAATTAATGTTCTTAGTATAAAATTGATGTATTTTGTTGTAAATTCGACATCTTGGTTTGAAAATTCAACAATTTGGATGACATTTTTCTCTTTTTACTGAAAAATCTTTCATGGTTGAAAATTCCACTCTTTTGTTGAAAATTCGTGTATTTTATTGAAATTTCGTCTTTTTAGTAGAAAATCAATGTTCTTGGTTAAATATTCATTTTCCTAGTTGAAAACTTATCATTTAATTTAAACATTCACATTTTTTGGTTGAAAATTTAACTATTTTATTGAATATTGGTTTTTTTTGAGATGCCATTTTTTTCTTCATTGACTGAAAAATCTTTCTTGGTTAAAAACTCAACTCTTTTGTTGAAAATTCGTGTTTTCTGGTTCAATTATACTATTTGGTTTAAAATTCATGTGTTTTGTTAGAAATTTGTCTTGTCTGGTAAAACATTAATCTTCTTCTTTGAACATTCGTCTTTTTAGTAGAAAATTCATCTTTTTGGTTGAAAATTGATCTATATGGATAAAAATTCAACTATTTTGTTGAAAACATATCTACTCTGTTAAAAATTCATGTATTTTGTTGTACATTCGACTTCTTGGTTCGAAAATTCAACAATTTGGATGAGATCTTTCTTTTTTCACTGAAAAACCTTTCATGGTTGAAAATTCCATTTCTTTGTTGAAAATTCGTATATTTTATTGAAATTTCGTCTTTTCCGATGTTCTTGGTTAAATATTTTTTTGGTTGAAAACTTATCTTTTAATTTAAAAATTCATCTTTTTGACTGAAAATTTAACTATTTTCCTTTTGATTCAAAATTAATCTTTTTTTGTTAAAAATTCAACTATTTGGTTGCAAATTCAAGTATCTTGTTGTAAATTCGTTTTCTTGTCTTGAAAATTCAACATTTTGGATACCATTTTTTTCATTGTTTAAAAAATCTTTCCTGGTTGAAAACTCGGGTGTAGTTCCGAATAGCCCTTACCTCCGATTTCTTCGAAATTCTGTATATTTATGTATTTGACGAGCTGATTACGAAAATCAAAGTGAGAATTGTCGCAAATTCGATTTTCATGGTGAAAACGAGTGAAATTTTTCGAGATATTTGATGATAAAAATGAAAATTTCATGCCTAGCCCCTGCTGCAAACGTATGTATTTTTTTTACCTTCGATTTTTTTTAAACTCCGTATACGTACATTTTTTGACGCGGTTGTGACAAAAATGATAGTGCAAATTGGTGTAAATTTTATTTTCATGGCGAAAACCATGGAAAACCCGTGAAAGTCATGGTTTTTTGAATTCATCTCGGTAAATACAGAAAATTTCTAAAAAGTTTTCAGACAAAAGTTATAGATCCATTTAAAATAAACATTTTTCATCCTCAAAACTTTTCCTGTAGGGGTGATAGTTTCTGAGAAAATTGCTATTGAAGTTCAGTACGCGTAACAGGCTTGAGTGCAGTGAGTTATAAGCCTTTCTTCACTGTCCGCGCTGACAGTACTTCAGGAGCAGTTGGTTACGAGCTGTTATCATTTTCAGGTCGACTGAAAACTCAAGTCTTTTGTTGAAAATTCGTGTTTTCTGGGTGAATTCTACTATTGGGTTTAAAATTCATGTATTTTGTTAGAAATTCGTCTTGTTTAGTAGAAAATTAATCTTTTTCTTTGAAAATTCGTTTTTTGTGGTTGAAAATTCATCTTATTGGTGAAAATTTGATCTGTTTGGATAAAAATACATCTGTTTTGTTGAAAATGCAATACTTTTACTGAAAATTTCAGGGATTTGAAGCGTTTCAAGTTGAATCAAGTTAAGAATGTCTTCTTTCCGTCTATTTACAAAAGAAAAGAACACGACTATCAATTGTTGAAATCGTGAAATTAGGCTAGTAGATTTTTTGATTCACTAGAATGGATCATTTTGATATAAAATGGAAGATTAAATTGAGCTGCAGCACTTCTGATATCTCAGGATTTTTTGTGTCTAAAAAATTATCTTTTTTTTCTTGCATCAATTTTCCTCGAGATTATTGCCATACCTCGTCGCACAAAACACGGCAATGCGTGCAAGTAACGACTTCACCTGCACTTTGTCTTGCGTACACTCGCAAAATGAAATGGCAAATTGGAGGGGGCATCTGCAGAAGAAGAGGTGCGCATAGACCGAGGAAAATATGGTGGGGGGAAGACTCTCAAGAATTCGAGAGCCGCCATGCAATTTGCCGATAATCATTATTTATAGTGATCCCCACTTTTTGCCAAGAATTTGCATGTGAAATTGATAGTGCCATAAGCGTGTGCAGAACTTGCACGAAGAACACGATTCTAGGGTAGCAGCACACCAACGGAGAAAGAGGCACGAAAAAGAAGTGAAGGAAATAATCGTAAACAGAAAAGGGCTTAATACGAAGGTGAGAGAAAGATAAAAGATGCATGGAATGCAGCTTATGCAACTGAAGGACGTGTGATGGTCAGGGATTCGTGAGTGATCTGCAATGTTGACACGTAGCGTTTATATCTCATCAAGTCTGTCAGTCATTGCTCGAGGAAAAGGAAGGGGCGAATTTGCGTGTTGCAAATCATCTGGTACACGAAAATTGGTCTGAGAGAAATGAAGTTTGGCTTGAAAGTGAAAAAATTTCCGAGAGGAGTTTGAACTTTGGGTCTTTTCATTTTTTATTTTAACGTTGAAAGGCAATGATCCTTGAATCTTTTGAAACCATTTGCAATATTGAGATAATTTGCAGGGATGAAGAATTTTGGCCCTGAATCTATAAAAGGAAAGCAAGATAGAATAAAAAAATATTTAGATCTAGTAATAATATTAAAACTGAAATAAAATACATTACGAATTGAAAATCTTTACCTGACACATCATCGTTGTCACGAAACACAAACTATTATAGGCGGTAATTGTACAAATCCATTTTTAGTTATATGTAGTCGTCCTCTTTTACAAAAAAGAGTGGACTACCAGTTCAACAGTTTTTACATCATTATGATATTGTTGAAAAGAAAAATTACAAACGTCATATTCATGACATGCGCCAGGACGACATTTTGGTAAACATATTTAGTACAGAGAAGGTTAGGTATGATGTCACGTGAACTTATTTTAATTAGACAGTGAGTCAAAACAGAGTCCCAGCACGCGCCAAAAGTTTGAAATTGAAAAACAAGTAATTTTAACAAGCACTGATAGACATAATTAATATGCATTCCTTCAGTTTGTAAATTAATGTACAAATTGTTGTACTTTTTAATAAAAATGGACTTTATAATTTTCCTTTTATACGTAATAAATTATTTTGCTAAAATCTTGATGTTTTAAAATTAAAATCAAAATGATGATCAAATGACCATGCATGTTGGGATAGGCCTGTATTATTATTGGCGATCCTGCAATCCTTTTTGTGTTCAGCTATTCGCGTTTTTAGTCTTCTGTTCGTTTCACCTATGTAAATATTTGAACAACCTTTGCATTTTATGAGGTAAACAACACCCGATAAATTTTGTGTTGACTCCGGATCGTTTTTGTTGATATATAAATTCACTAATTTATTTCCATTATTGAAATAAACATTAATAATAAATTTCTTGAAGGGAACTTCTAATTCCTTCTAACAGACAAACCTTGTATGTAAGGAAGAGTTAAACTCTTATCATTTTTATTTAGTGTCTCTAACCATTTAATTTTTTATTGTTATTGGAGTTGTTGTGAATTTGATGTATTCTTTCTTCAATTATACTTTTTATGAGAGGTAATGGATAATTGTTAGGAATTAAAGTTTCTTTAGTTTGGTTAATATTATCTTTTCTAAATTGAACATCACTAAATTTTATGCCTCTGTCGATTAAATTTTTGATTGATTCTATTTTTTTCCAAAGGTATGGTTTGAGTTGTAATTCAAATATTGACCAGCAAAAGTTGGTTTTTTGTACCAATTAGTAAGTTTTAGTCCATCATCTTTTTCCATCACTGACAAATCGAGGTAATTTAAAGTGTTGTTTATCTCATTTTTATGAATTAATTGAACCGACTCATCAATGCTGTTGAACACATCCACAAATTCGTGGACTTTTTCAGTAGGAATGATGGCAAGCACATCATCAACATAGCGTTCGTAAAACAACAGCTTGAAATTTAAAAGTGACAAGGCTCTAGATTCTAAATCTTCTAATGCGATATTAGACATGATTGGTGATGAAAGGGACCCCATTGGACAATCTGATGTTTGTTTATAATAACATTTATTGAAAGAGAAAACTGTGTTGTTAAAAACTGTTCTGTCAGAGACAAGAATTTCGTTTTTTGAGATTTCTGTTAAATTTCTAGAGATTTAATTTTTCTTCTACACATTCCATAGCCAAATCCAGAGGGATATTGTTAAACATGGACACCACATCTAGAGACACCATGGAATGGGAAGAAGAAATTTTTAAGTGTTTAATTTTTTTCTAACGTCCCAGATATCTTTTACAAACGAAACAGTAGTACTCTCTTGCTAAATATGACGATAAGTTATAAGTTGGCGAATCAATGGAAGACACTATTAATCTCCATTTTGAATTTTGTTTATGAACTTTGAAAAGAGCATAAGCTTTACCTACAATCGACCCTCTAGATTTAATCGGTAATACATTTGATCATTGACATAGGATTAATTATCCCACCTAGTAACAATCTCATTGAACTTTTCTTTTATTGTAGGAACTAAACTTGTGCTAACTCTTTTATATATAAATCCATTGGTCAACAATTCCTCGACATCTGTAATATAGTCTTTTTTATCGGCAGCTACTGCAATATTGCCTTTATCAGTTTTTAGAAAAAAAGGTCTTTGTTATCCTTTTGATAATCAGTAATTTTTTCAACTAAGTTATAATTAATAAACTTGTTATTTTCTTTATGGTTAACAATCAACTTCGTAATGCTTTTTCTGATTTCTTGTTTTTTGGATATATCTAAAGATTGGTTGCAGTGTTCATCAGAAGCAATGATATTGTTAGTTGGGAATTGGTTTGATTTGAACGGAATTCCAAATTTATTGCCTAGAGATATGTTTTCAGCAATGTCTACTGGGATCTGTTTGTTTGAAATATTTTTGAACTATTTTTTGAGCCTGATATTCCTGATGACTTCATTTTCTTTCAAAATTTTGTTCTTTCTGAATTCAGTGATGCTGCTCGTTTTTCATATTTAAGTTTATGTAGTATAAAATCCTGTGATTCAAAAAAGTTGTGAATAGAGTTTTTGTGTATAGATCTTAGTAAACGATGTTTCAGAAACAATGTGTAATTCTCTAAATTGCTGATATTACTGTTTAGATTTTTGATTGATGATTTTTGAAATGTAGTCCTGGCGCATGTCATGAATATGACATTTGTAATTTTTCTTTTCAACAATATCATAATGAAGTAAAAACTATTGGACATGCAGTCCCCTCTTCTCTTTTGTAAAAAAGGACGACTACATATAACTAAAAATGAATTTGTACAATTACCGCTTGTAATTGTTTGTGTTTCGTGACAACGATGATGTGTCAGGTAATGATTTTAAATTCGTATCGTATTTTATTTTAGTTTTAATATTATTACTAGATGTAAACAGTTTGAAAAAAAACTTAAATTGTTATCAAAAATTTTTTTTTTCAGATACAGCTGTAATTTTACTGAGAGACTCAAATACGGGTTGAAACGTCGGTTTATTTTAAGTTGTTTCTTTAACTAAAGAAAAGTATATTGAACGTATGACCGAAATAATATGTCTTTTTCCTCTAAATTAGATAAATATCCATCAAGAAATCAGAAGAAATTCACTTTTATTTAGGGAGGCTGACCTTCTAGATAATGAAAGCTATTCGGGCATTATCTTGAGTGTTTTTTTGTGATTGAGTGAGAATTAGTTGGGTGAATGGGCAAAGGCGTACAAGGCTTGGAGCGTAAACTAGGTGAGTAGGGTTTGAATAAACAGTTAGCAGTGAAAGATAAATCTGATAGACAAAAAGTAGGTAAAAGTGAAAAGTGAGGTTAGGTGATAATTTGGGCGAGTGCGTAGGTTTGGTAGTGGTTCAGAGGGAGGGGGGGTGTCGAAGTGCAGGTAGAAAGCTAAATGTTGAATAAAAAAGGGTGAATGTTGATAAAAAGAGCAAGAGGGTTTAGGGCGATCAAATGGCTTGATCATAGGAGGATCATAGGATCATAGGAGAGGCGTTGTCTGAAACGGCGGCATAAACATCCGTATCATATTTTTCTTTAGCCAATTCTGAGGCTTTGTTCACAACTTTTGTTAAATTTTCAGAATTTTCACTTACTCCTGTCAAATCCCAAAAGTTTAGGAAGTGTTGCTCATCACCAATGTTGTGAATCATGCACACCACATTTTTGGTATTCGCCGATGAATTTTTCAATCCGTCTATAAATGAAACGCTTTCTTTGTCCATTAAATAATTTAATAATTATAATTTAATATGATTATCATATACTTCATCAAGCAGAGTACTTGACAACGTTTTCCTTGCTGGAGGCTTATAAAATGGTCTTAATTTTTGAACAAATCTTTTAAAATGATCTGATTCCACGGCATTGAAAGCTACATTGGTCCCAGTAAAAAATTCGGTTAACGGCAAATTGATCATATCGATTTTTTCTTTCATTATGGAGTCAACGTATTTAGATGTTCGTGGAGATGACTTAATTTTTCTAAAAGTACTCTTCTCATTCAAATAGGGATCAAAACGAAAGCGTGATGTTGGAGTGTTTGGCGTTCTAAAAGCAGAATTATCAGCAGCAGTATCAGGAGCAGCACCAGCAGCTACTTTTTCAATATCACATGAAGCTACCTGCAACATACAACATCATATTAATTAATTTAACGCTCTCTTTTAAAAATACGTTACAATGAATGATGAGAATATCTTCTTCGATTTGATGAAACATTTTTATAAATGCTCAATTTTGAGGTTGAGATAGCAGAGGCACATCTTTATTTGAGTCCAGAATGATTAAAATATATAATCAACAATCAAAGTAATAGATAAAATGATCGAGTAAAAAATTATTTTGCTTGAGACATTCGAGACACAAAACGAAACTTGTTAATAATTGATCAGAGGTGATCAAAACTTGATAACGTTTGAAAATCTCATATCACGATTGACGATTGAGAATCTCCTTTTCCCAAAAAGAGATTTTTGATCGAGATTCTCATTTGGAAAAATCGATTAATCAATTATCATCAAGTTTTGATTGCTTCCGATCAATTTGCGAGAAAATCTTCGAGCATCTCGAACGACATCACTATTTCAAACTGAATAGAAAACTTACGTCTTGAAGTTCTTCGACATAAAATGTTGGTAAATGAGACGTAGTTTCACTCTCGTTCTTTTCCATGACTACTTGACTCGGATTCCTAAAAAAAGGACCGTTAGCAGAAGCCTTCGCAGAAGAGTAATCCATTATAGATGCAGAACTACTGTTTTTAAGGAATGATGTCACTTCAGTTTCAACATTATCTAAGGAAATATCCTTCGAAACGTCACTTTTATCTACATCTTTCGTTGCCTTTGCAGATGGAAACTTACAGACATTCCTAAGTATTAAAATTAACATATTGCGAGTTTAGTCAAAACAACACAAAGTGTAAAAGTTTTACAAATTTATGCAATTATCAACCTGTGCGTAGAGTGGGGATGAAAGACAATGTAGAATGTGAGAATTTAAGAAGGTGGAAAAATTTGCTGGGATATAAGACAGTTAAATTGTAAACAAGGTTAGGGAAAGTGTAATAACGAAGAAAAGTGTATAGTGAACATGTAATCAATTCTAGGCCGAAAAGCTGCATTTAGTAAAGATGCAAATACAAATATAAGTAAAAATGATGTACTGAATGACCCTGCCATCTAGGTTAGTTTTCCTTTTCAAAAGCCAAATATTTCCATTGCGTAACGCGGTAAAAGTGAATGACCCAAGTCCATCAATCACAGATTTAAGATTTTCGTAGTCCGCCAATTAGCTCTTCATTCATCACTTGACCCTTGAATTCAATGATGAACCTCAATCCTTTCATCACCCAACGGAACTTATATTCAATTCCTGGATAATACATCAATCTAAAAACCGACTCCTCTTCAGGAACAATCTTGAATTCATACTGCCACCTATTTTTTTCATTTATGATGAATGCCCATCGAAACTTGATGAAATTTACAACGGTTAATAGTTAAGTAATCAGATACTTTTGAATTTGAAAGAGGTTGTTCAAGTATTACGAAAGCATTTTGTTTCTTACACCACCATAAAATAATTTTTCACTACATTGAAGATTTTTTTTCGTCGAAAACCTGCTTTCAACCAAAAAGGGGGGGGGAGTAAAAAAAATCTTACGTAATATTGCTGAGGAGGTCTATACAATTCTTGCGAATGCTTGCATGGTGATGGGATTAAAAGTGCAGTAGCGTAACTACTGCAAAGCGAAACCCCGCATTGCGGGGGGGCCTTCTCCTTCGAGGGGCGTTTCAGTCTGAGCAGCAAAAATATATTTAAGGGGTCATCCGCAAATCCCTCGAATTTTAAGTAAAAATATCGCATTATTAACAAAATAGATGAATTTTTATCCAAATTGCGACTATCCCGAAGAAAATTGTTTCAACAAAGATTTCCGAATACAGAGTGTATCAACATTATTATTCTGCATTCTTAACAAAAAATATTAAATTTCTACCGGAAGAGGTGAATTTTTAAACTGAAAAGACGAATTTTCAACTAAAAATGATTCTCCAGTCAATAAAGAAAAAAAATTCATTGTTAAATTTTCAAAAAAATAATTAAGTTTTCAACCAAATAGTTGAATTTTCAACTAAGAAAGATAAATTTTCAACTGAAATTGAACAGTTTAATTTTCAGCTAAAGAAAAATGAATTTTCATACAAGAAAAAACGATTTTTTTTCGAAATAGTTAAATTTTCAAACAAAAAGATGAATTTTCAGATTGAATGAAGTAACTTCAACTGAAAAAATGAGTTTTTAACAAAGTAGTTCCACTTTCAAACAAAGCAGATGAATTTTCAACAAATTATATAAATTTTCAAACCAAAATAGAACAGTTCAATTTTCAGTTAAGAAATTGAGTATCAACAAAAAAAACTTTCTACAAAATAAAATTTTAATTTAAAAATTAAAATTTTAATTTTGAAATAAATCTTCAACCAAAAAGATGAATTTTCAACTTAAATGATAAATCTTCAATCAAAACAAATGTTTTTCGACAAAGTAGTTTCATTTTCAACAAAGTAGTTCCACTTTTAACCAAATAGTTGGATTTTCAACCTAAAAATATGAATCCTCAACAAAAAATGTAATAGTTGATCTTTCAACCTAAAAAATTTAATTATAGATCTAAAATAATTGAAATCCACCAAGGAAGATGAGTTTTCCACAAAACATTCAAATCTTCAACTGAAAATAGATTAATTTTCAATACAAAAATATGACTCTTTAACAAAATAATGAAATTTGAAATCAAATAATGAAATTTGAAACTAAATAATTATATTTTCAACCGTAAAAGAGGATTTTTCAACCGAGAAGATTAATATTATACTAAACAAATAAGATTTCCAACAAAATATATATTTTCAAACAAATTGTTGAATTTTCAACTGAAAAGATTAATTTTCTACCAAGAAGACAAATTTTCAACGGAATATATAAATTTCGAATCAAATAGTTGAATTTTTCACCTGGAAGATTAATTTTATATCAGAAAGACGAATTTTCAACAAAACAGTTGAATCCTAAACTACAACTAAATAATTTTCGAACAGTTGGATTTTTGCACAGAAACATTAATTTTCTACCAAAAAGATGAATTTTTAACAAAATATATAAATTTTCGATCAAATGGTTCAATTTTCTACTGGAAAAGATAAATTTTCAAGAAAAAAAAACGAATTTCCAATGAAATAGTTAAATTTTCAACCAAAGGAAAGAACTTTCAACTAAAATGATAAACCTTCGACCAAAGAAATGAATTTTTAACAAAGTAGTTCAACTTCCATCTAATGTTGACTTTTCAACCAAGATGATTATATTTGTACCAAAAAAGTCGAATTTTCAATAAAATAGAGATCAATTTTCAAAGGAAGAAATGAACTTTTGATTAATTTTCTACCAAATAAAAGTAAAAAAAAATGGAACCAAAACTGAAATAGTTAAGTTTTCAGTTAAAAAAATGAATTCTTAACAAAAAATCGAATTTCCAACAAAATAGTTAAATTTTCTTCTAAAAAGATGAATTTTCAACTCAAATGATGAGTCTTCAACCCAAAAAAATGAATTTTTAATAAAGTAGTTCCACTTTCAACCAAATAGTTAAATTTATAAACAAAAACTATGAATTCTCAACAAAGAATGTAGTTGTTGATATTTCAACCGAAAAAGATTCAAATTTTAATTCAAAAACAGTTCAAATTTACCGAAAAGGACGAATTTTCGACAAAACATTTAATTTTCAACCAAATTGTTGATTTTTCAAGTCAAGGAGACGAATTTTTTTTTAAAACAGTTGAATTTTTAATTCAAAAATATTAATTTTTACAATCAAGTTTATTTTTGACCAAACCAGATTAATTTTTCTACCAAAAAGTGCATTTTTAACCGAAAAAGATGAAATTTTTATCAAAAGAGATGCATTTTTAAACCAGAAAGACAAATTTTCAATAGGAGTCGAATTTTTAAGCAAGAAAGATTTTTCAGTTGAGAATGAAAAAATATTTCAACCAAACTGTTGAATTTTCAAGCAAAACATACAAGTTTTCCACAAAACAGTTAAATTTCGAACCCCAAAATATGTATTATCAACCAAAAAGTTTATTTTAAACCATGTAGTTTAATTTTGCAACCAAAAAAGGTTAATTCTCAACGAAAAATGTAATAGTTAATAGTTCAACCAAAAAATATTTAATTTTTAAATCAAAAACATTTGAATTGAACAAAAATAGGCGAATTTTCAACAAAATAGTTAAATCATTTTCTGAAGCAGGTTAATTTTCAACCAAATATGTAGTTGCAATTTTAGCCGAAAAGTTTAATTTTGTACCAAAAAAGACAAATTTTCAACAAAATACATAAATTTTCTCTATCAGATAGTTGAATTTTCAGACAAGAGGATTAATCTTCTACGAAAAAAGACAATTTTCAAACGAATAGTTGAATTTTTAACTAAAAAAGATGAAATTTCTACCAAAAGAGATGAATTTTCAACAAAAAAGTTAATTTTCAACCAAATAGTAGAATTTTCAACAAAATAGTAAAATCCTCAACCAAAATAGAATTATTTCCAACCAAACAGTTGCATTTCCAACCAAAAAGATGAAATTTCTACAAAAAGAAATAAGTTTTAAAACTGAAACGACGAATTTTCAGCAAAAGAGTTGAATTTTTGATCCGAAAATATAAATTTACATAAAAAAAGTTAATTTTCAACTAACTAGTTGAATTTTCTACTGAACTGTTGAAATTTCAATTTGAAAATACGAATTTTTTACGAAACAGTGAAATTATGTAATGCTTCGAATTCAAAAGGGTGTAGAGTCGATTGCTTTAAAGAATGCAGTACCTAATACTTAAATGGCTTCTTATTAAGAAAAATTAGACCTAGAAAAATCTAGAAATACCTGGAAAAATCTGGGATTGTCAGCGAATTTTTGTATATGAACCTGTATATGAACTGCTCTTTTTTTTAAAGGGGCCTCCTAAAAAATTTTGCAGGGGGGCCTCCACGTTTCTCTTTACGCCACTGCAAAAATGTCCTGAAAAATGCTTACGTAATACTTGAACGATCCCCAAAGGTTCTACAAATCTTTTCTCTATGTTAATACATTATTGAAGAAAGTGAATTCAGATCGTGAAAAAAGGATGATATGATTTTGTTTCATAAGGCTATTAATATTGTCAGCTGAGACAAGAATAAAAAATAGTAGATCGATGGAGATAATTTGAAACTTCAGTGAATTATTTCCGATACGACATGTAACTGTCCGCTCTGACGTTTCAATAATGTATACCTGTTGCGTCAACACCTCAGGATCAACTGTACTTTTCCATCTCTGCTTCTTTTTTTTCTGACCTTTTTTAATAATCATGTTAATAATTCGTGTAGCAAAGCGAATTCGAGTTAAAATCTAGGCTAGCAAATTGACAGGTAATGACTTGTCGGATTGCCGCCCTCAAAAGATCTAGTCGTTCGATTCGTTACATAACGCAACATGATCATTATATTGGATTTATGATCCGAATTTTTGGGCTTGGCATGCCATAAAGAGAGACGAGCGTAAAGTTTCGACTGATGTCTCGTTACTTCCGCAAATATATTATAAATGCTGATCGACTTGACCTGTTATAGTTTTACTTTGCCGAATTTTATGATTGATTTATAAACCATTATATTTTTTATAGCCCTAGGTGATTAATATTCTATCCTTTCCTAAATACTAATATTTTATTGTCTTAACTAGTAAGAATTGCACGCTCGGGAAGTGCGGGTTCACGTCCCTGCATTTTTATTTCCTAGCATTAAGAACATAAACCTTTTCAAAATCCATTAGTAAACAAATTTTTAAATATCAAGAGCCTTAAAATTTTTTCGAAACAATAATCAATAATTAATCGTTTGAAATACAAAGAGTTTGAAATTTAAAAAAAATGTGTTCAACGATTTTGAATTGAAAATATCCCAAACCAAACAATTTTAGATTAGGTAAAACTTTCAGAAAAGGTCATTATTTTAAATGGAGTGAAAAGTAATTGAACTTGTATCATTTCTAAATAAGAGCGTTCAAAATTAAAATATATGAAATCGGAAAATTTTAATTCAGAAACTCTCAAAATTTCAGAATAGTACATGACCCCTTTCCATCTGTTTGCAAACAAAAAAAAAACAAAGCGTATGTTGGTTGCTGATATCGTGAAGTTAGGCTAGTAGATGTTTTGATTCACTAGGATTTCGTCCTAAAACCTTAATATTGTGTATCCGAAACTCGACCTATCAGACACACGCTTTATGATTTTTCTATATTTTTCTAATTTACGTTTTTTTTAATCAATTTTCTGATTGGTTGATTAATTTTTTTGCTGACTTCAATTAACACCTCTGTGTCACTTTTTCTGGACATACTCTTGGAGTATCGCCAAAAAATTGTCACTGTTTTCAGTTTGACACCCAGGAAAAATTATGCAGTGATGTCAGGAAAACAATGAATTCACCAATGACAAAAATTCATATAAAACTCAAATACTCGCAAATTCCTGAAACGTGCGTTGATAGGTCGGGTTTTGAATACATCCAGACTAGATTGGATCATTTTGATATTAAATGGAAGATTAAATTGAGCTGCAGCACTTTTGATATCATGGGATTTACTGTGAAAAAGATAGAAGTTGGTGAAAGTTGAGTCTCAAATACAATCATAACAATAAGCCCATGAATTTTCAAAAATCTGGAATGGTTATAGACTCATGACAATTGAAGTCTAGTCGCGCACCATCCACATTTTCGTCTTCCGCACGAGATATTTCGGTACCAGATTACTGAACTAACTTGCGCAATTCATCACTTGATAGGAAATTTTATAAGCTTTCTAACGATTTTTTTGTAAGTCCTCTAGCTGTATTTTTCGGGGAGTTATCAAACTTTGAAGAGAGGAGTGTTTTTTTAAAATAATGAGGCGCGACTGAGCTGAGATTCTTAGATGCAGATTTCAAATTTGCGCGGTAGATCGCTATAGACCTTCTTCTTGCGCAGTTGATTCCTATGGAAGTCAATAGCTGCGCAGTAGAGTTCTATCGAACGTTTAGGTGCGCACTAAAGTTCTATGAAACTTATGGATGCGCGGTAGAAATATATCAAACTTAAGGGTGCGCAGTAGAGTTTTCTGGAATGTATTGCTTCGTCCGGTGCCCAAACATCCCAGCGCCTAAACGTCCTGCTCCGATATGGCTGCGCAGTAGAGTTACGTGGAACGTATGGCTGCGCAGTAAAGTTCTACCAAACTTATGGGTGCGCAGTAGAGTTTTATGGAACCTTTGACTGCGCAGTATCATGACATAGTACTTATTCCTGCTCATTCGAATTTTACAGCACTTATGTCAGCTGAAAGAAACTTCTGTACCCAAATACAAACTGCTTAGTCACCTGAAGAATCAATTTATCAATAATTTTTTATACCGACCGTATCAACGCCTCTATTAGCCATTGTTTGTCCCCATATCTAATCACTACATCTGAGATAGAGACAATTACTGCTAAATTAATTTACTATCTGTGAATTTGTCCAAACACAAGGTCTTGTTTTGTTTTTAAAAAATCCTCGCGTGACCCCTCGCAGAGCATTTAATCGGTAAAAAGTGTTTCGCTCAGGAGCGGAAACGAAACAACGCAGGAGCCAATTATATCAGCACCCGATTAGCGACTACTGTAATCGCGACCTTATCGACCGAGCACGTAATAAAGAGTGGGTATTCGGCAACCGTGTTTTCACTATCAGCGACAATTATCTTGGACCAATAACTGCTAGGTGCAGACTCGGTGCGCCAGATCCAGTACGTATCTCCTTTTATGTACTAGACTCTCTGCCCTTCCCTGGATATCGCGTTACATACCTTATAAGTGAAATGTCTTAATTAAAATCGCGGAAGCCCCTGCAGCGTTGAGCTTGGTGATTCTAGAGGCAGATGAATCAAGCCCATAGACATCTAAATTTTAGAGTCTCTTCATGGTCACTTTACTTAATTCAAGATAATATTGCAGAATAAAATTCTCTTGAAATATGAGATTGAAACATTGAATTAAGCCTATTCTCGAATCTTTATTGCCGATACTTTATTGTTCAGCAATCTCGCTATGAAGGCGGATTTGTGTGAAACCCTTAGGGCTTTTAATACGAGATTACATTGTATTGCCCGTACTCCCGCAGTTTCTCAATAAATTTCTCATCCCCCAATAAAAGTATCATCGGTACCGCGAGTCGGACCTCGTTGTAAATCAATCCATGATGGCGGAGATATCGCGTATGCCGCGGGAGAGCCGCTTGCTAATCGGTCCTTGGAGTTATACGCCTCCCCTTGTAAATAGTGACGTCGAGAAACAGATGTTTACATTCGACTGTAAATTATCCGTCGAATACCCACGATGCGTACGAACCTTGCGCCGCGGATTGACGATAAATTATTAATTTAACTTATTGCCCCGACCCACGATCGGGACGTTTTCATGATCGGTAACGTACTAAGGCGCCCATCGCCCACGGATAGGCGGATCATTCCTATCAATGCGAATGCAACAAAGATCGAGCTGTCGTCGCCTTTTAGAGCGACTCTATTTCCACCTCGCTATTCTCCACTTCATCCTTATCTTTTACAACATTCTAAAAATAAGAATAAATTCACCGACTATCCCACCGCTGCTACCATTTATTTCACAGAAGATCCTGGGGTTTTACTTCCATCTTGAAGCTGGATCAAAATGATTTGCGGCAGACTGTGTAACGTTGCGGAATTTACAATAAGTTAACCCCGTAAAGTTAATATTTCCTACCTCCTATCTGTTTCGACAGACGTATATAGTCGATATAGAGAAAATTTGAACCCTCTACGAGCTCACTGAGTCTGACATCAAGCAGGCTCCTTGGCGAAGTGGATAGCGTGTTCGGGTTCGGGATGTCGGGAACCCACACCAGTGGCATGGGTTCGAATCCCGGTCCGGAACTAATTTTTTTGCGATCTTTCGATTATTTGCATGTCAGTTGATGAAAATGATCCCGATTTGGTATCAAAATTATAATTGACAAGTGAACATTGACATTTGATGCATGTATCAAATATCAATGTTAACCTTATAGTATGCTATAGCACCTTAGTGGTCATCCACAAATTACATTAGATGTCTTTTCTAAATTTTCAAACCCCCCTCACTCCAGATTTGCTCTAAGAAGTATCATAAATTAAGGTCAATGTTTATTTAAACTATTATTCTTTAGTCTATGAATTATCAAAATTCCCATTTGTTTATCGCAGACTTCACAGTCTTTCTCCTATTTCCCTTTTTTCTCGTTTTCCAATTTTTATGTAAACTGAATTAATAGAAGTCAATAAGAAAATCCAACTATTTTTTCTTCCAAAGTTCATTCTTTTTCGCTAAAAAGTCTACTATTACATTTTTGGTAGAGAATTCATCTTCAACTGTATGTTTGCAAATTCAACAATTTGAAATTCAAATCTTTTTTATTTGAAATATCAACTATTACATTTTTCGTTGAAAATTAATCCTTCTTGCTTGAAAATTCAACTACTTGGTTAAAAGTTGAACTACTTTGTTGAAAATAAATTTTTTTGTCGCTCGTTCATCATTTTAGTTGAAAGTTCATTTCTTTGATTGAAAATTCATGTATTTTGTTGAAATTTCATCTTTTTTGGTGGAAAATTAGACTTTTTAGTTAAAAATGCATCTGCTTGGTTGAAAATTAATCTTTTTCAGTAATGCATTAAACTATTTTGTTGTAAATTCGTCTTTTTGGTTGATTTCAACTGTTTTAGATTTAAAATTAAAATATTTTCTGGCTGAAATATCCATTATTTAATTTTTCGTTGACAATTCATCTTTTTTGATTGAAAATTCAACTGTTTGGTTGAAAATTCATCTTTATTGTTGAGTTCAACTATTTTGATGAAAAATCCTTTTTTTTGGTTGAATTAAACTGTTTTAGATTCAAAATAAAAATTTATTTAGGTGGAAAGTGGAACTAATTTGTTAAAAAATCATTTTTTGGTTGAAGATTCATCATTTAGGTTGACAGTTCATCTTTTTGGTGAAAATTTAACTATTCTGTAAAAAGTTCGTTCTTTTTTTTATTGAATATTTAAAATTTTCAGTAAAAAATTCAATTATTTGGTTGATAATGTATGTATTTTGTTCAAAATCCATCTCATTTGGCTGAAAGTGGAACTGATTTGTTAACAATCCATTTTTTGGTTGTTGATTCATCATTTAATTTGAAAATTCATCTTTTTGGTTGGAAATTTAACGGGCTTATAGAAAGCTCGTTTTTTTGGTTGAAAATTATAATTCTTTCAAATGAAAATTCGACTATTTCATTTTTGGTTTAGACTTGATCTTTTTTGGTTGAAAATTTATGTATTTTGTTGAAAATTATTTGGCTTTAGTTAAAGGTTCAACTATTTCCTTGAAAATGAATCTTTTTTATTCAAAACTTCAAATATTCGGGTAAAATGTCTGTATTTTGCTAATCTTCGTCTCTTTTGGCTGAATTCGATTTCATATGATTTAAAATGAAAATATTTTTTGGTTGAAATGTCAACAATTACATTTTTTGTTGAAAAATTATCTTTCCTAATTGAAAATTCAAGTATTTGGTAGAAGATGGAACTAGTTGGTTAAAAATTAATTTTTTTGTTAAAGATTTATTACTTAACTTAAAAGTTCGTTTTTTGTTGTTAAAAATGTATCTTTTTGAATTGAGAATTCAAGTATTTGGTTTGAAATTTATGTTATTTCTTAAGAATTCGTCTTTTTGGTAGAAAATTACTCTTTTTGATTAAAAATTCATATATTTTGTTGAATTTCGTCTTTTTTAGTAAACAATTAATGTTCTTGGCTGAAAATTTATCTTGTGCGGTTGAACATTCAATTATTTGGTTTACAATTTAACTATATTGTTAAACAAAAATTCTTCTTGATAGAAAATTAATCGGTTTTAGTTGAATATTCAACTATTTTCTTGGAAATTCGTCTTTCTTAGTTTATTAGTTAATTCAATTATTTTAGATGCAAAATTAAAATATTTTTTTTTGTTGAAATCTCAACTATTACATTTTTTGTACAGAATTCATCTTTTTTGGTTGAAAGTTCATATTTTTTAGTTGAAAATTTAACTATTTAATTGAAAATTTAAACATTTTGTTTGAAATTTATCCTTTTGCTTGAAAATTTAACTGGTTCATAGAAACTTTGCTTTTTATGTAGAAAATTAATTTTCTTAACTGACAATTTAACTATTTTATTTCTTATTGGAAATTGATATTTCTTAATCAGAAATTTATATATTTCATTAATAATTCAGCTTTTTGGTAGAAAGTTAATCTTCTTGGTTCAAAGTTGATGTATTTTGTTGTAAATTCGTCTTTTTCACTTCAAAATTCAACATTTTGGGTGAATTTTTTTTCTTTATTGTCTGATAAATTTTTCTTGGTTAAAATTTCAATTCATTTGTTGAACATTCGTGTTTTTTGGTTGAATTCAACTATTTGTTGGAAAGTCAATCTATTTTGTTGAAATTTCATTTTTTTGGTAGAAAATTAATCTCATTGGTTGAAAATTAATCTTTTCGTTCGAAAATTTACATTTTTTAGTTGAAAATTTAACTATTTAGTTTAAAATTTGTATATTTTGTTTAAAATTCATCTTTTGGTCGAAAATTTGACTGGTTTACAACATTTGTTTTTTTTTTGTTGAAAATTAACTTTCTTAACTGAAAATTTAGCTATTCTATTTCTGATTGGAAATTAATCTTTCTTAGTTGAAATTTCATATATTTTATTGGTAACTCAGCTTTTTGGCAGAAAGTTAATCTTCTTGGTTGAAAGTTGATGTATTTTGTTGTAAATTCGTCTTTTTACTTAAGAATTAATTATTTTGGATGACATTTTTTTTCTTTAACGGCTGATAAATCCTTCTTGGTTTGAAATTCAATTGGTTTGTTGAAAATTTGTGTTTCTTGGTTGAATTCAACTGTTTGTTGGAAAATTTATGTATTTTGTTGAAATTTTATATTTTTTGGTGAAAAATTAATCTCATTGGCTGAAAACTCATCTTTTTCTTAAAAATTCATATATTTGGGTAAAAATTCATCTATTTTGTTGAATTTTGTCTTTTCTGGTAAAAAATTAATGTTCTTGGTTAAAAATCTATCTTTTGCTGTTGAAAATTCAATTATTTGGCTTACAATTTAATTATATTGTCAAAAAATAATTCTTTTTGATAGAAAATTAATCGGTTTTAGTTGAATATTCGACTAATTTGTTGCAAATTCGTCTTTTTCAGTTTATTGGTTGAATTAGGTTATTCTAGACGTAAAATTAAAAATCTTTTTTTAGTTGAAATACCAACTATTACATTTTTTGTCGAGAATTCATCTTTTTCGGTTGAAAATTCAACTACTTGGTTGAAAGTTGAACTACTTTGTTGAAATAATAATTTTTTCTGGTTGAAGAATTATCCTTTAAGTTGAAAATTCATTTTTTTGGTTGAAAATTTATATTTCTTAGTTGAAAATTCAACTATTTGGTTGAAAATTTGTATATTTTGTTTAAAATTCATCTTTTGGTTGAAAATTTGACTGGTTTCTACAACATTTGTTTTTTTTGTTGAAAATTAATTTTATTAACTGAAAATTTAGCTATTCTATTTCTGATTGGAAATTAATCTTTCTTAATTAAAAATTTGTATATTTTATTAATAATTCATCTTTTTGGTAGAAACTTATTCTTCTTGGTTGAATGTTAATGTATATTGTTGTAAATTCGTCTTTTTCACTTCAAAATTCAACATTTTGGATTAACTTGCTTTTCTTTATTGACTGATAAATCTTTCTTGGTTAAGAATTCAATTCATTTGTTGAACATTCGTGTTTTTTGGTTAAATTCAACTATTTTTTGGAAAATTCATCTATTCTGTTCAAACTTCATCTTTTTTGGTAGAAAATCAATCTCACTGGTAGAAAATTCAACTATTTTGTTGGAAATTGGTCTTTCTCAGATTATTGTTTGTATTTAGTTATTATTTTTTTATTATTAAAAGAAATCTTAAATATTCCTAGACAACCCTGCAGACTGGAACCAATCTTTGCTTAATATCTCTCTTTCAAAATTCCTCAGAAATCGAAACAAAATCTACTTTCTCATAAAAATTTTGTGTGTACTGAAAAAGAACACCCAAAAAGTTTACAATTTGAAAATAGACTTTGAGACTACCTGTTTTTTCAACTCATCAGAGACAGATGTACAATAAATATACACAATAGGAAGAAAAAAGAGGGAGAACTCTCTCTCTCTCTCTCGATTTAAATTATTTATTTTAAAATAATTTTTTTGCATATTCCTGTTAACAGTTCATATATTTTACATTTACATAACGTCGTTGAATAGTAAATATTTAATTAGAGAGAAAGAGTTTAAAATTTGGTGTTTTAACTTTTTTGAGCTTTACCTTATGAGGATGACTTTTTCATTGAGTTACAACTCGTAAGTTTAGCGCAATGGTTAAGACTCTTGACTGCTAGGCGATAGATTTAAGTATAGATGTAGGATCGATACCCCGTAGCTCAGAAATTTTATTTTGTAATATAATGTTCAAGAATGTAATATATGTAATTACTCTAAACATGACCATTAATATTCAAAGTCAAAATACTCGCAATCAATTAATATTTCTTTTTGAATAATTTTTTGTCACTATAGAAATATGTGTTGCTAGTGGCAAAAAATGTATTTAAAAAATAAGAACTATTATGTTTGCGAGTATTTTGACTTTAGAGACCTCTTTAGAGTGGGGGAAGCAGAGGTCCTGAAGTGGGGGATGGCGGTGGCGGCAAACTTCTTCGAGCAGGGCATCAAAAAACTTGTGCCACGGCTCACTACTTGCATAGAACGGGAAGGTGATCACGTTGAAAAATAGTTGACATGTATACGAACAAAACCCTGTAATTTTTTCTCACAAGACATTTTTTTCAAATTAGAAAAATCGAGTACTCTTACTTTCTGGACATCCCTCGTTTCTGAGGATTGTAGATAAGAAAATATGTAATGGATCTGTAAAGACTCTTAAACCCGCAAAAGGAAGAGACCATAAACAAGTAAAGCAGATTTGAATACAAAGTCAACGTCGATTGAAGATTAGAGTTCAAAAGATTTGTGACCGAGGTAGTGAGACAAAAGTCGGTGATTTCATGTTAATGGGGAAACAGTACCGATAACTGTAAGTGGGCAAACTTTGTCGGACTAGTGCATTAATGTATATCAAATGGTAGCATACAAGGGGCTCCTTATCGTGATTATGTCCCGGTTCCGATTCCGATCCCAGCACGGCTGGTGCCTTCGTGGTTGAGTAACGGGTCGGACCGACCCATGAAGTGTCTGGGGAATCTCACGACTCGACCATTCCCCATAAATAACTACGTAACTCGGATGGCCTTTTTACCTTCCACTCTTTTTCTTAAATTGCTGCACCAGTTTGCCTTCCTCGGCTCACCACCCCTCGCCCTCTGGCTGTAATTAAATGTAGAAACTACCGGCCTCAAAGTGGTGCTTCAATTACGAATCGGCAGTGAAGGAGATATCGCCAACATCATAAATTACCCCATGGGAAAGGGGCCGTTCATAAACCACGTCACACTATTTTGAAAACATTTTCCTCCCCTCCCTTTCTTCGTCACAGATCATCACAAAGCTAGAACCCCTCTCAGGGCGGCGTCACGAATACGAACACCCGCTCCCCTTTTAAATGAAATTTTTTTCTTAGATTTCATCTTCTAAATGCCTAAAATCACACAAAGCGCGCTCAAAATAGGGAAAATAGGGTGGTTTTTCACGAAAAAAGGGGAATAGTAGAGGAATAAGTTACACTAGTTTACAAATTTTTGGTTCATCGCGTGTACATAGTTGAATTTTCAATCGGAAAAGATTGATTTTTTACCAAAAGAGATTAAACTTTCAACCAAGAAAGGTGACCCTTTCAATCCAAAAGGATGAACTTTTAAGAAAATAGTCGAATTTCCGACCAATAGAGATGACTTTAACAAAATAGTTGAATTTTCAACGAAATAATTAAATTTTTAAGCAAATAGTTGAATTTTCTACCTGTAAAGGTGCATTTTCAACTTAATGGTCGAATTTTCAAACAAACAAGATTAAAATCCAAGTAAAGACCGTTGAATTCTCAACCAAAAAAGATTAATTTTCTACCAAAAGAGATAAACTTTCAACCAAGAAAGATGACTTTTGTAATCCAAAAGGATGAACTTTTAACAGAATATTCGAATTTTCGACCAACAGAGATAATTTAACAAAATGGTTGAACTTTCAACAAAATAATCAAATTTTTAAGCAAATAGTCGAATTTTCTACCTGCGAAAGGTGCTTTCTCAACTTGATGATCGAATTTTCATACAAAAAAGATTGAAATCCAAGTAAAAACAGTTGCATTTTCAACCAAATAGTTCATTTTCCAAGTCATGAAGATGAATTTTTTTTATACAGTTGTATTTTCAACCCGAAAAGTTGAGTTTTGAACAAAAAAAAATATGATTTTAACAAAATAGTTAAATTTCTGACTAAGAAGATCAATTTCCTACCAAAAGACGAATTTTATACAAAATAAATGAATTTTCAACCAAATAATTATTGAATTATTAACTAAAAAGCATGAGTTTTCACCCAAAAATAGACTCATCAGATTTTCAGTTCAAAAAATTACTTTTCAAAGAAAAAAACGAAATTTTAACAAATTGAATTCAACGAAAAAAGACGAATCTTGAACAAAATAGTTTAATCCTCAACCAGGTGGTTGAATTTTCAAACAATAAAGATTAAACTTTAACCACAAACAGTTGCATTTTTAGACAAATAGTCGAATCTTCATTCTAAGAAGACCACCAAGAACTTTTCCACAAAAAATTGATGAATTAAAAAAAATTAATCATCAACCAAACACTTGCATTTACAACAAAATAGTTGAACCTCCAAGCTAAAGAAACAATTTTTCAACAAATCAGTTGAATTTTTAACCAAATTGCTGAATTTTCAACCTACAAAGATGACTTTTCAACTAATTAGTCGAATTCTTAAACAAAAATGATTAAAAGGACGTATTTTCTATCCAAAAAGACGAATGTTCAACAAAGCAGTTGAATTTTCGACCAAAAAAGATGACTTATCAACAAAATAGTTGATTTTTTCACAAAATAATTAAATTTTCAACTGAAATGATGAATCTTCAAGAAGAAACTGAATTTTTAACAAAGAAGTTCAAGTTCATACAGGGTTGTTGAATCTCCAATCAAAAAAGATTAATTCTCAACGAAAAATATAATTGTTGATATTTCAACAAAATAGTTTGATTTTTAACCAAATAGTTGAATCCTCAAGCAAAACAAAAGAGATGAATTTGCAACAAAGAAAGATTTTTCATCCAAGAGAGAGAAAAAATGTCGAACAAATTTTGGAATTTTAAGCCAAAAATACAAATTTTCAACAAGAAAGTTAAATTTTTAAGCTAAAAAGACGAAATTTCTATAAGGCAGTTGAATTTTCTACCAAAAAGTTAATTTGAAACTAATAAAATAAATTTTAACAAAGTAGTTCAACTTTCAATCAAATAGTTGAATTTTCATCTAAAAACGATTAATTTTGAACGAGAGATAGAATAGCTTAACTTTCAAGCAGATAGACAAATTTTCAACCAAAAAGATGAATTTGTAACCAAATAGTTGAACTTTCAACAAAATTGTAAAAATTTTGAAGTCAAAAAGACAAATTATCTATAAAGAAGTTGAATTTCTAATCCGAAAATATGATTTTTTTTATCGAAGTAGGTCAATCTCAAACCAATAAAATCATTTTTTAACAAAGTAGTTCAACTTTCAACAAAGCAGTTCAATTTTCAATCAAGAAGATTCATTTTTTGCCAAAGAAGACGAATTTATACCAAAATACGTAAATTTTCAACCAAATAGTTGAATTTCAATCTAAAAACGATCAATCAAAAATTGAAAAGTTAAACTTTCAATTAAAAAAATTAATTTTCAAACAAACAAAAGAAAACGAATTTTCAAGAAAACAGTTCAATCTTCAACAAATAAAATGGATGTTTAACCAAATTAGTTCGATTTTCAACAAAGTAGTTGAATTTTCAATTGAAAGCGATCAATTTTCAGCGAGAAATAGATTAGTTATATCTCCACTTAAAAAAATTAATTTTAAATTTAAAAAAACGAATTTTCAGAAAAATAGTTGAATATTTAACCAAATAGTAGAGTTTTTAACCAGATAAGATGAATTCTGAACAAGAAATATAATAGTAGACTTTTCGCTCAAAAAGAATTAACCGAGGAGTTATCGAAGATTAAAGAGAAGCGTGTTTTTCTTTGAATGATGAAGCGCAAGTGACCTGAGATATTTAGACGTAGATTTGAAATTTGCGCCGTAGATCTTTGTGGCACTTCTGGCTGCGCGATAGATCCCTATAGACCTTCTGGCTGTGCAGTGAATTTCAATTCAAGTCACAGCTGCGCACTAGAGTTCTATCGAACGTATGGGTGCGCAGTGAAGAAGAATTATATCGAATTTTAGGATGCGCAGTAGTTCCGTTTGCGCAGTAGTTCCTTTTGCGCAGTAGAGTTTGCTCCCATAGCAAAATGAATTTACTATCTGTGATGAACACTTTTGCGTGCGCAATAAAGTCATATGGAATTTATGGATGCGTAGTAGAGCTCTGTGGTATCTAACGCGTTATATGACTGCGCAGTAAAGTTTTTTGGATTGTAAGGCTGCGCTGTAGAGTTACATAAAACGCATGGTTGCGCAGAAGAGTTCTATCGAACGTATGGGTGCGCAGTAGAGTTTTATGGAACGTAATGCTGCGCCGTAGAATTCTATGGAACGCATGGCTGCGCAGAATAGTTGTATCAAACGTATGGGTGCGCAGAAGAGTTTTATGCAACGTAATGCTGCGCCGTAGAATTTTATGGCACGTATGGTTGCACAGAAGAGTTCTATCGAACGTATGGGTGCGCAGTAGAGTTTTATGGAACGTAATGCTGCGCCGAAGAATTCTATGGAACGTATGGCTGCGCTGTAGAGTTATGTAGAACGCATGGTTGCGCAGAAGAGTTCTATCGAACGTATGGGTGCGCAGTAGAGTTTTATGGAATGTAATGCTGCGCCGTAGAATTCTATGGAACGTATGGTTGCGCAGAAGAGTTCTATCGAACGTATGGGTGCGCAGTGATGTTTTATAGAGCCTAATGCTGCGCCGTAGAATTCTATGGAACGCATGGTTGCGTAGAAGGGTTCTATCAAACGTACGGGTGCGCCGTAGAATTTTATGGTACGTATGGTTGCGCAGAAGAGCTCTTTCGAACGTATGGGTGCGCAGTAGAGTTTTATGGAACGTTTGACTGGGCAGTATTATTTCGTATAGTACCTATATCTGCTGATGGCCTTTTTATCATCTTTTTTTTTAATCGCTGCACAAGTTTGCCTTCCTCGGCTCGCCACCCCTCGCCCGCTAACTGTAATTGAATGTAGAAACTATCCGCCTTAAAGTGCTGGTTCAGTTACAAATAGGCAGTGAAGGAGATATCGCCAACATCATAAATTACTCCATGGGAAAGTTGCATTTCTGCTATTCTAATTATTCCTCTTTGCTCATCCCTGTTTATATTAGAACCTGTTTAGTTAAAATAGACTGTTTAAATAGTTGAAATGTATTGCATTTTAAAGACAATAGTTGAATTTTCAGCCAAAAAAGATTCATTTTTTACCAAAAGAGATGAATTCTCAACCAGGGCAGATGACTTTTCGATCAAATAGTTGAATTGTTTTGCAAGCAAAAGAATTAATTTTATAACAAAACAGTTGCATTTACAACCGAATAGTTGCATTTACGACCAAATTGTTGAATTTTCAACCTAAAAAGATGAAATTTCAACCAAATTGTTGAATTTTCAACCTAAAAAAATGAAATTTTAACCACAAACAGTTGCATTATTAAACGAGTAGTTGAGTTTTCAAGCCAATGAGACGAACTTACTAGAAATGATTGAAATCTTCAATCCAAAAGGACGTATTTTCTATCCAAAAAAACGAATATTCAACAAAATAGTTTAATTTTCGACCAAGGAAGATAACTTTTCAACAAAATAGTTCAACTTTTATCACAATAATTAAATTTTCAAAAAAATATCGGAATATTCAACTATAATGATGAATCATCAACAACAAAACAATGGATGTTTAAACAAAGAAGGTCAACTGTCAACCAAGTATTTTAATTTTCAAACAGAGTAGATTAATTTTCAACAAGAAATATAATAGTTGATATTTCAATCAAAAAAGATTACAATTTTAAATAAGAAAAACAGTTGAATTCAACCGAGAAAAAAGAATTTTCAACAAAATATTTGAATCCTCTACTAAAAAAGATCAAATTTCAACCAAACAGTTGCACTTAACAGTTGTTACTCTTAAAGATAAAATTACTAGCGAAAGCGAAAAAGGTAAATTCTCTAGAAAAGAGTTGACTTTTATACTCGAAAATATAATTTTTCAACTAAGAAGTTAAAAATCAACCAAATATTTGAATTTTTCATCAAAATAATAGAATTTTCAACCCAAAAAGACGAATTTTCAACAAAGCAGTTGAATTTTTAGCTGAATAAGACGAATAATTCACAAAACAATCGAAAATACGAATTTTCAACCAAAAATAGAATAGTTAAAATTGCAGTTCAAAAAATTGATTTTGAACAAAAAAGTGAGAATTTTCAACAAATTAATTGAATTCTTAATCAGAGAGAAAATTTTCATCTTTAAACCATCAATTTCCAACCAAATGTGGAATAATTACATTTGGAGTTGAAAAATTAATTTTCATACAACTAAAAAGAACGAATTTAAAAAAAAATTTAATCTGCAACCAAATAGTACAATTTTCAACCAAAAGAGATGAATTCTGAACCAAAAATATAATAGTTCTAGCGTGGAAGCTCTACAGGGAAAAGAACGAGGAAGGGTGACTGTTGAATGTTCGGAGCGTAACGAGTGAGCGTCAGTAAAAATTGACTCCGGTCCGCGGAATCGAACCCTTGGCTGCCGGCTCGAAGCCCGATGCGCTACCACTGCGCCAACCACGGAGTCGGTGATGAGGTACATACAGCCATCTTATCATGTACTGCCTCATCGCTACCACTCTAAGCCAGTCTTCGCTTGTCGGTGCGCAGTAGAGTTTTATCGAACCTACAGCTGCGCAGTAGGTTTGTACAGTATTGAAAGCTGCGCAGTAACCGTTAAAATATTTTTAAGACGCTTATAACATTACAGTTAAGTTTGATGGTATTTACAGCACGTATTATATGAGCTACGAGAACTTATAATATTTATACCTATAAGATAAGCGCATTCAATTTAAGAATTTATTAATCGATCCTCCCGATCTTGGTGAACCCTTGGAATTTAGGATCTCAGGCCATTGAGAAACCACTTCGTAATTATTAGCACGATCGTCGATCAACGTGCGACAAGCCCGCTACGCCCTATTAAATAACTCCAAGATCACTCTCTCAGTGATCTACGACAGCAACGATCTTTCACGGCATGATTGCGCATTCGGTGACCGAATTTAAGTCTCTTTTAGAGAATTGCAAAACACCTTCGCTCTCAATAATTATGAAAAAATTAGACTGATATATATAATTTTTGAAATATTTAGAGAATCATCCCTGGCGAAAGTTTCGGATAGCATTTCATTCCGAATTATTCCGAAATCTGTACCCGAACCAATACGAATCAATTCGAAAAAGTTCTCCATTTGGTTCGAACTAAATCGGTTAAAAACTCATCCAACTCAATCCGGTTCAATCCGAACTTCATATCCGAATCAATCGGATTAAATCAGATTCATTCGGATTGAAAATCGGTTCGGGTCAATCCAAGTTCGGATTTATTATGATTGAAAATTTGGCTCGGATTGATTCGGATTGAGTTGGATCAATTTTTAACCGATTTGGATCGAACTAAATAAATAACTTTTTTCAAGTTGGTTCGGATCGACTTAGATTGGTTCGGATACAGATTTCGGAATAATTCGGATTAGTTCGGAATGATTCGGAATGAATTGCTATCCGAAACTTTCGCCAGGGATCACTTCGAAATAATTTTGCCATTATTACTAATAACAATCAAAAAGCGTGCACAACTAATACATACCGTTTGCAGCATGAAGTTGGTTCGCTGAGATGTTTTTTTTCGTTCCTGTTTTTTAAATTGGTTCATTTTATTTTTTAAAGTTCGTAAACACAAAAGTGTGAAATGAAATAATGTTCAATTGATAATACATGAAATTCTTTGGGATGAATTTAAAAAATCTTTAAAACTGTACAATACAATGAAATTAATGTTCAGGTCTCAGCTTGAAACTTTCAATATTAATTATTTAAAACTGGAAGCGTTTTTAATTAATTTTTTCAAAAGAATGTATCGTTTGAAAATAATTATATTTTATAGTTTAAAAAATGAATAATGCCAACGCTTAGTCAAAGAATTAATTTTAACCTAAATGCCCAAAATTTTATAGTTTTAAATTTACATTAGTACAATATTTTAGGCTTTAAATATTTTGAACTAGTAGCCTGAATAAATTCATGAACGCTATAGCATGGACCATAGTATATAGACATTATTTTGTTACCATACTTTGTTAAAAGTTCATTTTTTTGGTTGAAGATTCATGATTTAATTTGAAAATTAATTTTTTCAGTTGAAAATTTATGTATTTTGTTTTAAATACATAAATTACGAGATTTATAGATATTTTATAGATTTCAAGGGATTTCAAAAGATTTCATTTGATTTTAGAGGATTTCAACAGATTTCAAGAGTTTTTAAACAATTCCAACGAATTTGAAAGCTTCCCAGGGATTTTAAAGGAATTTAATGGATTCGAACAGATTTCAACGAACTTTAACAGAACTTTCGGGCATAAATTAAATTAAATTGAATTTCAAAGAATTTTTAAGATTTTAAGGGATTTCAAAAGATTGGAGAGATTGCCATGGATTTCAAAAGAATTTACAAATTTTACAGGATGAAATAAAATGAAATTTCAAGGGATTTCGTACGATGTTAAAGCTTTTTGGCAAATATTTAAGATTCCAAGGGATTTCAAAAGATATTTCACGGAATTTAAAAGAATTTCAAGAGATTTCAATCGATTTTTGTGGAATTTCGAAATATTCAATAGGATTTCAAAGATTTGAGTGACTGACAAAATTTCGAGATTCAACTTTAAAGATTTTAAGGGTTTTTGAAGAGGTACCAATAGGATATCAAAGGATTTTAATGCATTTTTACGGTATTTAAAAGATTTCAGGGAATATCAGAAGTTTGTAGACGATTTCATAAGTATACTTAGAAAATTTCAAAAATAATATAAAAAAAAATATACAATATATATAATATATATAATAATAATATGTATGTAAAACCTATGGCAACCTTATTTTTGATAAGTACTAGGTCAACATTTTAGGTAGTTATAAAATTGAAAATTGGATGTAAAACATCATGGTAACCTTATTTTTTGATAAATACCAGATCAACATTCAAATTAGTTGTACAATGGAAAATCAAGATTCAAAATTCATTCCACAGAGACAATAACAATATAGTAAAATACTTTAAATATTAAAATATGGAATTTACTTTTCATTGAAAATGAATGCTACATTTCAAATTATATACATCCTTCTGGCAACATTATTAAATTTATAATAGGTACCAGGATGACATTTTTACTATATCAACAGTATACTTGGAAAAATTTTAAAATATAGCTGACTGAAAGTATATTGAATATATTTTGAATCAAAAATATCTGTAGAAAATCATAAGATTGAAGACAATTTAATTAAAGTACTCAGTGATACATAATATGCACATATTGTTAGTATGGCATCTTCCTCAGAATACAATTTTTTGTAGGCAACGAGGGTATAATTTCCTTTATCTGAATGTATGTAAAACCTTTGGCAATCTTATTTTTTGATAAGTACCACGTTAACATTTTAATTAGTTATAAAATTGAAAATTGTATGTAAAACCTCATGGCAACCTTATTTTTTGATAAATACTAGATTAACATTTAAATTAGTTGTACAATTGAGAATCAAAATCCAGAATTTATTCCACAGAGACAATAACAAGATAGTGAAATACTTCAAACATTAAAATATAAAAATTTTAATTTTAATTGAAAACAAATACAATATTTCGAATTATGTTCATCCTTCTGGCAACATTATTATATTTATAATAGGTACCAGGATTGCATTTTAACTATCTTAACAGAAAATTTCAAAAATATAGTAGACTAAAAGTATATTAAATATATTTGGAATCAAAAATATCTGTAAAAGATCATTAGATTAGAGAGAATGTAAATAAAGTACTCAACGATACATAATATGCACGTATTGTTAGTAAGGTATCTTTCTCAGAATACCATTTTTTGTAGGCAACGAGAGTATAATTTCTTTTACCTGAATGTATGTGAAACCTATGGCAACCTTATTCTTGATAAGTACCAGGTTAACATTTTAGTTAGTTATAAAATTGAAAATTGTATGGAAAACCTCATGTCAACCTTATTTTTGATAAATACCAGATCAACATTCAAATTAGTTGTACAATCGAAAATCAAGATTCAAAATTTATTCCACAGAGACAATAACAAGATAGTAAAATACTCCAAACATTAAAATATGAAAGTTTTAATTTTAATTGAGAACAAATACTATATCTCGAATTGTCTACCTCCTTCTGGCAACATTATTATATTTTTAATGGGTACCAAGATGACATTTTAAGTATCTTAACAGTTCACTTAGAGAAATTTAAAAATATGGTAGACAAAAAGTATATTAAATATATTTGAAATCAAAAATATCTGTAAAAAATCATTAGATTAGAGAGAATGTAAATAAAGTACTCAATAATACATAATGTGCACATATTGTTAGTATGGCATCTTCCTCCGAATATCATTTTTTGTAGGCAACGAGGCAACCTTATTTTTTGATAAGTATCAGGTTAACATTTGAATTAGTTGTACAATTGAAAACCCTGAAAAAATTATTAAAAGATTTATGTACACAGAACATGGGAAATGGAAGAAACAAATCATAGTCCCAAAATCAAATTTTGTGGTTTGATTTAGAACCAATCTATTCAGATTATTCCATTTTTCAAAAAGAAAAGGTAATAATCTAAACCAATAACACATTCCTAAACAATGACTAACGTTCTGAAATTTTTTTTGTTCAATTTTATCAAAATAGATATTTTTTAGTAAATTCAGTTAATCATAAACAACCTCAATTAAAAGAAACATTGAGTATTCATAGGCAACCCTGCAGATTGAAACCAATCTTTGCTTGACGTCTCTCTTCTAGAATTACTTAAAGATCAAAATAAAATCTACTTCCTTATGAAAATTTTTTGTGTACTAAAAAAGAACACCTAAAAAGTTCACGATTCAAAAATAGACTGTGAGACTACCTGCTTTTTCGGCTCATTAGAGACAGATGAACAATAAATATACACAACAGGAAGAAAAAAGAGGGGGAAAAAAGAAAGAGTTAAGCAAAACCATCCTCACACTATTTCCTTTCTCCGACTTTTTCATACTACTGGAGACCAACATGTTTCGAAACCAATTTAGGTCTATTGTCTTATGAAAATTCTTCTTCATTTTTGTACCTGTTGTTTTCCTATAAATTATTTCTGATGAAGTCTAAATTGGCTTCGAAACGTCTTGTTATGTCGGAAAGGGGCAAAAATAGGGGAAATGTGTTACATAATTCGTGGATGACCCCTCAGTCTCATCCTATTAAATAACCGGAACACGTTCCGGAGCACTCGGTAACGGTACCATTTGTCGCGTTCTTCCAAGATCGCGGTGCGATTGGTGAACGCGACGAATGACACTGCGCTTGCTCCGACACA
Source organism: Melikaiella ostensackeni (assembly GCA_032362435.1). Lineage (NCBI taxonomy): Eukaryota > Metazoa > Arthropoda > Insecta > Hymenoptera > Cynipidae > Melikaiella > Melikaiella ostensackeni. Next base: position 187,927 of record JAUMHM010000004.1, read on the forward strand.
CATATGACTTGCCGCACTTCTCCGAGAAAGTTATGAAAGTGAACTCGGAATCAGGACGTTTTCTTTCTGTTACAGGTTGGTTCTCCGTCGTATCGAACAACAGCGGTACTGGAAATGCAAGGGTCTACCGCAGAGTTGGTGCACTTGTCAAGGCCGGTGTACCAGCTTTTCTGCTCACAAAACCCCTTCGAGCATACACACTCACACATTCTAAAATGGGTAGGTAATTGTGCATTCATCATCACTCAATATTTTTTATCTTCCTCTTCAATAGGTAAGCAAATCCTGTAAGATGCCTTTGCGAAAGGCTCCAAGTCAGGTCTGTCCAGAGAGGAGAAATTTCAGGAATTTTCCTTGCAACTGCTCAAATCGTAGATGTGAGTTTTCTACTCTCTAATTCCCATTCTACTTCACGAGATTAACCACCACCCGAGCTCTCTCGAGTGAGCAGAGAGAAGTGGTGGTGGAAGTGTAAAATGCGGCTTTTGAGCAAATTTCTCCTCTCTGGACAGACATGCTCTAAGTGAGAAGACCCTGAATTCGCGAGAGGTTAATTAACGCCGTTTTGTCCTACCAGGTGTCGACATATGCCTTTCCCACGAGATGCGTCGATTGAAAATTGTATTTTTTCCAACCTTCAAGTCGGGGCGTCTGGTGACATTCGTCCTCGCGTAAACCGCAAAACTCCACCATAAGATTCACACCAAAAAAAACGAGCTTTAACGCTAGTACTTGCGGCTAACTTCAGGGTCCCGGGTCGGTTCGAATATTTCATAAAGTGTTTACGACCGCAGCATTCTCGGTCAGGATTGTCGCACCGTGACCTCGTAAACGGGAAGATAAACGCGAAATGAGCGACGCGTAATTCAATGCTCACTTTTTGAGCGCCTATTTCACACAATAGAGATAAAACCGTAAAAGAGACAATGTCTAAATTTGGTTTGCTGAATTCTAGCCGTATATCGAATCCGCGATGAGATTCATCTTGGAAATAATATCCCGTGCGGGAATTTAAATCCGGGCAGTACGAGGCCCTGCAAAGGTTGCCTATATTTAAGGTCTGGATAAGGAAATCCTATCAGGCCCTGATAGTGTTTCGTCATGGTTGAAATGAAAAGGGTCGTATGTTCCAACCTTACACGGCCCATGCCAGGCACCCTATTCTGTTCCTTTCAAATAATTAAGGCTCTTAAATAAATTGGCCCTAACCTAAAAATTCATAAACCTTTATTGGCTGAACGTTCAACGTATACAACTGTATCGCGATTGAATCTAACATGCACTCATTCACTCACATTTCTCGCATTGTCGGAAATAATTGAAAGAATAATCGCCTTCCTAAAACTGCAAAGCATGTTCTAACTTGAGGAATCGCTTTTCTTTGTCCCTTTTCGACACTAAATTCACTTTACACTTCAATCAAAATATTGCTCTGCACTTGTTTTCGTTAATTTTATTTACTCTAATTCGATACAGACTGAAATACACGTAAAATTTGAAAAAAAAAAAGAAACCGACACACTCATGTCGTAGCGTCGGAGCGTTTTAAACAGCTGTACAAATGGCGGATTGGCGGCTGCGCACGCTAGTGATGCTAACGGGTGCCGATGTTTTCAACTGCGCATGTACCGAAAAGCGCGGGCCCATTTAAAGTCAATAACTACTATCAATAGTCATACAGATAAATATTACCAAAAGTTTTTTATTTTTCAAAATAGGTTAAATCAAATATAACAAATACCTATGCAACTTCTTTAAATAATTTAATATTAATGTGCTATCGCAAGGAACATTTTATAACAATGCAACCTTTGTTTTTGAAGGAAAATTTTGGTTTATTTTCAATCTCCGGTGATGGAACTTGCAATTTTTTGTGACGAGCAAAGTAAATGCGGTACACGTCAAATTTCCGTACTTAATAAAAAGGGCCGTTATATAAATTTTTAAATCAGGCAGCTTGATCAGGGCCTGCTACGAGCCTTTTTTCAAATAAGGCTGAATAAGGCATTTCTCACACGGGATATGGTAAGGACCTTTTCGTACGATTGCGCGTCCCTGGATGCATGAGGTGGGGCATAAAATGTTCCTGGGTGCAGCGACTGGCCATGACTCGGATGTCAATGTGCCTGTCGTAGCCCAGAACTGCCCATCGCCTTTTTGTCGCCGTGGCTCGTGCGATTTAACGTGGGCGATGAACGTAACGTAATAGGCACGCGGCCGGGTGAAAGCCGTAGAGTTCTTACGATACGGCCTTATGCCCATTACACACCATAACTATTACGCTCGTCCGGCTTTTCAATAGGCGTGGATAGAGGTTATCATCTTCTTTGAACCTCTAAACCGATCATCACATCCGCGTCCCTTGAACGTAAACTCGTGATTACCTCCTGAAATGGTCTCGTTTCGTGGATGCGATGGTATAATTTGAAAATATTATGTTACCCTAATGACAGTATCGACCGGATCGAATGAAATGAAGAGTTAAAATTACAATCCATCAAGGCGCGAATCTTCTCCAAACTAGACAAAAATTCAATGCTAATGGAAATTCGCGAGTCCCCGAGCTTAAATCTCACATCATATAAAGTATTTCCATTGCAAATTACTTGCGCGAAAGTGCTTCGTAATTTCATGTGCAATCACTTTCGGAATATTCTATTCAATGCACATGAGGTTTGCAACAATTCTTCTCTAGGATAATTTCCCGACGCTTTTTTAAAATAGCCAAGAAAATGATAGGTCAACGTACGTAAATCATTGAATTATTCAATTATTCGAATCAAGAGGCATGGCGGGGACGAAATATCTCAAAACCCGTTTGTCTAAAACTATTAAGAAAGGCACTGTTGTCATTTTGTCGCAGAAAACGGTAATCTGAGAGCTCATTACACGAAGACAACGGTCAGGGCCGGTGAAGTTCTACGCCTCACTGCTGTCTTCCAAGACACGCGACGGGCCCCAACAACGTCAGGGTTTTCCGGTGTCACCGCTGGCATCCACGACGGCAAGAGTTCAAGGTCGGCGGAAAGAGATCAGTACGCCCAGTGTCTGGATTCCCATGGGCACGAGCTCTTTGCACCCCTGACATCAAGGGGGGAATTTTACGCCACCTGCCAAACCGGAAGTCTCGACACTGGAAGCGATGCCGTCCTTTACAGGGTTCACCAACTCGCCAAGAGGGACCTTCCTCTCAGGGTAGGATCCTAACTCTCTTTTTGATTTATGTATAACTTTCGTCAGAAGATTTCTTTATCCCACTTGGCTAAGCTTGAATGTTTTAAATCTGCTTTCAGGTTCGTCTTGTAGCAGGTCCACTTCCAGTACCTCTTCCCCGAGATTATAGCGGTTTAATGCAGCTGGAAACTGCAACTAGAGGTCCGATAGTCTTGGGTTGTGCCGTGCCCTTAGTTCCAGAGAGGCCCATCCCAAACTCCACTATTCCCGAACTTCTCGAACTGGTTGCAACCGGGCCAACAGCACCTAGAGTCAAAAGAGCACGGTTAGGATGTCCTTCGGAAGCCAGGCTCTTGTCTTCCCCGAAGATGCAGAGATTACTTTCCGCTTGCAGGTGAACAAACTCAGACACCAAAATTCTTCAACTTTTTTGATTTTATTCCCCAAAAACAAAAACTCATTCTTAATTTGCAGAAAAGCACTCGATCAAAGAGCCACAGAACCTCGGGTTGCAACTCCTCAGGCCAATTCGGGTGGACCACAGCTGAAGGAACTTCACCTGAAGGAAATTAAGTCAAAACATGAAACGAAGCCAATTCTCCAAAGTCTAAGGGAAAGCTTAGAACACATAAAGAAGGCAACAATCCGGGACAGGAGCAACAGCCGCAGTGCCAATCATAATTCCAGCACGGGATTCCTTGAGAAGATTACGAGAATCACGCATGGAGGAAGAAGTCGAAACCCCGCCAAGAAGTCTGCCTCCTTCACTTTCGCGGTTCGTCCTGAAATCGGTATGAGATCTCCGGAGAGATATGCGAGTTTGGAATCGGAAGCGAGCTCCTTGGTACCAGTGGGTGCTTCCTCGAGGCATCAAGTCCAGAGGTCGGTGTCCACGAGCGTCCTTGAAATGCAGACCCAATCTTCCGATCTCGATCCGCCTTACTCCAAGGTCAGAGATAGTCTCACCCCTCTGCCTCCGACCCCTCCAACAAAACCAGAGGAGATTTATGCCGAGATTTGCGAACCCCCGGAGGATGGTTGCTACTTGAAAATCCCGCAAGAGAAGCCTCCGCCTCCAGGAGGGAGTGGCACTAGAGAAAAGGATCGAGGTTACGTGAAACTCGCCTCACATTCTGAAATCTCTGACCTTTCTGGAAGCTTCGATGATGAAGAGGGTATTTACAATACAGTCTGCTGAAATCAAGATTAAACCTAGGTCAAGTAACATTTTTCCTGACCGTTGGATAGAATAATCGATCGGGGATCATTAAGGCATCAAAAGTGGCAGCTCTAGGAAGCTAATTTCCTCCTCTAATCATCGGAGCAATCTCATCTCTGCAGCAGTTGTGGTTGAAGGAAACTTCTATGGTATGCAGGAAGCGAATCAGTGGAAGGAAAAAATCAACGTCCTTTGATCAAAGTTCAAGGTCATCGATCCTCTTCCTGCGTGCTGGTTGGCACTTTGCGTGATGTTTACGATTGACGTTAGACGTGTGATTACACTTCGGACTTACTTGGAATCAGTCCAAACGATTCCTGGAAAATACAACTTCGTGGGATAAAGTATAGGTGAATTGCTTGCTTTGGGCGCAAGGAAAAAATTCAAAGAGAGAGCGCACGCCTTCAAGAAACACGGAGACTGTCTTCTAACAGAGGGGATTCTTTATTCCTCTCTTAGCATGTTTGACAACTTCGAAATTCATATTCAGGATTGAAGTTGAACTTTGCAATGTGAGGTTGTAAGCGATTGTATTTTCCCTTGTACATAAATAAAGTAACGTGTATGAAAGATTAAAATAAAGATTAAATTACATCTTCCTTCCTTGCTCTAACTATGACCAAAGTTAAGAAAAAGTTCATCCAAAGATAAATGCTATATCTTCATTAATCTGAGAATGCAGCAAGCGCAGTAAGTGAAAAATTTAAAAAAGGTTGCCTTCTACCTGGAATTTACCTTTCCAATCAGATAACCGATTTTCAGTCAGAAGCGGAGGTATTATTCGAATAACACGTTTGTGAGACCGAAGTGTATCGTAATTCGCATTATTTCACCAGACAAAAAAAAGGAAGAGTGAGAGGAAGGCGAGGATGACCGTCATCAAAGGCCTAGAATTTAATCCAGCTCAGTGTCTCGGCTAGAGCGGACCCCATTTCCAGAATCTGCCTTCATCAGAAAAAAAAATCAATTCTGGAAGATTGATTATAATGCAGAATAGAATTTTTTGTTGTGGTCTTCCGGGTATCTCTTTTTTTTTAGTCTACCTTTTTTGTGGGACGCAGCAAAGCCTAGGTCAATTTTGCATTCAAGATTCCTCTAGACGATTATGATAAGATTGTCACGTGTTACATGGTATACGTCACATAATTTCCCCCTTTCCCCCCGAAGACTGACTTAGAGTGGTAGCGAAGAGGCAGCAGGTGATCGGATATCTGTATGTAACTCATCACCAACTCCGTAAGTTTGCGCAGTGGAAGAGCATCGGGCTTCGAGTCAGCAACCAAGGGTTCTAATCTCCGGGCTGGAGTTAATTTTTACTGGCGCTCACTCATTGCGCTTCCTTCCCCCCCGTATAGCTTCCACGCGACACATGGCGCCCAACAAAAATTTTCCACATCCTCTTCCAAGATACCGGGTGGCGTTTTGAAGCCACCATGATGGGTGAGGAAGGTTTCTACCTGATCGGTGGAAGATCCAATAGATAGGGGTCGGTATCTATGGACTATACTGTTCCCGTTATGGGGTTTCGACACATTAGTTATGTTAGTGCCTAACCAACAAAAATATTCCTGCTCCTTCCCGTGGAGTATGGGGGCATCCCGAAATAGGGGGGGGGTGTAACTTGGTACATGTCACCTAGCTTGCCCCTTTCCACCCCGAAGACTGACTTGAAGTGCTAGCGGTGAGGTATTAGATGAGCGGATGACTGAATGTAACTCATCACCGACACCGTAGTTGGCTTAGTGGTAGCACATCGGGCTTCGAACCGGCGGCCAAGGGTTTGATTCTCCGAGCTGGAGTCAATTTTTTCCGACGCTCACTTGTTACGTTGCCAACATCACAGTCGCCCTTCCTTTTCCTTTCTTCCTATATAGCTTGCATGTTACAAGATTTGACTTTTTAATACAGTGAACAGGAACAATACTTTTTGAATCAGGTAGGTCAATTTTTGAATTGGAAAACAATTGGATGTTACTCTGCGTGGTATTATCATTTTATGAGCTGGTCGTACGCACAGCTGCGTTTATTCAATTACAGCGATGAGGCGGGTGAGGCTCAACTCGGTGCCTTACGCTACGTCCATTAATATTAACGGCTTAAACAGCGATAATAACGGAGGACTATGAGGAAGCAAGGTGTTTTCTTCGACGATTCACCATATCCCGTCTTCACTTGCACATTTCGTTCTATGAACGCCTGTCTATGTGATTATCCTCGTCTGACGTTCCATGTTCGTCTTTCGTCTTTCGCCTCACCCTCCGCAGAATTGAAGGAAAACGGAAAAGAATCTCGCACTTCCGTTTCCGCCTAAGACCGTGGGACACTCGAGTACTATCGTGCGAATACGAAAATGTCTTCAAAGATCGATCTATTTTGATTCCTATTCTCATGCTAATCATTTGAAACCTATTTCTTAAGAATCTCTTCATTATTTTGTAGGTCAATCATGGTTTTTAAACTTCTAGCATCATCCCAGCGTGCTTTTATCAAATTAGGGATTATTTTTAGACCTTAATATGTAGGTCAATCAGTTATTTTGTAAGTCAATTTTCAGTTTTAAGTAACCTTTTTCAAAAGAAAGTTTCTGATCCTTTTAATGAATAAGAAAAATCTTTCTTTGAAGCAGATGTATTTTACTTCGCGCGATAAAAAACGCCTGCTTTTACCCTAGGTGCATAATATACTATTAATCTTACGTAAGTCAATTTTGAGTCGATTATCTTATCTGTGCAAATATTGACTGGATCTTGGATACGACAAATGGAGGATGCGGATGATCGAGACAACGTTATCTATTGTGGTTGGTAATCTTGGTCCACGGGTGCATATTTCAAGATCGGCATGCGTGAACGATTTCATGGCCGTCGGGTTGCCTTGCGGTCGTGTAACTCACCTTCACAACCTTAATACGACGGCCGCGTATGTAGTCAGACTATCATATTTCGCAGCCCGGTCCACCGATCGACGAGGTATGTTTTAATATGCAAATTAAAATGCAAATCCCCC
>JAUMHM010000004.1:195425-213286 GCA_032362435.1 Melikaiella ostensackeni
ATATTTCGCAGCCCGATCCACCGATCGACGAGGTATGTTTTAATATGCAAATTAAAATGCAAATCCCCCCCCCTCTCACACCCTTAAATCACCGAAGAATCAACTGATGTTTTTCATTATCAAAAGCCCGAGGGAAAGATCGCTATCTTGATATCCATTCAATTCCCCATCAAGAATTTCGTAACTCGTATGAAAATGTTTGTTACTTCATCATCAATTTCTTCAATCGGATCCGTTTGTTCAGAATTATTTGTTTTCGCATCTATGACACCAGATCGTGTAGGTCAATCATTTCCGAGTTCATTTACCTTCAAAATAGGTAGGTCAATTTGAATTGATTTTCAAATAAATATTTCAAGAAATAATACTAATTAGTATTTATGTCGTCTGATTTTATTATGCGTTTAAATACGCCTGGCATTTATGCGCTGTCCCATTAAAGTTTCTTACGAGACATATATTGCTCGAAGTAAGAAGGGCAGAAGTATAAATACCTGCTCGAAATGATTCATTTAGAATGATAGAATGATAATTGACTTCATTTTTGTATCTGAAAAGTATAAAGAGTAAAACGTAGAAGGGAAGTTTGACAACAAAGTAATAACCGAGATTTCAGACCGTTGCATATTATTCTAATTATCAACCTCAAATCAAAATGATCCACCTCTGCGGATCCAAAAAAAAAACAATTTTCTTTAAAAAATTCAAATCTTCAATCCGCAAATATGAATTTTGGACAAAAAAGTTTAATTTCAACTGAAATGCTTAAATTATCAGTTATAAAAATTAATTTCCAACAAAAAGATAAACGAATTTTCAACAAAGTATTTCAATTTTCGACCAAAGAGATGAATTTTTAGCGAGGTAGTTCAACTTTTAACTAAATAGTTGAATTTTCAACTAAAAAAAGAAAAATTTCGGATGAAAAATATCAATTTTTAACCAGAAATGGAATAGTCAATTTTTAAGTCCAAAAAATTAATTTTAAAGAAAATAAAACGAATTCTCAACCAAAAATGTCATAGTAGATATTTCAACCAAAAGATTTCAATTTAAAAAAAAAACAATTTAATTCAAAAATTCAATAGTTAAAACTTCAGTTGAAAAATTAATTTTCAACAAAAATAAAACACAATTTTCTACAAAGTTATTTAATTTTAAACCAAAGAGATGAATTTTCAATAAAGTAGTCCAACTGTGAATCAAACAGTAGCATTTTTTACGAAAAAAGATGAAATATCTACCAAATGAGATAAATTTTAAAATCAAAAGGACGAATTTTCAACAAGAGTTGAATTTGAAACCAAAAGAAATGACTTTCTAACATAACTGTTGACTTTTCAACAAAATAATTGAATTTTTAAACAAATAATCAAATTTATAAACAAAAAATATAATTGTTGTCTTTTCAGCTAAAAAGAATTAAAGAATTCACTTTCGACAAAAAATAGTTGGATTTTCTTATTATGTCCTAATGTCTCAGTTTGCAGTTAAGTGGAAATACCAGAAAAAGACGAATTTTCAAAAAAATACATGAATTTTCAACAAAAATGAAACCCAATTTTCTACAAAGTTATTTAATTTTAAACCAAAGAGATGAATTTTTAATAAAGTAGTCCAACTGTGAATCAAACAGTTGCATTTTTTACGAAAAAAGATGAAATTTCTACCAAATGAGATAAATTTTAAAATCAAAAGGACGAATTTTCAACAAGAGTTGAATTTGAAACCAAAAAAATGACTTTCTAACATAACTGTTGACTTTTCAACAAAATAATTGAACTTTCAACCAGATAATAAAATTTTAAGCCAAAAAAGATTAACCTTTAACTAAACTAATGAATCTTCAACTGGCATTGACTGTGTCGCTTTACTAACATCATATATGGTTTATACTGCTTTTAGAAGACAACCATTTACTCCATGCTCTTTCAGGACTTTCCGAAGTTTAGTTCTATCCACCTTATAGAAAGCTTTTTCCAGATAAACAAATGCACAGAAAACTTTAACTTTTTTCTATGATCTGTCTCAAGCTAAATATCTGTTTCGCACATAAACTCCCTGGCATAAATCCACATTGGGCTTCCCAGGTCCTCTCTTCAGTTATTCCATGACCTTACCAATAAGTATTTCGGTAATGTTTTGCTCATGGTATTTAGTAGGTAATCATTTGGAACTTCATTGTTCTCAGCACACATATTCATAAATTCACTCAGCCACACAAACAAATATCCGCCACCGCTCTTAAGAGTTTCAGCGGTGATACCATCCACACCAGCAGCGTTACCATTCTGTAGTTTCCTAATTACGGATATAATGTTGCGGACATTGATTCTTCTCTCGCCGCCTAAAACGGGATTGTCTAACGTATCCTCTTCTGTACCACAGTTATTATGCTCCATAGCTTGACCTTCATAAAATTTCTTGAAAAAGTCCCTCATACAGTCTTTCACTTCGTCCGTATCCCATGCCAATTCATCATCAACTTTCTTAATTCCGACCAACTCAGTGCTAGTACTTTCTTTCTTTGACTAGTGTCTTCCAGTCTTCATTGTGATGTGATAAATATTTATTCAGCTTTTCACAATACACTTTTTGTACTTCTGATTTCTGCCAATTCTCTATTTTAACTCGCGCCTGGATTGACTTATCACCAATTCTTCCTCTGCTTCTCCTTCATCCTTAACCTCTGTTCATATTTGAAACTATGAGGTAGAAATCCGTTCCACATTTAGAGCTTCTCATGACTCTTGTATCTCTTACCAGCCCTCTCAGTTTCTCATCTGCTACAAACGAAGTCAATTATACTGTGGCTTTCGCGTCTGCACCAAGTATACATGTGGATCATTTTACTGAAACAAGTATTTGTTATAAGCAAGCTTTTTTCTAAGCATAAGCTAATCAATTTCTCCCCGTTACCGTTCGTTTTTGGGTTTCCGAAATGACCAAGTACCCTGTTGGTCCTTCGCATGCACTCCAACCCAGTTATTCATATCTCTAAGAAGACTGATTCTTTCCCCAGCATCGCAAGTACCTATATCATTTAACGAGTCCCAGAAGGTATCTTTTACGTCACTACTGTCAGCATTAACAGGAGCGTAGCATGCTATAATAAACAGCCTTCTGATTCCCACTTTCATTCTAACCCCCCGGATGGATATAGGTGTAAATTGTTCCCTATGAAAACAAGGCTTGAGTCGATTAGCTTAGCTTATCTCAGTTTTTGAAGTCAAAAAATAAAACGAATGGTATCAGCTCGCATTTTATATGCAGATCAACAATAGAAACAACAAATATTTTGTTACTTCCACTTGCTTTATGGGTTAATTAATTCGAGAGGAGGTGAACGATACTTCTATGGTTGATCTGTATATGAATTGTGAGCTGATACTATTCGTTTTATTTTTCGACTTCAAAAATTGAGAAGACGTAGACCAATCAACTCAAGGGTTGTTTTTATAGGGTACAATGTACACCAGTGTAATCGGACTGACTCCGTGGCTACCATGTGATTCATTATCTACTCCTGACCAAAGTTTTAGTTCATTTCTATCTTTCTTATCTCACACCCCTTCTTCTTTGTTCCCGGTACACATAAAATATCTAGCCTCTTTACGCGCATTGTATCCCGCAGTTTCCTTTCCTTTAGATCTTTTACACCTTTAGCATTCCAAATACTCAGTCTCCATTCATCACCTGAAACTTTTCCCAGAGGATGCCTTTCGTCAACATGTTTCAAACCTATCCGAGGCTACGTTATTATTTGTATCATTCATTATCCCACCAAACTTCGGTCATTCACAGGTAAGTATGAAAACAAAGCCAGAACCAAAGGAGTTATGATCCGTTTGTGATGTGTACTGAGGAGGGCACCAGTATCCTGCAGTTTGGCCTCTTAGATGCGAGAAGACTATTTGCTACTCCATAAATGTGATAAGAATTCTCAACTGTGAATGAAAACTTGACAAACTTGAAAGCTTTCATAAATTTTCATTTTGAAAATTCACTTTTTAAAAACTCCTATGAATTTCCACTACACGTGTAGAATATTGGAAGTGCACTAAGAAAAATTGAAAAATGAGCGCGTGGAAGAAGCTGACAGAATTTTCAAATGTATTCCTTAAAAAATTGAACCGACTCAAGTCATGGCTTGTTTGCGACTATTCATAAGAAGAATCTTGAGATGAAATTTGAGGATCTTAAGGGGCTCGCCTTTGTATAGCAAATTAAAGTTTTTAAAATTCGGTGCATAAATTTGGGAAACCTGTTCCCTTTAAAAACTGAGGCCTTTGAGAAATTTTTGTTTCACCGCAGATAAGATAGTACAAATAAAATAATCATCATGAATTTTGTTTTCAATACGAAAAATGCTCACTATACGTTGAGAATATTGAAAAAACACTAAACAATATTGAATAATAAGTGGGTGGAAGAAGCTGACAGAATTTTTAAATGTATTTTTTCAGGAAAGCGAACCGACTCACGTCACGGTTTTTTTAAAGGAGTTATGATCTGTTTGTGTTGTTTACTGAGGAGGGCACCAGTCTCCTGCAGTTTGGATTTTGAGATGGAAAAATACCGCTCACTACTTCATAAATGTGATAAGATTTCTCAGCCCTGAACAAAATCTAATAAACTTAGAAACTTTCATAAATTCACATTACCCTTCAAAAGATCCCTAGATTTCTAAAAGCTGTAACTGACATAATGTTTAAATGTATTTCTTAGAAATTCGATACAAAGCGACTCAGGGCACGATTTTCGTGTAACTGTTTAGGAGAAGATAATTGTCACATATTATTTTCATCAATTTTCGGGATCAAGTTGATGAACTGGCACTTACTCTGAGTTTGAAGAATAAATCGTAGAAGAAAAATATGTCAAAGAAAGGGAAAAAGATAAACCTTTTATGAACTTCTCACAGCTCATGTTTATCTAAACTCTAAACGAAACTCAGATTACTTTCCCTTCTCCGGATCTGGGTTGTGTTTGCTATGCAGGAGAAAGATAACATCGATCTACTCATGTACCTATTTCGCTGCGAAACCAAATACAGGATCAGGTACCACCCGCACGTGAGCGATTACCCGCTTACGGTGAACAGATATGATGATAAAAAGTGGAGCTACTGAATCCTTATGCAGACATGCTATATCGACCTACGCAACTAGTATAGTAATATAGTATCTCAATGAGGGAGTGACTCTCAATGATATCTCTCATCTTCGTCTAGTTTTGTAGAATACAGTCATCACAAGACTCCAGATCGAGATACCTTTAAAGTCGGCTTGTCTTATTCAAATTACTTGTTTGTTATCGAAACTAAAAGCAGTGAACCTTTCTTTCCAAGTGCTTTAAATTATTTCCAAAAGATTCATTCGGAAGAGGAAATTGATGTCAATGAGGGTCAATCAATTTCACAGTGAGTCATGAATTTTCGTAAGTTTTCGGGTGTCAGTTGTTATGTCACGGTGAAGTCATGAACCTCTACATGCAGTTTGAAACCTTAGAGTTAAGAAAATTTCCTATATTTTTTAACGCTTTTTTGAACGTTTATACGTTCGACAATCCCATTATAGATGGCAAAAGAATAATCGATATCCGTGAAATAATATCCGTAACTAAAAAACTAAAGAATGGTAAGGCAGCTGGTGTGGATCATATCACCGCTGAAATGCTTAAGAGCGGTAGCGGATAGTTGTTTGTGTGACTGAACGAATTTATGAATATGTGTGCCGACAACGGGAAAGTTCCAAATGACTGGAGGAAGGCGATTATTGCTCCACTGTACAAGGAAAAGGGCGATAAAGGTGATTGTACTAATTATAGAGCGATTAGCCTGGTAAGTGCAATGGGCAAAATATTTACCAAATTACTTATTGGTAAGGTCATGAGAATAACTAACTTTGGCGAGCCTCGGTTCCTTTGTGTTGCCTCCGCCTTCGTCGCGACTCGCTTGCGCGTTAAAATGCGTTCCGCACATGATACGAACGATATTTTTTGTTCACTGTATACCGAGAGTAAGCCGAGTCGGTGTCGTTTTTCATGCGGAAAGTTGATTTTTACGCACTGGTGCGGTAAAATTGTAAGTTTTGTGTGCGGAAAGTTGATTTTCCGCACACTTACAATTTTACCGCACTAGTGCAGAAAAATCAATTTTCCGCACACAAAACGACACCGACAAGGCTTACTTTCGGTGTTTTTTAGACAAAAAAAAAGTTTTCTGTGCATTTGTTTATCTGGAGAAAGATTTCGATAAGGTGGATAGAACTAAACTTTGGGAAGTCCTGAAAGAGTATGGAGTGTATGGTTGGCTTCTAAAAGCAATAAAAACAGTATATAATGGTATTAAAGCCACACCGTCAATATAGGAAAATTGGAATTTTTCTCCCACCAGGAAATTCAAAATTTTATAAAACATTCCTTGTTCGTCCTAGGTAGCTGTAAACCTCTCAGTAATATAGAATTACTTTTAGGAAGAAAAAAACATCATCTTCAAGGCTGAATATTCTTTTTTTTTTTAATTAATTGTTTTTACTGAAAATTTAACCATCTCAGTTGAACATTCATCATTTCAAATTAAAATTCATATCTTTTGGTTAAAAATTTTATTCTTTGGCTTAAAATTCAACTGTTATGTGAAAAATTCGCCTTTTTGGCTTAAAAATTCAATGCTTTTATTGAAAATTGGTCTTTTTGATATTACAATTCATCTCTTTTGGTGGAAGTTTCATCTTTTTCGGTTAAAAATGTAACTATTTGGTCGCAAGTTGAACTACTTTGTCAAAAATTGCTTGAAAGTTTATCTTCTGCAGTCAAAAATCCATGTATTTTGTTGTAAGTTCGCCTTTTTCTCGTTTTATGGTTGAAAAATAATCTGTTTTGGTTTAGGATTTAACTATTTTCTTGGAAGTTCGACTTTTTTTTGAAATTAACTGCTTTTCATTCAACATTAAAACATTTTTGGTTCAAATGTCCACTATTATATTTTTTATTGAGAATGAACCTTTTTTTAATTGACAATTCGTTTTCTCTTGCTAGAAATTAATTTCCCTGACTGAAAATTTGACTATTCTATTTTTGGCGGAAAACTGATATATTTAATCAAAAAATTTTCTTCTCTTATTGAAAATTCAACTATTTGGTTGAAAATTAAACTACTTGGTTGAAAACTCATTTTTCTTTTTGTTGAAAATTAATTTTTGAAACTTAAAATTTACCTATTCCATTCTTGGTTAGAAATTGAAATTTTTTAGTTGAAAATTCACGTGTTTTGTTGAAAATTCGTCTCTCATGGTAAAAAATTAATCTTCTTGGGTTAAATTCATCTCTCTGCTTAAAAGTGTAACTGTTTTGTTGAAATTTTTTTGTTTTGTTAGAAATTTGTTTTTTTTTTAACTCAAAATAAGCTATTCCATTCTTTGTTAAAAATATATCCTTTTTAGTTGAGAATCCATTTTTTTTTTTTGGTGAAAACTTATTCTTTTTGTTTGAAAATTAACCTTTTTGAATAAAAATTTATCCGTTTTGGTTGACGATTCGTCTTTTTTTTATCTTTATCTTTTTTGGTTGATTGCTTGTGATTTAAAATCAAAATCTTTTTTCGTTTCAATATCAAATATTACATTTTTTGCTAAGAATTTATCATTTTTAGTTGAAAATTCAACTACTTGGTTGAATGAATATTTAACTATCCCATTCTTTTAGAAAATGTATCTTTTTTTAGTTGAAAATTTAACTATTTGGTTGAAAGTTCATTTTTTTGGTTGAAAATCCAACTATTTTTGCATAAAATTTCATTCTTTTTGGTTGAAAATTCTACTTTTTTATTTGTCTTGTTTTTGGGTTGAAAATTCAGCAATGTTGGTAGGTAATTGAATTACATCATTGAAAATGAATTTTTCTTGTCAAAAATTCATGTATGCAGATTAAAAATTCAACTTTTTTCTAGAAAAATCGTTTGTTTTATTTTATTTGAAAATTCATCTTTATTCGTAGGATTTTCACTTTTATTGGTTAAAAATGCAACTGTTTGGTTGCAAATTAATTTATTTTGGTTAAGGATTTAATTATTTCATTGGAAATTTATTTTCTTTCGTTCAAATATCAACTGATACATTTTTCGTTGAATATTTATATTTTTTGTCTAAAAATTCAACTACTTGGTTGACAGTTGTACTCATTTGTTGAAAATTAGTTTATCTTTTTTCGGTTGAAGATTCATAATTTTATAGTTCAATTTTAACTATCCCATTTTTTGTTGTAACTTAATCTTCTTTATTTGAAAATATAACTATTTGGTTGAATATTTATGTATTTTGTTGAAAATTTGTCTTTTTGTTGAAAAATTATTCTTCTTGTCTGAAAATTAATCCTTTCGGGTAAAAATTCGTCTGGCTTGGTTGAGGATCCAATTTTTTTTTTTTGAAAATTCGTCTTTTTTGATTAAATCCAACCTTTTTTTGATTTAAAGTGAAATTATTTTTACGTTGAAAAATTTAACTACATGGTTGAAAGTTGAACTACTTTTTTTAAAATCCATTTTTTTGTGTGGAGATTTATTTAATTTGTTTGAAATTCGTCTTTTTTGGTAGAAACTTAATCTTCTCGGTAGAAAATTTGAATTTTGGTTAAAAATTCAATCTTTTTTGTAGAAAATTCAATCATGTAGTTGAAAATGAACTTCCTTGTCGAAACTTTATATTTGCGTATTGAATTCTCCACTGATTTGTCAAAAATTTTCTTTTTTGAATTGAAAATTCAACAATTTGGTTGAATTTTTTTTCTTTCTTGACTGAAAAATCTTTCCTGATTGAAAATTCAACTCTTTGTTAAAAATTTGTCTTTTTGGTTGAATCCAACTGTTTTAGATTCAAAATAAAAATTTTTTTAAGCTGAAAATTCAACTACATGGTTGAAAGTTGAACTACTTCTTTCAAAATACATTTTTTAGGTGAACAGTTATGTAATTCGTTAAAAATTCGTCTTTTTTGGTAGAAGTTTAATCTTCTGGGTTGAATATTCGTCTTTTTGGAATGAAAGTTCAACTATTTTTGAAGAAAATTCAACAATGTAGTTAAAAATGAACTTCCTTGTCAAAAATTCATATTTGCGTATTGAATATTTAACTGATTTGTCGAAAATTTGATTTTCTGGCTTGAAAATTCAACAATTTGGTTGAAATTTTTTTTTCTTTCTTGACCGAAAAATCTTTTTCGTTTAAAAATTCAACTCGTTGTTAAAAATTCTTCTCTTTCGGCCGAATCCAACTGTTTTTTATTAAAAATTAAAGTGTTTCTTGTTTGAGATATAAACCTATTATATTTTCCACTAAGAATTCATCTTTATTGATTGAAAAACTGCATTTTTGGTGGTTGAAAATGAATTTTTTTAACTTAAAAATTAAATACTCCACTTTTGGATAAGAATTTATCCTTTTTATTGAAAATTTAACTATTTGGTTATAAATTTGTCTTTCTTGGCTGAAAATTCATCTTTTTAGTTGAAAATCTAACTATTTTTTTTTTTTAAATGTTTTTTTGTCTAAAATGTCTACTGTTTTGTTGAAAATCCGTCTTTCTGTGTTCAAAATCCAACCATTGCGTCGAGAATGAACTTTCTTGTCAAAAATTCACTTCCTTGGCTTATAAATTCAACAAATTGTTGAAAATTCGTCTTTTCTGGTTGAAATATAACCTATTACACTTTGCCCTAAGAATTAATTTCTTTTGGTTAAAAATTTAATCACTTGGTTGAAAATTCAACTATTTTGCTAGAAAATTTTTTTGTTTTGTTGAACATTCATTTTTTTTACTAGAAATTCAACTGTTTGATTGAAAATTCATGTATTTTGTTGAAACTTCATCTTTTGTGGCAGAAACATAACCTTCTTGTTTAAAAAATCATTTTTTTCGTTGGAAATTCAACTGTTTTGTTAGAAATTTTTCTTTTCTTGACTAGAAAATCTTTCTTGATTGAAAATAAAACTCCTCGTTAAAATGTTGTCTTTTTGGTCTGAAAATTCATCTCTTTTGGTAGAATTTTCATTCTTTTTGGTTTAAAATGCAACTGTTTGGTTGAAAATTAATCTGCTTTGGTGAAAGGATTCAACTATTTTCTTAAATTCTTTGCTTTTGGTTGATTAAATTTTTTTTTTAATTCAACATTAAAGCATCTTCCGGTTCAGATATCATATATTACATTTTTTGTTTAGTATTCGTTTTTTTTTTGGTTGAAATTCGTTTTTTTTTTTTTTTGAAAATTGATCTTTTTTAGATTAAAATTTAATTATTTGGTTGAAAATTGATGTATTATGTATTACATCAGAAATTCATTTGATTTGTTAAAAATTTTTCTTTCTTGATAGAAAATTGATCTTCTTGGTTGAAAATTTAAGTACTTGGTTGAAAGTTGAACTAAATCGTGGGTCATGAATGACCTACGTCTTTAAAAAAAAAAAGAATAACAGCTGCCACATCTTATCTTTCATGAGCTTCGCACTTCGTTAATTTTCAACATTCTAAAGGCTTTGATTTCAAAAAAAAAAAATATAGTATGAAATTCACAGCAAGACGAGTGCCATTTCTTTTGTGAATTATTTTTTTATATTGAGATATTTGATCTACTTACGAAATCCTACACCACCGCTTCAGCAGCACACCTGAAGATCACAAAAGGTTTCTTTCCGAGGCAGCATTCCATCGTTTCACGAATCTGCAGCGGAATCAATAGAGACGGATCAAGGATTACAAAAGAGAGTCCGAAGAAATTTTTTTTACTCGAATAATAATAACAATCATATTCTGAATATCATCTTAATGAAAAGATACTAAACTAAAAATAAAATAAAATATTTTTTGAAATAGAAGTAAGTCTTGAAATATCAAAAGTGCTGCAGCTCAATCCAATCTTCCATTTAATATCAAAATGACCCATTCTAATAAATCAAAATTCTCAACCAAAAAAGATTTTTCAGTCAATCAAGAAAAAAAATGCATCAAAAATGTTAAATTTTCAAGCCAAAAAAACGAATTTATAACAAAATACATACATTTTCAATCAGTAAGATTAATTTTCTACCAAGAAGACGAATTTTCAACAAAATATATGCATTTTAACCCAAACACTTGAATTTTCGACTAAAATAGATACATTCACAACAACAACAACAAAAAACAATTTTCAACCAAAGCGTTGCATTTTTGACCAAAAAGATTAGTTTTCTACCAAAAATACGAATCATCATCAAAATGCATAAAATTCCAACCAAATAGTGACATTTTCAACTAAATAGCTCAACTTATAACCAAAAAAGATTATTTTGCATCAAAATAGTTGAATCCTCAACTAAAGCCAGATGATTTTCAAACAAACATTTGTATTTTTGACCAACAAGAATAATTTTCTACTAAGAAGACAAATTTTCAACAAATTATATAAATTTTCAACCAAATAGTTCATTTTTTAACCAAAAAAGATTAATTTTCAACCAAAAACGGAATAGTTAGATTTTCAGTGAAAAAATCAACAAAAAAAAACGATTTTTCCCTAAAAAAGTTGAATTTTTAACCAGAAAGATGAATTCTCAAGGGAAAATATAATAGTTGATATATCAACCAAAAGAGATTTTAATTTTATACCTAAAATAATCGAATTCAGCCAAGAAAGACGAATTTTCAATAAAATATTTGGATCTTCAACTAAAAAAGATTAATTTTTAATGAAAGAACATTATTTTTCTACTAAAAAAGACGAATTTTTAACAAAATATATTAATTTTCAGCCTTACAGTTGAATTTTCAACTCAAAAGATTAATTTTCTACCAAAAAGACGAATTTTTTCAAAATTTAAAAAAATTTTTACCAAAGAAATGAATTTTCAACTAAATTGTTGAATTTTCAAGCAAAAAAGATAAAATCTCAACGAAAAATATAATAGTTGATATTTCAGCTAGAAGTGATTTAAATTTTAAATAAAAAAAATTTGATTCCAAACAAAAATATGAATTTCTAACCAAGTAATTAAATTTTCAACCAAAAAGATGAAATTTTAAATTAAATAATGAATCTCCAACCAAAAAAATTAATTTGTAACAAATTAGTTTCACTTTCAACCAAAAGAAATTAATTTGGAGAAAAATACATACAATTTCAACTAATTAGTTGAATGTTAAAGTAAAAAATATAAATTTTCAACCAAAAAAGATGAGTTCTCTACGAAAAATGTAATAGTTGATGTATCAAGCATAAGCGATTTTAATGTTATATCTAGAACATTTGAATTCAGCCAAGAAAGAAGACTCTTCAACAAAATAAATGAATCTTCAGCTAAAACAGATTAATTTTCAATCAAAAAGGATTCCTTTTAAACGAACTAATTGAATTTTCAACCAAATAATTGAATTTTCAACCGCAAAATATAAATTTTCAACCATAAGCATTGATTTTTCACTAAAAAAAACGAATTTTCAACAAGATATATTAATTTTCAGCCATACAGTTGAATTTTCAACTCAAAAAATTAATTTTTCACAAAAAAGACGAATTTCGAACGAAATATTAAAAAATTTTGACCAAAGAAATGAATTTTTAACTAAAATGATGAACCTCTAACAAAAAAAAATGAATTTATAACAAAGTGATGGTATAATAATAATAGTTCCATTTTCAATCAAGTAATTGAATTTTCACTCAAAAGAAAAGAATCCTCAACGGAAAATATAATTGTTGACCTTTCAACCAAAAGAGACGAATTTTTAACAAAAGACTTGAATCCTCAACTAAAAACAGATAATTTTGAGCCAAACATTTGCATTTTTGACCAAAAAGATTAATTTTTCCACCTAAAAGACAAATTTTCAAGAAAATAATCAAATTTACAACCAAAAAGACAAATTTTCAACTTAAGTGATAATTCTTTACCAAAAAAAATATGAATTTTTAAGAACATAAGTAGTTTCACTTGCAACCAAACAGTTGAATTTTCAACAAAAAAAGTTGTTTTCTCAACAAAAACTGTAATAGTCTATATGTCAACCAAACAAATATTTTCGTTTTGAATCTAAAACAGTTGAACTTAACGAAAAAAAAAGAAAATTCAACAAAATAGCTGAATCCATAACTCAAAAAGATTATTTGTCAACAAAACAGTTGCATTTTTAATAAAACACATAAATTTTCAACCAGATAGTTAAATTTTCAACCAAGAAGGTTATATTTCTAAGAGACGAATTTCAAACAAAATGGATAAATTTTAAACCAAGTAGTTGAATGTTCCACAAAGAAAATCATATTTCTGAAAAAAAAACATTTCCAACAAAAGACATCATTTTTCAACCAAATGGATGATTTTTCAACCAATAAGATTATATTTCTACGAAAAAAGACGAATTTACAAAAAAAATGCATGAATTTTCATTTGAATAGTGGAATTTTCTACTAAAAAAGATAAATTTTCATAAAAAAGCGAATTTTCAACCGAAGAAATGAGCTTCCAACTAAAATGATGAATCTGCCACCAGAAAAATGAATTTTTAACAAAGTAGTTCAACTTTCAACCAAATAGTTGAATTTTCAAGCAGAAAAAAATGAATTCTCAACGGAAAATGTAAAAATTTATATTTCAACTGAAAACGATTTTAATTTCAAATCAAAAACGCTTGAATTCATCCAAAAAAATAATGTTCAACAAAATAGTTGAATGCCCAACTGAGACAGATTAATTTTCTACCAAACAATTGCATTTTCAACCAAAAAGGATGAAGTTTTTACCAACAGGGAGGAATTTTCAACCAAAAAGAATTAACAACAGTTAAAAAATTCGAGAAAAACGCGAATTTTATATGAAGCACAAGCGTTAAAAAGTTTATATTAGCATAATTTTACATAAGAATTTTGAGAAATGAAGTTTTTTATACATGAAATAAAAATTTAAAAAAATTAATCTTTTCAAAAACGGGTCGCCGTTTTTTTCTTGAATTGTCAACAGTTAACAATTTTTTTTTGGTTGAAGATTCATCATTTTAGTTGGATTTCGTCTTTTTGGTTTGAAAATTCAACTGTTTTTTTGATAATTTATCCTTTTGGGTTGAAAATTTAGACCATTTTGATAGAAAATTGAACTATTTGGTTGTAAATTAACTTTTTTGTTGAAAATTCATATTTTTGGTTTGAAAATCAAACTGTTCTGTAGAAAATTCGTCTTTTCGGCTCGAAACTTTAACAATTTGGTTGAAATTGTTTTTCTTTCATGACTAAAAAATATTTCTTGGATGAAAATTCAACTGTTTTGTTAAATTTCGTCTCTTTCTTTGAAACTATATATTTTGGTAGAAATTTCTTATCATCTTTTTTGATTAAAAATTTAACTGTTCGCTTGAAAATTCGTCCTTTTGAGACGAAAAATGAACTATTTTGGTGAAAAATTGAATTATTTGGTTGGAAATTAGGTTTTTTGTAGAAAATTCGTCTTCTTGGTTCGAAACTTCAACAATGTGGTTCGAAACTTCAACAATGTGGTTCGAAACTTCAACAATGTTTTTGAAATTGTTTTCCTTTCCTGACTGAAAAATCTTTGTTGGATGAAAATTCAACTGTTTTGTTAAATTTCGTCTTTTTGGCTCGAAACTTCATCTCTGTTGGTAGAGTTTTCTCCTATCATTTTCTTTGGTTAAATATTCAAATGTTTGCTTAAAAATTCAACTATTTGGTTTAAAATTAATCTCTTTTGGTTGACGATTTAACTATTTTGCTGAAATTTCGCCATCTTTTATTGAATTCAACTATTTTTTATTGAAAATAAAAATATTTTTTGGTCGAGAATTCAACTGTTTTGTTGAAATTTGAACCACTTTGTTAAAAATTCATTTTTTTGGTCGAAAATTTATCTTTCTTGATTGTACACTGGTATGGAAATTCAACTGTTTTGTTTATAATTTGTCTTTCGGGTTGAAAATTTAAACCATTTTGATAGAAAATTGAACTATTTGGCTGTAAATTAACTTTTTTGTTGAAAATTTATATTTTCGTGTTGAAAATTAAACTGTTCTGTAACAAATTCGTCTTTCCGACTTGAAACTTCAACAATTTAGTTGAAATTGTTTTTCTTTCTTGACTAAAAAATATTTCTTGGACGAAGATTTGACTGTTCTGTTAAATTTCGTCTTTTTCGTTTGAAGCTATTTCTTTTGGTAGAAATTTCTTCTAATCATCATTTTTGATTTAAAATTCAACTGTTTGGTTGAAAATTCATCTTTTTGGTTGAATGTTCAATTTCTTGGTTCAAAATTATTTTTTTTTTTGGTCGAAAGTTCAACTGTTTTGTTAAAAATGCGTCTTGTTGTTGAAAATTAAACTATTTTGGTGAAAAATTAAATTATTTGGTTGGAAATTAAGTTTTTTGTAAAAAAATCGTCTTTTAAGCGTGAAACTTCAACACTTTGCTTAAAAATGTTTTTCTTTCTTGGCTGAAAAATCTTCCTTGGATGAAAATTCAATTATTCTGATAAATTTGTTCTTCTTGGTTTGAAACTTTATCTCTGTAGAATTTTCTCATCATCTTCCTTGGTTAAATGTTCGAATGTTTGTTTAAAAATTCAACTTTTTGGTTTAAAATTAATCTCTTTTGGTTGAAGATTCAACTATTCTGTTAAAAATTCGCCCTTTTTGATTGAAATCAACTATTTTTTATTTGAAATTGAAATAGTTTTTGGTCGAAAAATCAACTATTTTGTTGAAAATTGAACCACCTTGTTAAAAATTCACTTTTTTGGTCGAAAATGTGTCATTTTTGATTGAATATTGGTTTGGAAATTCAACTGTTTTGTTGATAATTTGTCCTTTTGGGTTGAAAACTTAAACCATTTTGACAGAAAATTCGTCTTTTTGGCTTCAAACTTCAATAATTTGGTTGAAATTTCTTCTCTTTCTTGACTGAAAAATCTTTCTTGGATAAAAATTCAACTGTTTTGTCAAATTTCGTCTTTTTCATTTGAAACTTTATTTCTTTTGGTAGGAATTTCTTCTAATCATCCTTCTTGGTTAAAAATTTAACTGTTTGGTTGGAAATTCATCTTTTTGATTAAAAATTCAACTGTTTAGTTAAAAATTACTCTATTTTGGTTGAAAATTCAACTATTTTGTTAAAAATTCGCCTTTCTTGATTGGAATAAACTATTTTTCATTTGAAATAAAAATATTTTTTGGTCGAAAATTCAACTATTATATTGAAAATTGAACCACTTTGTTGAAAATTCATTTTTTTGGTCGAAAGTTTGTCTTTTCTGGTAGAAAATAATTCTTTTTGGCTGAAAATTCAACTACTTCATCGAAATTCGAATCTTTTAGTAGAAAATTCATTTCTTTTTGTTTGAAGATTCATCATTTAGTTAAAAATTCTTTTTTTTTTGGTTGAAAATTTGAAAATTCGTAAATGGAATCTCAATTGGGAATTTATGAGACTTAAGAAAAAATGCCAACTCTGATCATCTCCTTCGGCGCAGTTATTTATATACAAAAAATTATGAAAGAAATTACCTTTTTAAATACGTTCTTGTTTTAGTTTAAAGAAATTTTTTCACTACTTTTCTATTCAAAAAACTAATTTTTGACCGATTTCAAAAGGCTACTTTTTCATTACTTTTTTTATTTTTAAGGATCCTTTTTCGTTTAGAAAGATATTTTGAAAATTTCGGAAATACACCTTTCGTAATTTGCAGATGATTAATCGCATTAATGGTTAAAAAATTATGAATGTTTTAAATTACGAGCAGCAATCTTGACGCTGCCCTACGCACGTGCCTCCTTGGCTACGACCGTTTTGCAGCCGACGATACGAAGGTCAAGTCGAATACTAAAATAATACTTGAGATATTATCATTAAAATAATTTATTAATTAGACATTTTGAGCAATAAATTATTAAATTAATAATAATTATTATAAAAAACATTGTTAGCGAAGAAGAACGAGCATCGCAAAAAATTTCCATATATTCAGTTTCAGTTTCAATTCGTTCTAATCATTTTAATTTCTGCGAATGTGTGCCAAAATTCCAATCGGACTGGCAATAGGAATATCCTCGATCTGGAAACACATATTTTATTTCATTTTGTGAATAAATTTCCAATAAAACTATTTAAAATACAATAATATGTAAAAATATATAATATATAATGCATATAAAATGCCTACTTCTTTTTCTACATCGATTTCTTTTTGAGATTTTTTCTTCAATTAATAAAGTATTAACTAAAGTAAACCCATTTCAATGATAATACTTTTGCAGCTATTCTAAAAAATAATCCATTCACTGCTTCTTTACATTATTTATAGTATATTTTTGAAGAGAAATACAAACGGTTGCTATTATTTGTTTTGGTATCCGACTTGACCCTCATATCATCCGCTGCAACATATTCGTAGCCGAGGAGGCACGTGCGTCGGGCAGCGTCAAGATTGCCGCTTGCAATTGAAAACATTCAGAATTTTTCAACCATTAACCCGAATGAGCTAACACTTCCCAGAAAACTTCTTTTATCCAATTATTCAATTATTTAATTATGAAAATGAATGTTTATAATCTCACTAGAAAACGTTTTCAAAAAATATTTGAACCGCTGGCAACCAAAAGGGGATACGCCCGAAACGCCGTCGTTTTAGTTATCCCCTGGGTCATGTCTCGCGAGTAGTTCAAGACTGCCCTCCGCGGAGGAGCAGGCAAGGGTGCAGCTAGATTCCGATGTTGCCAGAGACAAAACAAGGTACAATTCAAAATTTTGGAAAATCTGCAACCTCGGAACTTGTCCATTAGGTGATTCATTAAGCAGGGAAAACCGGGGATCGGCACGTTTTCATGAGACTCTG
>JAUMHM010000004.1:213386-247596 GCA_032362435.1 Melikaiella ostensackeni
TTTCGGAAACTAAATAAAAAGCACTAAGGAACGTTTGTCTGGTCCTAAATTTTTATAATTATAAAAAAAGCAAAAAACTTTTTTTAGGAAAAAACTTGTGTAATAATTATAAAAATTTAGGACCAGACAAACGTTTCTTAGTGATTTTTATTTAGTTTCCGACATTTTCAACTCGATATTGCGTTTCGTGTGAACGTAAGTTGGTTTCAACAAAATGTGAAAAAAAAGTTTTGAGGTTACGCTCGCATGTGGCCTTTAGGAAAAATGTGAGAATTTAAATACACTAAAAGGTGTCAGTTCTAATGGTGATAACCTCAATATGAAAAGATCGTCAAGTGAAGTAGTAAGTACACGTTGTAAGTTATTCTGCTTCAAATAGCATTTCATAGGTTATGTTTTCGCAAGCTAGCATATTTTTTACATTCTATGAAAAACGTTTTACAGATAAATTGTAAAATAAGATTGCAAAATAATAAATATGTTGGTCTTTAAAATCTATGAAATACTTTCTACTCAGTGTATAAGTCTCTGATAAATACCAGACTTTTTTTAATGATAAATGTATTTTATTTATTTTGAAAAAAGCTTGGTATTTTAAATATACTAAAATATACAAAATATAGAAAATTTAAAATGTGATTTTTAATGCGTTTAAAAAAGATAAATTTGATAACGCTCTAATGACGAGTATATCGTCGTCAATTTCCTTAAACTGAATTGTGCGGAAATTAGAAACTTTATTTAATTGTGCATTTGTTATTATTTTTTCCCACAACGAGCGGCTATTCACTCTGAAGTCGAACATTTGAAGTCTTAACGAAATCACGTAATGCTATGAAATGCATAGACTCGTACCTTGAAGTCGTAGTACTCATGACAAAGTCAGTAAAACCAGGTAAAACTATGTTTGAAGTCGTAAGCATAGAAAAAAAGTTGTCATTAATTGTAGCGAGTCAGCAGAGATCAATAAACCATTTTACCTATCGGAAAGTTTACTGGCCATGTGCAATGTTCTTTCTGTTGTTCCTAGTCGTCGCGATCATTTTTGATCGCTGAACACAGTGTTAACAGTTTTGATCAATAAATAAATTAATGTGACAATCTAGAGCAACAAAGTTTCGGAGTAAAAATGAATTTAAATGAAATAAAAAGTAAGGAAGCGTGTATGCGATGTTTGTACGGCTTGTGCAAAAGTGATAGTCGCACCAAAGCATACAAGGAACATAACCTTTTCTACTTCATATGTTTCCCAAAACCTTGTTTACAATACAGAAGTGGTTGTATTAGAAAAAAAGAAATCAAGAAACATTTTGAAGAGTGTAATAATTGCTTAAAATGTAAAACCTGTGTCGAATCATGTGGCCGTATAGATGCCAAGTTCAACTCTGTTGATAAAGTTACTGCAAGACATTACATTTGTTCTTTACATTTTATGGGTGAAAGTGGACCCAGTGAGGAAATTCCAAATTCTATCAAGTTTTCGAAAAAAGTTTCAAAATCGATGGTAAGAAAGGTGTTGAATATATTGCTTATTATATTATTCATTAAATTGTATCTTGTTGAATTTTGCAATGTGAAGATTCTGTAAAGTTGAGGTATATACCTGTAGATTTCGTATAATATGTTTTAATAAGTTTGTGCATTGTATTTGGATTTCAACGTTTGTTTTGAAATATTTTTTTTGTGCAGAAAGCAAAAAAAGTACGAAGAAGTTTGCAAGAAAAATACCAAAATGGGAAGAAAATTTCTGAAGAAATACGAAATCGTGATGAAAATTTCGTCAATTTATTAACGCAAAACAGCGAAAATGTATGTAATAATTCATTTAAAAGAAGCACAATTTTTTTTAGACATTAGCAATGAATAGATATGCATATATTTATATTACGTTTTTATGTTAGCAGGAAAAGGGCAAACGGGACAAATTAGACGAAAAATGTGAGGATATTTTGAAGGTGAATGTGAAGCGAAGAAGAACTGAAAATCCCTTGGAGTGCGATAACTTGCCTGTCCAGTTAGAAAATCCGTGCATAAATTTGGTTGGAAATTTATGAATTTTGTTAAAAATTTCAATCAATTATAATAAAAATCAATTTGTGGATCGATGTCCTTTCCTTTTTCTATACATTCCTTTATTCTGAAATTATAATGTTAAATATATATAAATTATATTAAGACAA
This sequence comes from Melikaiella ostensackeni, assembly GCA_032362435.1. Lineage (NCBI taxonomy): Eukaryota > Metazoa > Arthropoda > Insecta > Hymenoptera > Cynipidae > Melikaiella > Melikaiella ostensackeni. The sequence goes on from JAUMHM010000004.1 coordinate 215,567, forward strand.
CTTATAATAATAAATTACAGTAACAATAATAATGCTGCATTCAAGCACGAAGTGTGCATTTTTGTTGTTAATATGTTTTCAGCGCATTCTAAACTTTGTTTATTTGCAATATTTTTGCATATTGTAAATTTATAATTCAATTTGATTCATATTTTCAACTGAAATTAAAAAATTTAAGAATATGCTTCCAAAATATATATTCTTTTGTAATAGATTCAGCATTTTCCAAAAATTTCGGCCTTGAAACAACACACTATAATACAATAACCACTTTCCAATTTTCTTCCCAAAACACCACAAATTTTATTTAAAAATGATTACGCATACTTAAATCCTGTCTTTTACTATCAATATTTATTGCGATCACAATAATATATAATTAAAATTTAACAATATGAGGAACTTAACCAAGAAACCTGTTTACGAGTTCTGCCTTTTTCCTAGTATTAGGTTGCTTCCGACAACTTAACTATCGTTTCCATCGAGCTACACTGTGCTTCTATATTGGACACTTCCCTAATTCTGCACCAGGAACATCATTTTCACTTAATTTCACTCCGACAAAAGGTAAAACTCTATACATTTTGACAACATATGAGCGCAACTTTCATACTACGCGGAAAGCACATGGCAACCGCGCATGCGCAAAATAAACTTCCGATAGTTAGGTAAAATGGTCTATTAAATTTCTTTTTCTACCTTCTTAATGTTAGATAATGGACAATTTTCTAAATCTTGATTTTAAAGGCTAAAACTTTCTGAATGAATTCCATGAAGTCTGTTGACAATTTTCTAACATGTTGCTTTTACAAGAGATACGTTGGACGATATTGTCGAAAAAAACGACAGTTTCGTCCAACGAAGGGCTTAGTTCGGCTCGTAAATATCTCTCTCTATTATACATTTCTCTAAAATGCTTTTCGAAAAATATGAGATTTTCTTGGATTTCTCGGTTCAGACAATAGTAGTCAGTACACGGCGTGTATTCAAACAGCGTGCATCTCACGTGTATAGTTTTGTCTCCGCATTTCGAAAAGAAAATTGTAAATAATTTGTTATGAAAACAGTTTTTCCAATCTTTCGAAATAATTAAATTTTATAATAAAAAAGCGGTGATGCTACCTCTAGTAGAATTTCTCTCGACAATTTTGAACAATGTTGTGTTTGGTTTCAAATAGTGTTTATGTGATTTAGTGAATAAAACATTGGATTATATTCCTTGGATTTTCGCCGCAAGCAGTTATAAAACAAAAAGAAGAAGAAACAAAATTTTTTTTATTACATAATCTTAATTTTCGAGTTTTGGTGGTAAGGATTTCAATGAAATTGATGAAAATTGGGGTAATGGGATGGAGGTTATTGGAGGACCGGTAAAAAATATCAAAGAATTTTATTCAATTAGTAAAAAACTGAGATTAGCTGCATTACAGAAAGATTTCTTGATAAACTGTGAGATTCATGGGGTTTTCCCAAAAAAGATTTTTGATATTGAGAAGAAAGTTTGCTTTGATTTTAATAATAAAATAAACAAAGAGACCTTTAATGAGACCACTAAGAACTTTTGAAAATCTATTTTGAATCTGGTTATAAGAGATTTCCATGCACAAATACGCAATCTCAATGAGAATGTAAAGAACACTCTTGATAATTTGAATAAATAAGTACCGGTTTACATCATCAAAGAATGCCTTGCAAGAGAAACTTAATCAAATGAAAAGGCCTCTGATAACAATAAAAAAAAACATGAACGAAAATTTGAAAAAATTCTCAATATCCAAGGTGATATACAAAAATTTACTCTGGATATTCACTTAGCTCTTTTTCAAGACCAATCTGACCCATGGTTTTTAGATATTTCAAACGTAGAGATTCCACAAAAAGTAATTAAAATTTTAAGGTTGGGTGAAGGCTTTAGCAACAAATATATTGAAAAAAAGTATATTTAATTCCTTGAAATCATTAAAGACATTGAAGCTAATATTTAAAAATTACCAGAAAACAAAGTATAAGAATTTAGAGCAAGATTCATGGGTTTATCGAATGATTTCTTGAATAATGGTGCTCCAAAAACCTTATAAGAAAAAGAATTAAACGAAGGATCATTTTAAACAAAACTTTTTTTAAAATGTCATCCTGAATTACTGATTACTAATGCTGATAAAGGGAGTATTATGGTTGCAACATTAAAAGATGTTCATAATCAAAAAATGATGCATATTTTGAATGATAAAGATAGTTTTGCAGTTATTCCAAATGTTCGTACAAAAATGATTCAAAAAGATACATTTAAATTCTAGAGATATTAAGGCTTGAAAAATGTTTGGGAAACAATATGGAAAGGTGCGACATTGACACAATTCACACAAATCTATCTCTGGCCTATGGCCTGGTCAAAGCTCATAAAGCAGAATTTCCTTTACCACTGGTTATTTCGAGAATAGGTTCGTTCACGAGGAAATTATAAGAACTTCTTTATAAAATTATCAAGGAATCAGTTATCCTTTCAGCAAGATCAATTAAAAACGGTGCTGCCTTTCTAAAATTAATTGAAAATGTTAAAATATAAATAAACCACATTTTTTTCTCCTTTGACGTAATAACCATGTTTCCTAACATTCCATATGGAAGAGTTAAACTTGCTATTGAAAATGGATGTGATACGATCAAACTTCATACTAAGATTGTAAGAAAACAATTTCTTGATGCTACTGAACATGTTTTCAATTCTGTTCATTTGAAATTCAATGGTACTTTCTATAAACGAAAATTTGGAACTCCGATAGGCTCAGTCTTGTCCCCAATTATTGCTGGAATTGTGATGAAAGATTTGGAAAATGAAGTTTTTAACCAAATTAATTTTGAATTGGACTCTCACGCAAGATATGTTGATGATTCTGTACTTTCTTTAAATGCACAAGATGCAGATACCCTACTTAATGTTTCTGATCCAAAATTTCATGAAAAGAATATTGAATAATGCGAACAGATTCCTTTTCTCAACCATTACAATAGATTCAATACGGTTACAATACCTTATTTTGGAAAAATCTCAAGTTTCTTGAAATCAATGTTGGGAAAACTGGGCTCACATACGATGTACAGAGTTCCTTTCAAAAGCAGCTTGTTCAAAAAATTGGGTAAAGGCAAATATGAGAAACTGGAAAAACAATGTGTACTTTACGAATTTAAATGGAGACAATGTGATCCTGTTTATATAGGACAAATAAAGGGGTCACTTGGAACAAGAAAAGATGAACATAAAAATAATTTTCATAGAAGTCCAAGATATTACTCGGTCCTTGCAAAACATAGACTTACATATGGGCATGATTTCAATTGGGATGATGTTGAAATTTTGTATCATAAGAGAAATCAGAAAGAGAGACAGTTCATGGAAGTCCTATTCATAAAGAGAGAAAGTAAAAAAGTTATCAATTTAAAAAGAGATCTTGCGAGGTAAAACATAATTTGGGATAAAATCATTAATTGGATACAGGGACTTTAGTTTTGTGTCATAATTTTGAATATGTGTAAATCAATTCCCAATTACAGAATGAAATAATCTTATTTTGGCATTTATACAGAATACGAGTAGTTCGCCTATGTCAAAAATCAATTTTCAATCAATAAATGAAATATGTACCAAAACAGTAATTGCTATCAATAGTTTCTGTTTTTATTTGCAGGTAATAATGATTTGCAAATCCAACAATTCTTCATTTTTGTACTTGTTGTTTTTCTATAAATTATCCCTGACAGGAAGTCTAAATTGGTCTAGATTGGCTTAAAATCAACCTACAAAAAATATACATCAACGATTTAGCCTATAAACTTAAAACCCATACTATTGTTTTGGCAAAGGCTAATGCACTGCCTTAGATATGCAAATCAGGTTTGAACTGGAAATTAATTGTTTTCACAATTAAATCACAATTTAGCTGAATACTTATCAAACATTTTTAAGCCAAGTTCATGAAGCACTGATTCGTTCATAAAAAATAAATGGGATTTGAAACTACCCAAGTTTGAAAACCCTCTCCTGTAAAGTTGCCAAAATCGAAGATAGCACCCTATGGTTTTGGGATCACGATGTATCAAATGTCAATTTTTACTTGTCAATAACAATTGTGATACCAAATCTGGATCATTTTAATCAACTGAGTATCAGTCTGCTGCAAATCACTTTGATGCAACTTCAAAATAAAAGTAAAACGCCAGGATTTTCTGTGATATTTCTTGAAAGATCTTAAAATTTTCAGTTTCCTTATAGAATATGATATCCATACTCTATTTAAAGCATACTATGAAGGATAGTATCCAATTATTTCCACTCGTATCCCTCGGAAAAAAGTGCTCGCTTCAAAATGCGGGTCACTTGACAAAGAATCTTCAACAAAAAGTGACACTCTTCTTTCTTCTTTTGTAGCCCCTTTTACAGAAAAAATTCTTTTATGGACTCAAGTGACAAGATCTACAATGAGAGTATAAGAAACTAGTTCCTGTTTCTTTTTCTTTCTTTTGAAAGATAGAGCAACACTTTTCCCTTTCAGAACATCTTCCCCTAATCAAATCGCAATCGAAAAAGTGGTTTCTCACAAGATTCCTGATCGATAGATATTTCTGACCATTCACATCAATTAAATGCCTGTCATTCTATTCAGCGATTGACAATGATAAAACGGCATTTCTATGTCAAATTTAATCTTTATCTGGTGAGGTAGTTGATGAGGTAATGCTTGCTTCGTAATATAATAAATTTTATTATTCCGATTCATTAGACAAGAGAAAGTGAGCCAAGAGTGAAGAAGTGAGAGAGAAGGAAGTTCGCACGTGAGAACGAAGCGTGAAAAGTAGTAGGAAGGATCTCTTGAATCTGATTGGTGAGAAAAAATTGCATTTTTCAATGATGATAAACAAGTGATTTAATACTCTTAATAAAAATTTATAATCACAGTCTGCCTCGAATATAAGGAAATCGTTTCCTACTCCTGGTTGCGGATTTTATCGCACTTCCTGCTATTGATACACTTTGTGTTTTGTATCTCTTGATACATGCAATTCACTTATTTTAATTATTCATAATGTTTATTAAGACTTTTTCAATCAAGTAGGAAGAAAACTTGAAACGGCTTTGGAAATATTTGCAAGTCTCCATGTATACCCATCTCGACTTTTTACATATATGTGCGTATATACAATGTCCCATTCTAATTATATGTTGCTTCTCGCATAAGCTCATACCTATTTCATATAAACTATTACATTTTAGACTTAAGTTATAAAACTATTTTACATTTGGTCTCTCACCCCGTCCTTCTCTCTTCATTTCCTTTCTGATTCCCTACCTAGCTTTTGTAATTCCCTTGCATATCTGCTCAGGCTGAGACTCGGTTTTGCTGATAATGCTCAGCAAATTTTGTTCGTCACTTCACTTCTACAGCTCTTATTTATCCACTCCTCTAACTTAATCACCCAGCTCTTATCTATCAACTCTTTTGCTACCCTGAAAATTACTATATGATTTAAATTCTCATCTTTTCCAGATAATCTACAACATAAATCTTCAAACATGGTCTCGTGTATAGTCGAAAAACAAGAGACATCAACAAACCTAGACTTTCGTTTGTTTCTCATATTGTACCAAGAAACAAAAGACAATCACATAGACTATCATTTGTTTCTTGGCCTCAAGCAAAACGTTGCACTGCTTTACTCTGACTTCAGTCTCCTGAAAGGTAATAGCAGCAAACGTGTAGTATTTAGAATTTTTCTATGTTTTTTCTATGATTTCCGGCGTTTTGTTTTTGTTTCTTAGTAGTATATATTTATAAATTGTTTATGCTTCTGTTCTGTGATTTTTGTTTATTTAGTTGAAGTTATAAGTTCGTTTTCAATTGTCTTTTCAAATCGCTGCTTTCGGAGCAAAGTGAGATTCCTAAAGACCTTGCATGGTTATCTCGCACTGACCATGTCGTCGAAGCAAAGTTTTCGCAACGGATGTGCAAATCCTTTCCGTAAAGAGAAACATGGAAAAGGAACTGATTTGAGGCCTCTAACGAAAAATCAGCAAGTAGCGTTTCCTGATTTGCTGAAAGGCATTAAAATATGTGGTGCTTGTAGAAAAGAATGTAGGAATCTCAACAACAAGGTTTGTTTCTAAATCACCTTAAAGTTATTCTAAAAGAAGGAGTGTTCTTAATTTTGCTTGACTTTGCTGAAAATTATGCATTCATCATTCAAAATGCTGCACAAGCTTTCCATTGGGATAATAATGAATGTGATCATGAAGCTACTATATTTACAGTAGTTATTTATTACAAAGAAGGAAACGAACTGAAGCATTTTAGCATGACCATCATCTCGGATTGTTTAAGTCATGACACTGTAGCTGTATACATATATTTCAAAAACACATCACTGAGTACCTCGAGAAGGAATTCAACGTTGTCAACAAAATTTATTATGTGACAGACCAAGCTGCGCAGCATTTTGAAAATAAATATGCCTTCAGCAATTTTTCAAGTTACGAACAAGATTTTGGAATTTCTGCAGAAACACATCTCCAAGCAACTGCACATGGAAAAGGTCCAGGTGACAAGATTGGTGAAAATTTGAAGACTTAAGGAAAAAGCTAGATTGCAGCGCTCAGCACAGAATCAAATCCTAACTGTGATGGAGTTATTCGAATGGGCTAAGAATCATTTGAATGAAACAGTTATTCTCTTCAGTTCAAAAGAAGATCACATACAGATGACCAAAAAACTAGAAACTAGATTCACTAAAGCAATTACAATTCCCGAAACCCTAAAATATCACACATTCATTCCAAACGGAGACGGACAATTGCAATTGAAGAAATTTCATTCACAACAGAACATGATCTGTTTCCGAAGACAATCAAAAAGCGTCAAGTTCGGAGAAGCAAAAAATGCGCGAAAAAAGGCGAAGTAAATAAATTATGATGAATTTAGTGCACCTTAGAAATAATGCCCCATATTCTCCATTCATCCATTTTTTTCCTTCCTCCTATTCTAAATATCATAATTTTTAATTTTGCAACATTAGTTTCTAGACCATTTTCCCCTACATATGCTTCGAGCGTTTCTTGCGCTTCAGCTAATCCCTCTTGGTAGTCTTCAACTAGAGCTAAATCATCCTCAAATTTAAGTGCGAATTTCTTGAAGATCGAAATGAAATCTACTTTCTTATGAAAATTTTTTGTATACTGAAAGAAAAAACACCCAAAAAGTTCTCAAATCGAAACTAGACTTCGAGACTATCCGCTTTTCCGGCTCATTAGAGACAAATGTACAATAAATGTACAAACAAGAAATAAAAAAGAGGGAGAAAAAAGGAAAGAGTAAACCAAAACCAACCTCACACTCCTTCTTTTTTTCCGCCTTTTTTGTACTACTGGGGACCAACATGTTTTGAAGCCAATTTAGACTTCCTCATGAGGGGTAATTTATAGGATACCTACAGTTATGAATAATTAAACATATATTAATTGTGTACATGTGCATGGCAGCCTTTTTTAACCAAATTCAAATAGATTCATTAAAATTGATATTCTCATTAACAGTTTCTCTGTTATCTGTTTTTGTTCAAGTCGAAACATATTTTCTTGTTAATATGAAATATCTTTTTTGGAAAAAAAAACCATGAAACTTGCATTCTATCAATAATTCCCACTATAATGCATCCAATCTGAATGAAAGAGAGACAAATTAGAAAAAAATTGGGTAACGGATAGCAAGGCGACAAGAAATTGAAAAAGTCGCCGGGCAACAAATTGGGCGACCTTTATTAGCACTTGGGCGATCTTTGCGACTTGAATTTTGGTTAATAAAAATTTGCGATACCTTTTTGAGACACCAGTCACAGCAGTAGATTTGAAATGAGACTTTTCTAGCATAAAAGATGAAATTTCAAACCAAAAGAAGGAATTTTCAACAAAACAGTTGAATTTTCAACCAAAAAGGATGACTTTAATAAAATTACTGAATTTGTAATAAAACAATTCATTTTCAACCAAGAAAGATGAATTAAAAAAAAACAGTTGAATTTTAGAGGAAGAAAGTGACTTTAAAAAAATAATTACATTTTTCACCAAATAGTTGAAATTTCAAGTCAAAACGACAAATTTTTCAGAGGAAAGTGGAAATTTCCAAAAGAAAGTTCATTTTTAACGAATAAAAGACGAATTTTCAACCAAAAAAGATAACTTTTCTACCATAAATGATGAATATTCAATCCAAAAGAACGAATTTTTCAAGAAAACAATTTAGTGTTCGACCGAAAAAGATGACCAAAAAAATAGTTGATTCTTCAACCAAACAGCTATATTTTTGACCTAAAAAGATAACTTTCAATCCAAAAAGATTAATTTTCTATCAGAAGTAAAATTTGCAACAGAATACATTAATTTTCAACCAAATAGTTGAATTTTTAACTAAAATACATGAGTTTTCAACCAAAAACGAAATAGTTAAATTTTCAGTAAAAAAACATTAAACAAAAAAAAACGAATATTCAATCATTAATTTTGAACAAAAAATCAAGCTTTCAACATAATAGTTGAATTTCTGACAAAAACATTCATATTCAACCAAGAAAGGTCAATTTTTAATCTAAAGGACGAATTTTTAACAAAAAAGTTGAGTTTAATACCAAAAAATGTGATTTAAAAAAATAGTTGCATTTTCAACCAAATAGTTGAATTTTCAAGTCAAAACGACAAATTCTTCAGAAGACATTTGAGCTTTTCACAGAAAAGTTCATTTTCGACCAAGAAAGATGAATTGCGATCCAAATGAACGAATTTCCAACAAAATAGTTAACTTCCGACCTTTTGACCTACAAAGATGAATTTTAAGACAAGAAGATTAATTTCCTATAAAAAGTGGAATTTTTCACAAAATACAAGAATTTTCAACTAATGGTTGAATTTTCAACTAAAATAAAACATTTTTCACCTAAAAATGGAATAGTTAAATCTTCAGTTTGAAAAATGACTTTCCAGCAAAAAAAAATTTTCAACCAAAACAGATAAGTAACAAAATAGTTGAAGTTTGAACAAAACAATTGAGCTTCCAACAAAATAATTAAATTTCTACCAAAAACTTTCAACTAGAAAGAATAATTTTCTATCAAAAGAATTTTCAACAAAATATATGAATTTTCAACCAAATAGTTGAATTTTCAACTAAAATACATAAGTTTTGAACCAAAAATGGAATAGTTGAATTTTAAGTTTGAAAAATTATTTAGAAAAAAAAACGAATTTTCAAACAGTTGAATTCAATGAAAAAATACTAATTTTTAACAAAATAGTTGAAAATTTAACAAAAAAAGATAAATTGTCTACCAAAAATGAAATGGTTAAATTTTCGATTGAAGAAAACTAATTTTCCAAAAAAAAAAACGTTTAACAAAAAATTTAATTCTTCAACCAATAAAATGAATGTCAAACAAAGTAGTTCAAGTTTCAACCAAATAATCGAATTTTTAATGAGAAAAATACATGAATTTTCTACCAAATAGCTCAATTTTCAACTTATAAACGATAAAGTTTAACAAAAAGTGGAATATATATTTAAATTTTGAGATGAAAAAATTAATTCTCAACCAAATAAAAAACTAATTTTCAACAAAAGCTAAATTTTGAACCAAAGAGGTTTATGTGAAAAAAATGAATTTTCAACAAAACAGTTGAATTTTCTACCAAAAAATGTGACTTAAAAATTAAATGAAATAATATAATAAAATTAATAAATTTTCAACTAAATAGTTGAATCTTCAAGCAAAAAAATTAATTTTCTTCCGAGAAGATCAATGTTCTACCGGAAAAAGACAAATTTCCAACAGAATACATGATCTTTAATTAAAATTGTTGAATTTCGAAGCCAAAAAGATGAATTATCTACAAAACAGTTGAATTTCCAACCCGGAAATATGATTTTTCAACCAAAAAGTTAATTTTCTACCAAGTAATCAATTTTTCAAATAAGTGGTTCAATTTTTAACCTCATAGTTGAATTTTCTACAAAATAATTTAATATTCCACCAAAAATATGAGTTTTCAACAAAAAAGTTCATCTTCAATAAAATAGTTTCATTCACAACCGAATATTTGAATTTTCAACTGAAATTATGAATCTTCAGTCAAACAAAATGATTTTTTCACAAAGTAATTAAACTTTAAACTTAGCAGTTGATTTTTGAAGAAGAAAAAAAATGAATTCTCAACGAAACATGAAATAGTTGATATTTGAACCAAAAAAGATTTTAATTTGAAATAAAAAACACTTAAATTCAACCAAAGAAGACGAATTAGCAACAAGGAAATTGAATCCTCAACCAAAACGGAATCATTTTTAACCAAGAAGGGTGAATTTTTAACCAAGAAGGGTGAATTTTCAACCAAGAAGATTAACTAATTACTAAAAAAGACAAATTTTCAATCAAAAATACCAATTTTCAACCACGGAGATGTAATTTCAACTAGATTGATGAATCTTCAGAAAAAAGTTGAATTTTCAACAAAACATTTCAGCATTCAACCAAATAGTTGAACTTTTAACTAAAAAAGATCAATTTCCATTCAAAAATGGACTAGTTAAATTTTTGATTTAAAAAATTAATTTTCAACCGAAAATGAAACGAATTTTCAAGACAGTAGTTAAATTTTTAACCAAAGAGATGAATTTTTAACAAAGTAGTTCAGCTTTCAATTAAGTAATTGAATTTTTGACCAAGAAATATGAATTTCCAACAAAAAAGTTACATTTCAAGCAAAATAATAATTAACGTTTCTACTAAATAGTAGGTTTTTTAACGAAACGAGATAAATTCCGAACCAACAATATAATACTAGACTTTTCGAACAAAAAAATGAACTTTTATCCAAAAATAGTTGGATTTTCTTATTGGGTCCTATCAATTCAGTTCGCATTCAAGCAAAAAAAAGGGAAAAGTAAGAAAGTTCTTGAAAAAAGCAGAAGGAAGAATTCTTTAAAAAAAGGGGAAAAGAGGAGAATAGAGTAAAGAGTGTGAAGTCTGAAATATGAAAGTTATTTTCAAACTTATTAAGTTATTATTATTGAACCGTATACCGCTGCAGATCCACCTTTAATAAAATTAGCAAACTTTATCAGAATCTATCACCATAGTTTTTGGCGTGGCCCCCACTCCCACTCAGATTAGCAACGTAGTTTATGGACGACCCCTAATTGTCTTACGTATTTGCTCGAGGAATCAGAAAATCCTCAGAGATTTCCTCGAAGAACTTGAAAATCCTCACGGATTCACATGAGAATTTTAAAAAACTCTGAGATTTCCTCATGTGAATGCAGTCCGAAAATAACACGAGGCTTTTTCAGTAGGGGTGGTGCGAAAATGGAGTTTTGAATGAAGCATACTGATATTGTTTATTGCTTGGGGCTGCAGAAGAAGGTGGGGAAGGGACAAATAAAGTTTTTAGTTCTTCAGATGTTGAAAAATGGGGTTGGATGCAGGGTTTACTGGCATTTTTATTGATTATCATTTGAAAAATAAGATGGGGGCGAAGAGGCCTAAAGTGTTTTTAATTGTTTAGGGGCTAAAAAATTATGCTTGAGGCAAGGCTTATTGGCTCTTTATGGTTTGAGGATTCAAAACGGGTAAGAAAGGGAATATGCCAGTGTTTTGATGATTATGGGGCTGGAGAAGAGGTTTACTGATTTTTTTTATCGTTTCGTAGTTTTTATGATAATTGATAATACTTGTTTGTTGTTTGCTTTAAATAAGTAAAAACGCTTACTTCAAGGCAGCTTCTAACTCAAATTTCCAAAAAATACCGACCATCTAAAAAATCTATACAGAAGAAGTTTCCGTGAAAGATATGTTAGTACATACATTCACATACATTGTGTCTTTGCAACATTATCTTTTTATCGAAGGGGGTGGGTGAATAAAAAAAGTGTAGCCCGGAGCTGGATCCGCAACTCGAACTAACAATAAGAAGATATTTGAAATTATAAATTGGCTACCATAATGAATAATAAGAGGCCCTTAGTCAACTTTTTGGAATGTAAATCCATTGCTTGGAAATCTGCTTTTAGTCAAGGCGCAACAGGATGTATCTTACAAGACTCAACCGCAACGGCATAGAGGCGTATCTTCGAACTATCGTGAGTGTAATGTCTTTATGCAACGTGCTTCTATCATAATCTCCGTGTGATGAACGAGCGCTCGTTATTCATGGACCCAGAATGGAACAAGATGAAGCGAAGCCCCATCAATACCCTTGGCGATATTAAACGCTTTGACGCGAAATGTTTTGTTGAAACGCGAAACGCTTTAATTCTACCCCAGGGAAATCACAACATGTAGCCTAAACTCTAGGCTTCTTCAAATGTTATCTGGGTATCTAATGAACAAAATTCCTTCAAATAGGGCTCAGTCGACTCAAAATTTCATAAGCCTTCAAAACACCTTTTGAAGTTTTTTATGCCCTCATGTTTTCAAGAAGTTAACCCTACAGAAGGAGATGTGCTCTTTTTTTGTTTTATGCATAAATTATGCATGCTTCTGCAAATCTTATCTGGGCATCTAATAAACAAAATTCCTTAAAATAGGGTTCATTTGACTTGAAATTTCATAAGCTATCGAACTACTTATTACAATTATTCAAATCCTCATGTTTTGGAGGAGTTAACCCTACAGAAAGAGATGTACTCTTTTTTTGTTTTATGGGCAAATTATGCATGCTTCTTCAAATGTTATGTGGGTATCTAATAAACAACAATCCATCAAATAAGGCTCATTCGATTTGAAATTTTATAAGCTTCCTAACCACCTATGACAATTATTCATATCACACTCTCCTTTCATCATAATTATTCATATCCTCATGTTTTAGAAGAGTTAAGCCGACAGAAAGAGATATGATCTGTTTTGTTTTATGAATGAATTATGCATGCTTCTTTGAATGTTATATGAATATTTAATAAACATAATTCCTTTCAATAGAGCTCATTCGACTCGAAATATCATAAGCTTTCGAACCACCTAATCAAATTATTTGTATCCTTATGTTTTCGAGGATTTAACCCTACAGAAAGTGATGAGCTGTTTTTTGTTTTATGCATAAATTATGCATGCCTTTTCGAATGTTATTTGAGTATCTAATAAGCCACATTTTTTTCAAATAGGGCTCATTCGATTCGAAATTTCATGTGCCTTTGAACCACCGATTAAAGTTATTCTTATTTTCATTTAAAAAGAAGTTAACCCTGTAGAAAGACATGTGCTCTTTTTTTGTTTTATGTGCAAATTATGCATACTTCTTCAAATGTTATCTGAGTATCTAATGAACTAAATCAATTTCAATAGGGCTCATTAGAATCAAAATTTCATAAGCCATCGAACCACGTACTAAAATTATTCATATCCTCATTTTTTCGAGGATTTAACCCTACAGAAAGAGATGTCCTCTTTTTTTTGGCTTTATGTATAAATTATGCATGCTTCTTCAAATGTTATATGGGTATCTAATGAACAAAATTCCTTTCAATAGGGCTCATTCGACTCGAAATATTATAAGCTTCCAAAGCACCGATTAAAATTATTCTTATTCTCATTTTTTCGAGGAGTTAACCATGCAGAAAGGAATGTGTTCTTTTTTGCTTTATAATTAAATTGACCATGCTTCTTCAAATGTCATCTGGGTATCTAATGAACAAAATTCCTTCAAATAGGGCTCATTCGACTCGAAATTTCATGAGCTTTCAAACCATCTATTAAACTTTTTTATGTCCTTATGTTTCCGAGGAGTTAACCCTACAGAAAGAGATGTGTTCTTTTTTGTTTCATGCGCAAATTATGTATGCTTCTTCAAATGTCATCAGGGTATCAAAAAAAAACAAAATTCCTTCAAATAAGGCTCATTCGACTCGAAATTTCATAAGCCTTCGAACCACTGAATAACATTATTCATATTCTTTTTTTTCGAGCAGTTAACCCTACAGAAAGTAATGTGTTATTTTTATTTTTTTTTGTTTGTTTTATGTGCGAATCATGCATGCTTCTTCAAATGTTATCTGGGTATCAGGTAAACAATATTCCTTCGAATGGGGCTTATTCAACTCGAAATTTCATTAGCTTTCGAACCACTGATTAACATTATTCATATTCCTATTTTTTCAAGGAGTTAACCCTACAGAAAGAGATGTGCTTTTTTGCCTTGTGCATATAAATATGCATGATTCTTTAAATGTTATCTGGATATCCAATAAACAAAATTTATTCAAATAGGGCTCAATGAAATCAAATTTCATAAGCTTTCGAGCCACCTATTAAAATTTTTTATATCCTTTTTTCTTAAAGATCGAAATAAAATCTATTTTCTTAGGAAAATGTTTCGTGTACTGAAAAAGAACACCCAAAAAGTTCACAATTCAAAAATAGACTTTGAGATTACCTGTTTTTTCGGCTCATTAGAGAAGATGTACAATAAATGTACACAACAAGGAGAAAAAAGAGGGAGAAAAAAGAAAGAGTCTACCAAAACCATCCTCACACTGTTTCTTTTCTCCGTCTTTTTCATATTACTGGGGACCCAACATGTTTTGAAGCCAATTTAGACTTCCTCATCAGAAGTAATTTATAAGAAAAACAACAGGTATAAAATTGATAAATTGTTAGATTAGAAAAAATTGTTTTTACCTGAAAATAAAAACAGATATGATTGATAGTAATTTTAGTTTTTTAATGCATATTTCATTCATTAATTGAAAATTGAAAATTTGACATAAGCGAAAAATTCTCAATAAATCCCGAATTCAGATCCTTTTATTTTTTGATTGGAAATTAATTCCCACAAATTCCAAATTATGACACAACACTCAAACCATTATATCCAGTTAATGATTCCATCTCAAATTCTGTTGTATCTAGTAGGATCTCTTTTGGCATTAATAGCTTCGTTACCTTCTCTCTTCATATTTTTCAATGTTGAAAAACACAAAAACACGAACACTTTTGTTTAAGGTTATTGTTTTTAGATTCTTTTTTCCATATGAAAGGAAAAAGTTCACAAAAAAAAATATGCCCAATAGTAATACATTTTTAACCGGAATACAGAGACCGAAGCGAACTATCTGATGTCGCGACATATACTAAAATCTAAACCCGAAAAATTCTCATATTTCGACGAAAAGCATTTCAGAGACACTTGTACAAAATTTGCGACGTACGACTTAGAACTCGGGTGAAACCGTCGTTTTTTTCGGCAGTATCGTCCAAACCCCAACCTCTTGTAAAAGACACATGTTAGAAAATTTTCAAAAGACTTCATAGAATTTATTCTAAAAAACACATAAGCATCTAAAAGATTATAAAATTATAAAAATTAGAAACATAAATGTTAGTCAAAATACAGTACACAATGGTACATACGATATGCATATATTGTTAGTATGGTATCTTCCTCAGAATACCATTTTTTGTAGACAACGAGAGTATAATTTCATTTAGTGAATGTATGGCAAACCTATGGCAACCTAATTTTTTTATAAGTACCAGGTTAACATTTTAATTAGTTATAAAATTGAAAATTGTATGTGAAATCCCATGGCAACCATATTTTTTGATCATGTTTTGGAGGAGTTAATCCCACAGAAAGAAATGTGCTATTTTTTTTGCTTTATGAATGAATTGAGCATGCTTCTTCAAATGTTATCTGGGTATCTAGTAAACAAAATTCATTTCAATAAGGCTCATTCGACTTAAAATTTCATAACCCATCGAACCATGTTTCAAAATTATTCATATCATTTTCTCGAGGAGTTAACCCTACAGAAAGATATGTGCTTTTTTCTGTTCTATGCGCAAATTAAGCATGTTTCTTCAGATGTTACCTGGGTATCCAATAAACAAAATTT
The DNA here is from genome assembly GCA_032362435.1 of Melikaiella ostensackeni. Lineage (NCBI taxonomy): Eukaryota > Metazoa > Arthropoda > Insecta > Hymenoptera > Cynipidae > Melikaiella > Melikaiella ostensackeni. Next base: position 231,490 of record JAUMHM010000004.1, read on the forward strand.
CTTCAAATAGGGCTCAATGAAATCGAAATTTCATAAGCTTTTGAATCACTGATAACATGCTTCATATCTTTTTGTTTTCGAGAAGTTAACCCTGCAGAAGGAGATGTGCTATTTTTTTTTGTTTTATGTGCGAATCATGCATGCTTCTTCAAATGTTATCTATTCATCTAATAAAAAAAATCTTTTAAATGGGGCTCATGCGAGTCGGAATTTCGTAGGCTTTGGAATGGACTCGAAATTTCAGGAACTTTTAAACCACCTATTGAAGATTTTTATGTCCTCCGATTAAAATTATTCCTATCCTCATTTTTTCGAGGAGTTAACCCTGCAGAAAGAGATGTGCTCTTTTTTTGCTTTATGAATAAAGTGAGCATGCTTCTTCAAATGTTATCTGGGTATCAAATGAACAAAATTCCTTCAAATAGGGCTCATTCGACTCGAAATTTCAGAAACTTACGAACCACTGACTATTATTACTCATATTTTTATTTTTTCGAGGAGTTAACCCTACAAAAAGAGATGTGCTATTTTTTTTGTTTCATGCGCGAATCATGCATGCTTCTTCAAATGTTATCTGCTTATCTAATAAACAAAATTTTTTCAAATAGGGCTCATTGGACTCGAAATTTCATAAGCTTTCGAACCACCCATTAAAGTTATTCATGTCCTCATGTTTTCGAGGAGTTAACCTCACAGAAAGAGATGTGCTCTTTTTTCGTTTCGGAAATAAATTATGCATGCTTCTTGAAATGTCATCTGGGTATCTAATAAACAAAATTCCTTCAAATAGAGCTTATTCGACCCAAATTTCATAAGCTTTCGAACCACTTATTACAGTTATTCAAATCCTCATGTTTTTGAGGAGCTAACCTTACAGAAATATCTGTCCTCTTATTTGGTTTTATGAATAAATTATGTATGCTTCTTCAAATGTTATCTGAGTATCCAATGAACAAAATTCATTTCAACAGGGTTCATTCGACTAAAAATTTTGTGAGCTTTTGACCCACTGATAACATGATTCATGTTCTTATTTTTTCGAGGAATTAACCCTACAGAAAAAGATGTGCCCTTTTTTTTGTTTTATGCATAAATTATGCATAAATTATGCATGCTTCTTCAAATCTTATCTGGGCATCTAATAAACAAAATTCCTTAAAATAGGGCTCATTCGACTCGTGATTGCACAAGCTTTCGATTCACTTGTGACAATTATTCATATCCTCATGTTTTGGAGGTGCTAACCCTACAGAAAGTGATGTGCTCTTTTTTTGCTTTATGAATAAATTATGCATGCTTCTTCAAATGTTCTCTGATTATCTAATAAGCAAAATTCCTCTCAATAGGGTTCATTTGACTTCAAGTTACATAAGCCTTCGAACCACATACAAAAATTATTCATATTCTCATTTTTTCGAGGAGTTAACCCTACAGAAAGTGATGTGCTCTTTTTTTTTGTTTTATGAATACATTATGCATGCTTCTCCAAATGTTGTATGGGTATCTATTAAACAAAATTCCTTCAAATAGGGCTCATTCTACTCAGAATTTCATAAGCTTCCGAACTACCTATCGAAAATGATTTATATTTATATTTCTTATGAAGTAAACCCTAAGAAAATAAGTGTATCTTTTTTTTGTTTCAGAAATAAAAATTATGTATGTTTCTTCAAATGTTATCTGAGTATCTCATCAACAAAATGTCTTCAAGTAGGGCTCATTCGATGTGTAATTTCATAAGATTCCGAATCACCTATTGAAATTATTCATACATCTTTCTTTTCAAGGAGTAAACCTTGTAGTAAGAGTTGCACATTTTTTTGAGCAGTTAAGCTGCAAGAGTGATTTCTTAAAGAGAAGAATATTCAATCTCTGCTTTTCCAGCGCACTTAACAGTTGCTTGGGATTCTAGGATCCCGCTACTAGTCCATTAGAAACCAATAATGATTGCTGGTGAAGGCGTGACTTGCAAGTTATGTAAGCAAATTGGTCGGAGCATCGGTAAGCAAACTAGGCAAGGCCCAACGGGTAATCTCATACATGTACATATATCGCCTCTTATAAACCTGGGAAAGAGCTGTGCCCCACCACCGTGAGGATGGTAATTTCTGCTATAAAATCCAGTTTACATTAGGCCAGGAAAACGCTATAAAGGTATAAAACTATAAAAGTATGAAGGTATAAAGGAACTCGAAACGATACGACCCCAGCAAGCCGACCGATCATGGATGTCGCTTGCCATTAACCTGCTCCTAAACATCGCTTATGGACTGCCATTATCTATATTTTTTTCCGGAACTGGATACTTATTTTCCTTCCTTTTTCATCCTTACAACTTACACCGCTCGACCTTGAGCGTAGAAGGAGCGAACAAGAGGCTCAACTGGCCGAGATTATCTTTATGATGACCTTGAGGAAAAATTTAGATGATACTGCAGATGGTACTTGAATCGATGTTTCGATATCTGTAATTTTCTAGTGTCGGCAATAAAATTTATAATCTATTACAGACCCTCTGGGATTCCAATGTCAGTGGAGGAACTTTGCAAGGCTGTATAAGTCCTTTCTAAGGCGGATTCTAAGATTTAGAATAGCATGCGGGCCGAAGTTTGTTGACGCTCTCCTGGTCGTAACATAACTTATTGTTAGCTTCGCAGGGTTCCGCGAAGCTTGAGCCATATTTATGGTCGACGACGGCCATATTTATTTTCACGAAGCCTCGACTTGGCAACAATTACGCAAAAGTGCATCGGGTTCTTCCCCGAATTAGGGTTGGCAAGCATGCAAGTTATCGGAACACGCCTACCAACTTCTGAGACATTCGTTAGGTTCACCACCCTAGTGTCTTGCATCCAACAACCACTCGCCTTGGGTTGCGTCCAACGATTTATTATCAGCCCCAAATGATCAGGGCAGGACAGCTGAGCAACTCGCAGTTCCTCTTTTTTTATTTCTTTTTCTTATTATTGTTTTTTTCCGCGCAACCCGAATGCACCTTAACAACGCAATTTATCAAACCTCCTTTCATCCAAACCGTCCACGTAGCAATTAACGCGTCCACCACCGGGATATCGTATTTTAAACTTTATGGCATTGACACGCCCATACCGAATTCGCTAGCATCACTTTTCAGAGATTTATCGGTTCTTGGAAATGTGGAGAGTTAGTTTCTTCCTTTATTTTTTTGTTACTTGGACTTAGTCGGGCTTAGTGGTACTTATTGATATTCAAATTAATTGGTTAATCCACTCGCCGAGCCGATAAATAACGGGATTAGCCTTTCTTTGGGGGATAAGAACTCACAAGGGAAGTTATTTTATCTTCTGGTATCATTATGAAGTCATCTTTCTTCTGCGATGTTTATTGATTCCGCTCTTGAAATCGTAACCGTGAGTGGTTTTTTTTTCCTTGACCGTGAAAGGATTACGTGAGACTTTCACCTTATGTAAAGATGTGGCTCGTGCCACATTTGAGGAAGTTCTCTATTCACCTTCGTTTAGATTTATTTCTTCATTGCTTTTTTTTGGATGACATCCGTCTACTGCAAATCATTCGAAATTTGGAGCAGCCATAAGGGACCGTCCATAAACTACGGTACCAATTCGAGAGGGGGAGGGGTGTCACGTAAAAACTACAGTCGGTCACATGGAAGGAGGAAGGGGAGTTAGTGAAAGTAACGTTACGAACTTAGATAAGGTTTAGTATGTTTCCTAATGATAAATTGTAACAAAGTTTTCAAATTTTGTTAAAAATGGTCCTGTAGCGGTAAAGTTCAATAATAATAACTTAATAATATTGAAAATCACTTTCATTTTTCAGACTTCACACTCCTTCCCCTATCCCTCTTTTTCCCCTTTTTTCAAGAATTCTTCTTTTTTACCCTGTTTTCAAGAAAATTCCCCTTTTTCCCCATTGCTCGCTTAAATGCGAACTGAATTAATAGGATCCAATAAGAAAATCTAACTGTTTTCGGTTAAACGTTATATTTTTTTGGTTTAAAAGTCTACTATTATATTTTTGGTTTGGAATTCATCTCGTTTCGTTAAAAACTCTACTGTTTGATTGAAAATTTAACTATTTTGTTTAAAATGCAACTATTTTGTCAAAAAGGCATATTTTCTGGTCAAAAATTGAAGTAATTGATTGAAAGTTTAACTACTTTGTTAAAGATTCACTTCTTCGGATGAAGATTTATCTCTTTGGTTGAAAATTTGATTATTGTGTTGAAAATTCGTTACATTTTCGGTTGAAGAATAATTTTTTGAGTCGAAAATTTAAATATTCCATTTTTGATTGAAAATGTATCTTTTTTTTTAATTAAAAATTTCAACTATTTGGTTGAAAATTCATGTATGTTATTGAAAATTCGGATTTTGTGGTGGAAGTTAATCTTCTTGTTAAAAAAAAATCACCAATTAATTGAAACTCTATCTCTTTGATTGAAAATTTAACTATTTTGTTAAGAATACCTTTTTTTTATTACGAATTGATTTTTTCAACTGAAAATGTAACTATTTCATTTTTGATAGAGAATTAATATTTTTTATTGAAAGTTCGCCTTTTTTGGTGAAAAGTTAACCTTCTTGGTTGAAAATTCATCCTTTTGGTTAAAAATTATTCTGGTTTGTTTGAGGATACAACTATTTTATCAAAAATTCATCTTTTTCGGTTGAATGCAAGTGTTTTTTATTTAAAATTGAAATCTTTTTCGGTTCAAATATCAATCGTTACGTGTTTTGTTGCGAATTCATTTTTTTGGTTAAAGATTCATAATTTTAGTTGAAAATTCAACTATTTCGTTGAAAATTAATTTTATTGTTGAAAACTCTTATTTTTGATAGAAAATTCGAGTATGTATTTGGTTGAAAATTAAAACATTTCTTTTAAACTATCTGGTCAAAAATTAAATTTTATTTTGAAAAATAATATTTTGGGTTGAAAATTCAATTTCTTCGTAAATAATTCATCTTTTTGGCTGCAAAATTCAACAAATTTGATGAAAGATGAATGTTCATGAATTTTGTTGAAAATTCGTCTTTTTTGGCAGAACATTAATCTTCTTGATAGAAAGTTCATCTTCTCATTAAAAATTTATCTTTGTTGGTTGAAAATCCATCTATTTTGTTAAAATCACATTTTTTGGTAGATTATTGAACTGATTCATTAAAAATTCAGTTTTTTGAGATTCACCTCTTTGATTGAAAATTTAACTATTTTGTTGGAAATTCGTAATTGATTTGGTTCAAAATTAATTTTTTTCTTTGAAAATTTATATATATATATATATATATATATATATTGCATTTCTAGTTGAAAATTTACCCTTTACAAGTTAAAAATACAATTTGGTAGAAAATTCACGTGTTTTGTTGAAAATTCTTCTTTTTGGTAAAAAATTAATTATGCTTGTTAAACTTTCATCTTCTTGGTTGAGGATTCAGCTATTTTCTTATCAATTCAACTACATATTTTGTTGGTAGTTTAATATTCAACTACTTGGTTGAAAGTTGAACTACTTTGTTGAAAATTAATTTTTTGGTTGAAGATTCGTCTTTTTGCTTGAAAATTTACCTATTGTGTTAAAAATTCGTTTCATTTGCAGTTAAAAATTAATTTTTTGAATTGAAAATTTAACTATTTCTTGTTATTACTTTTTTTTAGTTTGGTTGAGGACTGAATGATTTTATTGAAAATTCGTCTTTTTTCCTTGAGTTGTACTGATTGACAACTCGTTTTTTTCAAAAGGAAATTTCTTGAACTAAGAATTTAACTATTTCTTTTTTAGTTAAAAACATATGTATTTTAGTTGAAAATTCAACTATTTGGTTGAATTATCATATATTTGGTTAAAAATTCTACTATTGATGGAAAATTAATCTTCTTGGTTGAAAATTCATCTTTGTAGGTCAAAAATTCAGCTATTTGATTAAAAAATAGACTATTTTGTAGAAACTATTATGGCAGAAAAGTCATCTTTCTTGGTTGAAAATAAATTTTTTCGTTAGAAATTCAATTATTTTGTTGGAAGCGTGTTTATTTTGTTGAAAATTGACCTTTTTTATTGAACTCATCTTTATTACTTGAAAATTCAACTGTTTTTTGAAAATTCGTTCTATTGGATTGAATATTCATCTTTGTACTTCAAAAATTCAACTATTTGATTAAAAATCAACTATTTTGTTGGAATTTTGATTATTTTGTTGAAAAATCATCTATTTCTTAGTCATTTTTTCCGGTCGAAAATTGAACCGTTTTATTGAAAATTCGTTCTTTTGGATTGAAAATTCATCTTTCTTGCATAAAAATGAAACTTCTTCTGGAAAATTTAACTGCCTTTTAAAAAAATCGTCTTTTTGGCTTAAAAATTCAATTGTTTAATTGAAAATGCAACTATTTTGTCAGAGTCAGCTTTTTGGTCGGAAATTCAACTGCATAGTCAAAAATTTGTCCTTTTGGATTCAAAACTCATCTTTCTTGGTTAAAAATGAATTTTTTGTTAGAAATTCAATTATTTTGTTGAAAGTTTATTTATTATATAGCAAAGTCACGTTTTTTAAAGTCATCTTCATTAGTTGAAACTTCAATTATTTTGTTAAAAATTCGTTTTTTTGGATTGAATATTCATCTTCGTGAGTCAAAAATTCAATTTTTTGGTTGAAAAATCGACTATTTTGTTGAAAGGTCAATTATTTTGTTGAAAATTCATCTATTTTTTCAGTCATTTTTTTTGTCGAAAAGTTATCTGTTTTATTGGATATTCGTTCTTTTGGATTGAAAATTCATCTTTCTTGCTTAAAAGTGAACCTCTTTGTGGAAAATTCAACTATCCTCTAAAAAATTTGTGGTTTTGACTTGAAAATTCAATTATTTGTTTGAAAATGCAACTATTTTGTCAAAGTCAAATTTTTTGGTTGAGAATTCAACTGCGTAGTTGAAAATTCGTCCTTTTAGACTTAAAATTCATCTCCTTGGTTGAAAATGAATTTTTTTGTTAGAAATTCAAGTATTTTGTTGGAAGTTTTTTTATTTTATTGAAAATTCATCTTTCTTGCTTAAAAATGAACTTTTTTGTAGAAAAATTAACTGTCCTCTGAAAATTTGTCGCTTTGGCTTGAAAATTCAACAATTTGGTTAAAAATGTAACCACTTTGTTAAACTGAGATTGTTTGGTCGAATATTCAACTGTTTTGTTAAAAATTCATCCTTTTGGATTCGAAATGCATCTTTCTTGGTTGAAAATGAATTTTTTTGTTAGAAATTCAATTATGAAGCGAATTTCGCGATTCAATGCGAAACAAAAGTGAAAAATACTTCCAAATTTTTTAAGAACTACGCGACGGAAGATAAAAGATGAAGAAGCAAGAAAAACCGATCTAGCAGCGCGTTTACAAGGCGGCAGCGGGCAATTTTTGTACTAAAATAATGAAATTGCAGATTACCCAGAGAATTATGGTTGGTAATTTATCTTTTTCCTCAAAACTAATTTTCGGAATATATAAATAAAAAATTACAATTTTCGTTATACACATGCATCCTGAAATTATTTTTTGCAGAAATAAAAATATAAAATACTATTTATAAAGTTATTCACTAAGTTCACAAGTCATTTATAAATGCATAAATTTACTGAGTTCAGACAATTGTCTATTGCTAACATCACAAGTCACTTTCCTTTATAAATAAATAAACTTACCAACCTTGTGAAATCATTTATTCATAAATACACAAGCATTTGTTCTTTATGAATGAATGAATAAATGAATTTACTAAATTTGTGAAATTATTTATTTCCAAATTCAGAAGTTCATTTCTTTTACACAAATAAATTTCCTAAGTTGTCAAATTATTTATTGCCAACTTCACAGTTCAATTTCCCTTATGAATAAATACATTTTCCAGCCTTGTGGAATTATTTATTTATAAATACACAAGTCTTTGTTCTTTATGAATAAGTAGATAAATGAATTTACCAACTTTGCGAGACTATTTCTTTCGAAATGCACAAGTCCATTTCTTATAAACAAATAAGTTCCCTAGGTTGTCAAATTATTTATTGCTAGCTTTACAAGTCACTTTCCTTTTACAAATAAGTACTATATACCATCCTTGTGAAATCATTTACTTATAAATTCACAAGTCTCTGTTCTCCATGTATAAATAAATAAATAAATTCACCAACTTTGCGAAATTATTCATTTCCGAATTCATAAGCCTATTTCCTATATGTGTGAATAAACTCACCAACTTTGCGAAATTATTTATTTTCGAATGCACAAGTCTCTGTCCCTTATGAATAAAAAAATAAATAATTTTACCAACTTTGCGAAATTATTTATTCCCAAATTCACAAGTCTTTTTCTTGTAAATAAATAAAGAAATTCTGTAATTTTTAAAATTATTTATTTATAGATTCAGAATTCTTGTAAAATTATTGATTCATTTTTCACAAGTCTCTGTCCTTTATGAATAAATAAACTTACCAACTTTGCAAAATTATTTATTTTCAAATTCACAAGTCTTTGTCCTTTATGAATAAAGAAATTAATAATTTTACCAACTTTGCGAAATTATTTTATTCCAAATTCACAAGTCTCTTTCTTGTAAATAAATAAAAAATTCTGTAACTTTTTAAATTATTTATTTATAGATACACAAGCCTATTCCCTTTATAAATAAATAAATTTACCAACCTTGTTAGATTATTTATTTATGAATACATAAGTCTTTGTTCCTTATGTATGAATAAATAAATGAATTTACCAGCTTTGCGAATTTATTCATTTCCAAATTCACAAGTCCATTTGTTCATTTATGAAGGAAATAGGCTTGTGAATTTGGGAATAAATAATTTCGCAAAGTTGGTAAATTTATTTATTTATTCATAAAGGACAGAGACTTGTGAATTTATGAGTAAATAATTTCACAATGTTGGTAAATTAATTAATTTGTAAAGGAAACAGGCTTGTGAATCTATAAGTAAATAATTTGAAAACTTCAAGAATTTTCTTATTTATTTATTCATAAAGGACAGAGACTTGTGAACTCATAAATAAATAATTTCACAAGGTTAGTAAATTACTTTATCTATAAAGGAAAGAGACTTGTGAATTTGGAAATAAATAATTTCGCAAAGTTGGCAAATTTATTCATTTATTTATTCATAAAGGACAGAGACTTGTGAAATCATAAATAAATAATTTCACAAAGTTGGTAAATTACTTTATTTATAAAGGAAAGAGGCTTGTGAATCTTTGAATAAATAATCTGAAAACTTAGAGAAATTTTTTATTTATATGCAAGAAAGAGACTTGTGAATTTGAAAATAAATAATTTCGCAAAGTTGGCAAATTTATTCATTTATTTATCCAGAAAGGACAGAAACTTGTGAATTTGGAAATAAATAATTTCGCAAAGTTGGTAAATTTATTTATTTATTCATTCATAAAGAACAAAGACTTGTGTATTTATGAATAAATAATTTCACAAGGCTGGTAAAATTATTTATTTTCAAAGGAAAGTGACTTGTGAAGTTAGCAATAAATTATTGTCTAAACTTAGTGAATGTATGCATTTATAAATGACTTATGAACTTAGTAAATTACTTCATAAATAGTATTTTATCTTTGCATTTCTGCAAAAAATAATTCTAGGATGCATGTTTATAACAAAAACTGTGAGTTTTTATTCATATATTCCGATAATTAATTTTAAGGAAAAAGATAAATTACCGACCGCGATTCTTTGAGTAATATGCGATTTTATCATTTCAGTACAAAAAGTGGCCGCTGCCGCCTTGTGGACGCGCTGCTAGATCGGTTTCTCTTGCTTCTTCATTTTTCATCTTCCGTCGCGTAGTTCTCAACAAATTTGAAAGTATTTTTCACTTTTGTTTCGCATTGAATCGCGAAATTCGCTTCATAATTGGGAAGTTTAGTTTGTGGAAGGATGTTAAACAGAGGGTTTTCTTATTTAGTGTCGGTGTTGTTTTTGTAAAATATGACTGAAGTCAAGTGTGTTTGACACTCCCCATCTCTTTCTCGGGATGTGTCTACTCGATGTTGATTTCAACGTTTCAGAAAATGAATATTTTCTATCAAAATATTCATTTTCTCATTAAAAAAACGCGATGTAAATCACGTTACATGGATCCCAGGATTTCATCAGTCCCCGAATACTTGGTGAGTTTTGTCTATTTATCCAACAATCTACTTCCGAAAATAAATATGGGGTCAGGGCCGTATTCATAATTGGCGACAACCAAAAAAATTTCTAAGTCCCCTTTATCCAACGTCCTTAACGTGAAATCTGTGTGTAGCCAACGGCTAAAGAGGGGTAACGACTAAACTATGGTCATCAACTAGGGATGACGAGAGCCCAAAAATAGCCCAAAATTGGTAACGTAGTTTGTGGTCGGCCCCTAAGTAGTTTAGCTTCCTTCTTTAGTTCCATGATTATTAACTTTATTTGCGTAATTCAGTTTTATTAAATGCAATTGGCTAAGCTTTTATTACTTTTATAGCCAATAAACAAGAGGTTTTATTCCCTTACGGTTTATGTTAACTCATACAGTGTTCAAGACTTAAAACTCGGGAGTATAACGCACAGTTGACTTATCGCGACCGCTTTATCAGGCATAAAACTTACGTTCCGGTTACAATTCTATTTTACAGGGGACTGTAAGTAATGATTTAATCGCTAGTGAAACTAATCGTTTAAAATACGATACCTCACAAATGCCTCGGCCAAGCCTATTAGTTGGTTAACAGCTCAAGCATTTTTTCATACCTGCTGAAAGAAAATGCGTCTGACATTCTATTGAAACGATACGATTTGTGTAATTTAGTTCTAATTAGACTCTGAAGAAAATTCTTTGTAGATCGTAAAATATCTTTCTACAACAGTAAATCCTGAGATATCAAAAGTGCCGCAGCTCAATTCCGTCTTTCATTTAAGATCAGAATGATCCAGTCGAGTGAATCAAAAAATCTACTAGCCCAACTTTACGACCTTACCAATCAACAGCGTTGCTTTTTTGCAAACAGACGGAAGAAAGAATTTTTGAACTTGATTTAACTTGAAACGCTTTAAATCCCTGAAATTTTAAGCAAAAGAATTACATTTTCAACAAAGTAATGATGAATTTTTATCCAAATTGGTGAATTTTCAAGCAAATAGTTAGATTCAACCATAAAACACGAATTTTCAACAAAACAGTTGAATTTTCAAATGAGAACATTTTTTCAATTGATAAAGAAAAAAAATTCATCCAAAATGTTGAATTATGAATAGTTGAATTATAAACTTGAGATGATTAATTTTCAACCAAAAATAGACTAGTTCAATTTTTAATTAAAAAATTAATCTTTAAGGAAAAAGAAAAAATGAATTTTCAACCAAAAATATTAGTTTTCTACTAAAAAGGTCGATTTTTAAACAAAAGATATGAATTTTCAACTTAGTAGTTGAATTTTCAACCAAAAAGGATTTCAATTTGATATAAAAAATAATTGAATTCGACCAAGACAGACAAATCTTCAAGAGAGTAGATGAATCTTCAACTGAAAAAGATTAATTTTCAATCAAAAGTGATATTTGAAAAAAAAAATTAAATTTTAAACCAAATAGTCGAACTTTCACCCACAAAAAATGAATTTTCGACCAAGAATATTCGTTTTCAGCTGAAGATACAATTCTTCATAAAAATAGATTAATTTTCTACCAAATGGTTGAATTTTCAATCAAAAAGATTAAATGTCTACCAGAAAGGAAAATTTTCAATAAAAGAGTTCAGTTTTCAAGCAAGAAAGATTTTTCAGTTAATAATGAAAAAAAATCGTCCAAAATGTTGAATTTTCGAGCAAAAAGAGACTAATTTACAACAAAATACATAAACTTTCAACAAAAGAGAATAATTTTCTACCAGAATATATTAATTATCAACAAAATACATCATTTTTCAATCAAATAGTTGAATTTTTAACTGGAAAAGATCAATTTTAAACCAAAAATATAATAGTTAAATTTTTAGTTAAAAAATGAATTCTGAACGAACTTGTTTCAATTTCCACTAAAAGAGATAAGTTTCGCGAAAAAAAAAATTTCAACCAAAAATTTGAATTTTCAACCAAGAATTCATAATTTTCAACAAAACTGCGAATTTTCAGCAAAACACATGAATTTTCAACTAAATGGTTAAATTCAATCAAAAAACACGAATTGTCAACATAAGAGTTGAATTTTCAACCAAGAAAGATTTTTCAGTCAATCAAAATGAAAAAAAAATCATCCAAAGTGTTGAATTTTCAAGCCAAAATGCCTAATTTACAACAAAATACATCAATTTTCAACAATGACATTATTTTTTAACCAAATAATTGAATTCTTAACTAGGAAAGATTAATTTGAAACCAAAAATAAAATAGTTAAATTTTTAGTTAAAAAAATGAATTCTTAATAATCTTGTTCCACTTTCAACCAAAAGAGATGATTTTTGAACAAAATATATACATTCTTAACCAAAAAAAAAACTAACTTTTCACAAAAGAATTAATTTTTCAACTAAGAACATTATCTTTTAACAAAAAATGCGAATTTTCAATCAAAAGATCAATTTTCTACCAAAAAGATGAATTTTCGACAAAATACATGAATTTTCAACCAATTAGTAAAATTTAACCAAAAAACACAAATTTTCGGCAAAATACATGAATTTTCTACCAAGAAAGATCTTTCAGTCAATAAAAATGAAAAAAAAATTATATTAAATGTTGAATTTTCAAGCCAAAAGACTAATTTATAGCAAAATACATAAATTTTCAACAAATGAGATTAATTTTCTACCAAAAAAATTAATTATTAACGAAATACATAATTTCTGAATCAAGTAGTTGAATTTTTAACTAGAAAAGATTATTTTAAAATCAAAAATAGAATAGTTAAATTTTCATTGAAAAAATGAAATGTTAACAAACTAAAAAGACGAATTTTCAACCAAATACATGAATTTTAAACCAAATGCTTAAAAAAAATTCAATTTCGCAAAAAACCGAATTTTAAACAAAATGGTTGAATTTTCAACCAACAAGTTTACATTTCTGTCAATAAAGACGAATTTTTATCAAACTACATAAATTTTCAACCAAATAGTCGAATTTGCAACTAAGAATGTTCTACTTCTGCCCAAAAAAACGAATTTGTAACGAAATAGAATCATTTTCAAACAAATAGTCGGATTTTTATCCAAATAGTCGGAATTTTAACCAGGAAGATTAGATTTCTACCAAAAAGAACGAATTTTCAACAAAATATATGTATTTTCAATTACATAGTGAAATTTTATACTAAAAAAGATAAATTTTTAACAGAAAAACGAATATTCAACAAGATAGTTCAATCTTCACCCAATGAAATGAATCTGTGACCAATAAAAAGTTTTTAACACAGTATTTGAACCAATTAGTTGAATTTTCAAGCAAAAAGATGAGGTCTCATCGGAAAATGTGATAGTTGAATTCAACCAAAAAAAAACGAATTTCCAAAAAAATACCTGAATTTTTTACTAAATGGTTGTAATTTCAACCGAAAAGATTACGTTTCTGCCAAAAAGACGAATTTTTTAAAGAAATACATCAATTTTGCACCAAGTAGTTGAATTTTCAACCAAAAAGATTATATTTTTGCTAAAAGAAGACGGATTTTCGACATAATACATAAATTTTCAACTAAATAGTCAAATTTTTAAGCAAGAAGATTATATTTTTGCTAAAAAAGACGAATTCTCAACATAATACATGATTTTTTATTTAATAGTGAAATTGTCTACTAAAAAAATAAATTTTCAACAGAAAAACGAATTTTCAAAAAAATAGTTAAATCTTCAACCGAAGAAATGAATCTGCTACCAAAAAAAGAATTTTCAACAAAGTAGTTCAACCATTTAGTTGAATTTTCAGGCAAAAGGATGAGATCTCAACGAAGAATGTAATAGTTGAATTCAATCAAAAAGACGAATTTCCAACAAAATACATTAATTTTTAACCAAATGATTGTGATTTCAACCAAGAAAATTATATTTCTACCAAAAATGACGAATTTTCAACAAAATACATAAATTTTGAACTAAATAGTTGAATTTTCAACCAAGAAGATTATATTTCGGTTGAAAAAGACGAATTTTCAACATAATACATGATTTTTTAGCCAAATAGTCGAATTTCTAATCAAGAACATTATGTTTCTAGAAAAAAAGTCTAGTGTTCAACAAAATACATGAATTTTTATTTAATAGTGAAATTTTGTACTAAAAAAGATAAAATATCAAGAAAAAACGAATGTTTAACAAAATAGTTCAATTTTCAACTGAAGAAATAAATGGGCGTACAAAATAAAGAGAATTGTCAACAAAGTACTTAAACTTTTAACCAATTAGTTGAATTTTAAAGCAAAAAAGATGAATTCTCAATGGAAAACGTAACTGTTAATGAAAAAAGACGAATTTTCAACAAAATAGTTGGATGCTGAACCAAAACAGATCAAATTTCTACCAAAAAGTTATATGTTTAAAAAAAGGATGAAATTTCTACCAAAACATATTCATTTTCAAACAGAAAAGGCAAATTTTCGGCAAAATAGTTGAATTTTACACATGTGTAATTATTTTTAATTTTGAAAAAAGTTGGCTGCTTCGCGGGGTGACAGTTTGGATTTGTTTGGTTAAAAGTACTAGAGGTGGTTTTTTTTTGTTGCTGAATTTTATTGTGCGGATGTGAATATAACTTTAATGTTTCTAAGGGTAACTTGTCTGACTGTTTTTTAATTATAAAATATCTTGTTCGTTTTGCGTGGCGACACATTGGATTTGTTCTATTTAAATCGCTTGGGGTGGTTCTTAAGGGTTGAAGTTGGTTGCACAAATTTGCATAGATTTATATGAAAAGATTTAACCCATATAAAGTTGATTTTAGATAATATCGGGACCAGCGAAATATTTCTCTGGCCCGCCAGTGTTTTTCTGAAAAAATCAGGTGCTTCCGGTGTTGCACACATTCTAATTTTGGTTGCACAAAGTTGCACACAATCTCTACTAAATATCAGTCCTGAAGAAGTTTAATTTGCTAGAGTGGTGGGGCCAGATAGATGTCCCTCTGAATAATAATTTGAGTGATCTGCATTCTTAGGACGATGTATCTTTGATACTCCACTTTACGGTTATCTTAAGACTGCAATTGCAAGCATCGGGCATCTTGCAATTTAACATTGATTCCCAGGCAGCTCGTGAAAAGCAAAAAAGGGTCGGTACGTCAGCATGGGAACATCCTGCCCAGAATCCCCCTAGAGCAGGTTTCCAGCCAGAATATGATGTACGATCTATGATCCATCGAGTTACAGATACTGGAAACCGGCCGTTACCATTTGATAACGCGCGATAACGAGGCCATTGGCATCCTAGTACCGATCTCGTCGCTCCTCAGCTTATGTAATTTTAATCTTCCAGATGCAGTCAAGCCACCTCCATTTCCTGCACCAACGACACTTTCAGTTGTACATTATTCAACCACTCTTTCCTTCAAGTCAAATACCTTGGGAAAGTTGTCAATACTTTCCAATTCAATCAACACTAAAAAATTTGAAGAAAAATGATAGGAAAACAGCAGGTACGAAGATGGAAATATTGTTAGATACGAAAATCATTATCACCTGAAAATAAAACGGAGATAATTGGTAGCAATCGTTATTTTGGTCCATATTTCATTCCTAGATTGAAATTGATTTTGACATAGGCGAACTATTCTGAATAAAACCAAAGTCAATTATTTCATTCTTTAATTGAAAATCGATTTACATATTCAAAACTTTGACCAAAACTAAAGTCAATGTACTATTTCAGGTATAACAGGGTTTCACAAATTAAGATCGACATTCAACTTTACAATATATGTTCCAAAGTAGGGCACGTTTATTCGTTCTGAATATGACCATTTTTGAAACAATCAAGTGGACACAAAGTGACCTTTCAATTGTCACATCGAATTTCAGGTCGCTTTTTTCGACCTTGAGAGATACAGTAGGCACAACGAGATCGTCTGCTTTCACCATCAGTAATTAACT
>JAUMHM010000004.1:247696-297304 GCA_032362435.1 Melikaiella ostensackeni
TACTCTTTGGGCCCATACTCAGGTTGTTCACCATACTTATCTAAGAGTTTTCTTGCCAATCGTAATTTGTAATCATACAGAGAGCAGCTAAACCTGTTTTCAATTTATAAATGGCATAAGAATTGTAAATAGCTATGTCAAAAAGATGGAAGAACAGTTTCTTGTACCATTTCACAGATTTTCTGGTAAACTCAGTAAAACTATTCTGCATGTTTGTTTGGTCAACAGCACTTTGTTGAAGAATTTGCTCATTAACTTTGAAACAACGCTATAACCATAACCGACATCATTATTTATTTCCAAATCTGTATTACGACCAGTGTAAATCATAAAGTCGAGCATCAATGATTTGTCATTACAGAGTTATTCACCTGGTATTAATGAACTAGCAAAACGGAATCGCAATAGCTGAATGATCCTTCGCAACTTATACAAGGGATTGTCCAGATTTTAGTTTCTGAGTTGTCAGAAAAATTTAAGAGACGTAGATTGTTTTCAAAGCGATCTCGAAACCTGATTTTGCTAAAGAAAGGTATGCTTACCATATCATGTGTTGACCAATAATCTTTCATCGTATTTTTACGCACGAGTCCCATCAGCAGAACAAGTCCCAAGAAAAAATGTTGTTACCGTAATCTCTAAGTCTTGGATGGGTTTGGAGCTTTTCTCGAAATGGATAATTTTTAGGATGAAATCGGTCATCATTATTCCAACTTATATCATCATACACCATCAGTTGCTAGTTTTCGAATTCAAAATCTGAGTTGACACAAGCAGAAGTCGATTCGATCAAATCCGACATGATAAATGCACAAACGTGTGACTAACGTTGTTATCGGCAACACTCAATACTGCCAAAACTGTATGTTTGCTATACACAACATTAGTGATGATAGAAGTTGCAGCTTTTAGTAAGTGACTAACTACTTTATGCCCTAAGGATGTATATCAACAATGCTCGACTTACTGAGTTTTTTTATTGCTTACCAACATCAAATCCAAAATTTTTCGAGAATTGTCACAGTTTAAAAAGCTATAAAAAGCTTCTAATCATTGGTTTTGCAGTCAATTTTTGACCTTCTAGAAATCTACCCTAGCCTTACAAAAGTCAATAATTAGGCACCCTCTAAATACCATGGTTTCTCAAAAAACGGCTTGGGATTCCTGGATCCCACTCCGGAGCCAGAAGGTTAAATTAATAGAGTTGTTACCTTCTCTCTCTAGAAATAGAATTTCCATGAACTCTCTCTTTATTTTTATTTTTTTCACGATACAAAATTTTAACATCATCCCAACTAAAGTCATACCCATGTGTGAGTCTATGTTTTGTAAGAACCGAATAGTGTCTTGCGCTTCTATGAAAATTATCTTTATGCTCCTCTTTTCTTGTTTAAATTTTGTGATGGAAGATTCGAAAAAGTAAGTTTTGGATCAAATTAATTTTTAGTTGGACTCTTATGTAAGATATGTTGATGACTGTGCTTTCTTTGCACGGACAAAATGTGGATACCTTTCTTAATGTATTCAATAGTACACATCCAAGATTACAGTTTACTGTTGAAATTTAAAGAGAAGGTAGATTGAATTTTCTTGATTTGACCTTGATAAATTACAATTAAATTCAATGAAGTACAATGTGAAAATTTACATTTTTTGTAATGATTTTTAATTACTTGTAAAATTTGCTAATGTGTCCGAATTTTAGCAAAAACTTGTAGTTTCTAGTAGAATTATGTTTGCCATCCTTTACCATTTTAATGATCTCTTGAAAAATTATGGAAAATTACAAAAATAATTCTACACTGAAAAAAAAATTCTTGGATCAAAAGAAACGCATTTCTTTGATTACATTTCTTTAAGCCAAGGAAACTGTTTGCTTAATTGTAATGAATATTGCTTAAAGCAACAAATTCGTGTACTGATTCAAAGAAATCATTGCTTTGGGCGCCATTTATTTGACAGAAAGAAATATTTCTTGACCTATGAGAATATTTTGGCATCCAAAAGAGTTAGAGAAGGAGATTTTGATTGTTTTTACTAATTGCTTGGATATGGAAAGGGGTGTTGGGGATTGTTGGTATTTTAAAATATATTATAATTTGTTATAAGCGTCAAGTTGAAATTAAATTACAAAAAATAGCTAATGACAACATCTCTAGCAACAATGTAGACCAATGAACATGAATATCGTCGCTGCATAATCAAATCCTTCCTAAATTAAAATCCTCCTTCCAACTCCGGATCCTTTTATCAAACTCCGGTATCCAAACGATTCCACCTTCTCTGAATGCAAATATTATGCAAACTACAAAGCTCCATTCGAAAGATTACGATTCCTTTTCAAGAATTCTCTACTTTTCAAGCCTCTCCTTTCCTCGATAATTAACCCACCTTGAACCTACATCCTATATCCTACAATTGCCAACTAAAATCCCACCTACCTTCTAATAAATTCAACACATTGTAGAAAATTTCAAACATTATACAAATAAAGATTGGAATTCATTCAACCATAAATTACCGCAATAGTACGAGAGTTCATTCACTGATGTTAGAACCACACATTCTTAGACCAAGAAGCAACCAGAGTATCCCATCGAGTCTGGTTATGCTAATTGCATCATACCCTCAAGATATTAAAGGGAGGTACTCCTCCCCCTCTTTCTTCATAAATAATAGCTTTATTTTCAGGAGGTACCAGAACCGCGATCCCGTTGTTCTGTCCGCTAAATTTAAAATTGCCAGTTGGCCATTAAGGCAAGATGCTCAGCGGACTTTTCTTGTCTCGTATTTAACAGTCGGTTTGGCGGTCCCGACACATTCAGCACGAAACGGGCATTTCTTTACTGAACCAGGCACTCATGCAAGTGAAGTGCATTGGCGTTTTTTAAACTACTGGTACCGGTGGTTCTTAAAGTGACTTCCTGCTCGAGGAGTGCAGCATTCAGCTGACCAGGACAGCCAGAGTCGAAGATTCGAACTGTCCTGGGGTTCGATGACCCTTCAAGTCAAGCCTCTTGGTCACTCATTTTGTCCAACGAGCAGACACCTGCACCCTGAGACTTCCTTATTGTCTCATCTGGTCCTTATTTTTATGTAGATTTAACCATTTTGTTGTTTTGACTTTTGGTCCTTCAAGCCGGATCCTCCTAGTTTTCTTGAATTCGATGAAAATAAATGTTTGGATCGTATTTCTATTGTCCCAGTTTATCTATCTTGAGATATTGCAGCCACTATACGAGTATCTATACCCATTGAGGATATTTATTACAATTTGTTCTCAAATAATAGAATCAAACTGTACATATATCTTTAAGGCTTGTCAGGAACCTTGATCGAGAATCTTCTGTCTCGACATTCAATGCTTGCAGGAACTATTAGACCCCAAGCAAACACTGGAAAATAGTCAACATACCTATAAAGCAATCGAGACAACAGATTCAAGTGGTTTGCTCGCGGTAACCATTGCCCTATAACCCACGCGATAGAAATATAGTTTGACTGGTATTACACTGTGAAGAATCGTACTCTAGAAACCGTTAGACTCATATTGAACCTGGGCACGAGTTCAACGCGATCGAGTCCACAGTAATGCATCCATTTCCTATTTGAAAAACTGGACTTGAAAATATTTTCGCTTCAAAAGATAATGTATTCAATACAAGTAGAATATATCATCAAGAATGATAGAGGAAGTTTATAGCAGACAGATCTGTTATTTAGCAATTATATTTCTTTCATCTCGATACACAATTATAGTGCCAATTACATTTTTTATTAATTCAATCCTCTCTCTATTAATTGTAGTAAGCAGAGCAATAATTGTGTGTTGATTAGAGAGACAGCTACAGTTATTGTAACAATCTATTTCTTAGATTTGATACAGTACAGAGAGACCGACCTTTACAGACGTCCTTTCAGCGTGCGAAGAACGACAATGGAAGCGATTAAAGCAGCTATCGGATTATGACAGAAGTTCCTTTTGTCGAGACGATTAATCAACGTGACGTTCCTTATACCGTTAGCCGAGCGTTGACTCTATGGCTGGAATGAAATATGTGGATCGTTCAGTCAATTGGCATTAGAAACATTGAAACAATGATTCACATTCATCATCACCTTATTTTACAATGTTCAACCTATCGGTTCGCTAATATCTTCCCTGAACAATTTTACAGACCATTCATCAAACTAGAGTTGTTTAACCTATGCCGGAAACCCCGTTCCACAAGACTATGTTTCAGGCTACACAATACTCATCTCTTAGTCATGATCTCCAGTTTCCAAAATCAGTCACATCTATAACTAGGAACCACCTCCAGTAATAGCAATTAACCACACCTCCTGGCCAGGCCCAATAATAATTATTACTTGGGACACCAACCTAGCGACGCATATAAATTGGCACAACCACCAGTAAGACATATTTGTCACACTCAAAAATAACTCTGATTTGAAACGCCAACTTAGCCACTATAGTAAAGGGGAACCATCCTTGATAAGACGCCTGATAGCCATGACCCCCAAAAAAAACTCAAAAACCAGCCTTGTCATGTTTATAATTTGGAACCATCTTCCTTGAAGATAGTGGTAAATGGCCACTAGCAGCACCCTCTGAGCCACTCCCAAAATTAGGAACAGCCTCCTACACATCCAGTAGCCACGATGAATAGAAGCGCCTTGTAGCTACGCCCATAATTTGAAACCACCACATCTTTATAACTGCTGGACCTAGGAATGCTACTTAACAACACCCACTAATTAACTGCTAACTATTACTATTAAACCTGATGAAAAAAGAAAGGAAGGGTTCCAAATTTGGATAGCTTTTGCATGTTGGCCCTAATGGGCGCGACTAGTGGGAGTGGCTAGTAATATAATTTCAGGCGATTTTCAGTTTAAGCATGAAATCTGTTTACTCATATTTTATGAATCCGACTCGAAGTGCAAACAGTGCTAATACTGGACGTAAAGGTCGTAAAGTATGAAAAGATGCACATCGGATCGAATATACATATAAACGAGAACCGGGTTAAAAGAATTTCTCTTATATCCGCCGTTATCTGCCGCTGCTACCTAATTTGACGTTCGTTAAAAACCTCGTTTCGGTTTCAAGCGTTCCTTCCTTCGCATTCGGCCCTTTTTTGTCTTCTGCCTCCCAGCTCAACATCTTAGATTCCTCGATTCAGATAAGCAACACTGCTTCAACGAAAACTCTATAAGCGAAATTGCGGGGGCCAGTTTCTTAGCCTCGAAGGTTCTCCGGGGTGAGCAACCTTATTTGGCACTCCTCTCGACATGCTTACTCTCCAGCGATTCTCGCACCTTGAAAAAAAATATTTTCAATACCATCGAAGAAAGGACTCTTAAGATACAAAATTTCTTAGAAATTTTCTTTCTTGGACTACTTTGGAGTAATGAAAAGATCTGATGATTTTTTGAGGGCCGTTGACCTGAAGGTTCACGAAACTCTGATTTAGAAGGGCGAAGCAAGACCTCGCGAACTGTTAGAGGCATTGTGCCTTGATCATCGCGCCCACGTTCACCAGCCCAACCAGTTTGTGTCCGTCATTTTTTCTTTCCCTTTTTTTAAACGCCGCCTCGCTGATACGTCCTTGTCGGCTGGCTGCATATTCGTTTGAATATTTCGATAAAGCCCTTAGGCTCTGTAAAGAGGGACTGGTTTTAACGCGGTATCTGCGACGATACAAGAACAGACATTGTCAGCGGGATTCTTCCGATGTTCGTATCCACATGCGTAGGTATAGAGAAGGCCAACTGCTCTCTGTACCAGACTTAGTCCTTTTGCTAGTATTCTTTTTTTTAAGATTGTTACACATTCCTTTAAGAATACACTTCAAGTTATGGATGATCGAAGAGAAGATTAGGATCCACCTGTTTGCAATCTTTATTCTATCCTTATCTACTCGCTACATCCCATTTCGCTTACCATTTTCGTATTCTCTTTTCTTCTCTTCAATCCTACATCATGGTCACTCCTATAGCTTGAAAGATCTAGTAATATTCGTCTTCAAAATTTTGTAGCAACCCACTAATAATACACACACTAATTACATCCTCCAGGATAAGAAATTAGAAAAAATTATAACTAGAAACCACCCATCTTACGTATGAATGACCCCCGCTACACTTATTTGCAAAGCCCAGTAATAAATCTTACCCAAAACACAATCCTAGCCACACCTATAAATTTGAACCACCACAATAATGCCCATTAACTACGCCTCTTAGCCACGCCCAATAGTAAATATAACTTGGAACACCATCCTTATCTTTATTGAGACACTCTCCTAGATACGCCTATAAATCGGGACAACCGTTTGTATCATCAATAGGGCAACAAATATTAGCTAAGTCCTCTAAGAACTTCTCAGAGCTACTTCGACTCAAAAATCCCCTCTCTACAGCTACGCCCATAATTATGAACCGCCTCTTGAACATTAGGAACACCTTTTAACCACGCCCATTTAGAATGCTTATCTCAATTCCTTCAATCTACTCTATTTTTTCCAATCTTTGCACATTGTCCTAAGATGTTGTGCAGCAGTCTTACATCGCTTATCTAGCAATTGCAGAAACATTGCTTAAGAAGCCAAAAATTATTGTTACTTTTAGAAGGGAGCTTAGGATTTCTTTCGATCGCCGGGAGCATCAGCGTCAGTGGGAAGAACTGACGACAAGCGATTCCTCGTTCTGTCAGTCGTGAAGCTCTTTTCATTGGATGCAGAGCCTCACGTCTGGAAACAATTTTCAGAGGTGCGCACCGGTGTCAGCCACTCGTTCCTCGGTACGACAAGAAAGCTCGAAACGATCTGAGCGCCCGTGGCCGTCAAGTTCAATCTTTCCTGACATGCACGTAGAGCTGGGTCATAACCGCCGAGACTCTAAAGCTAAGCCCCTGTACCGGTCAACACCGGTTCTTCCCATTTGGGCATGCAGGGCAAGGCAAACGATCTCGGCACGTGTCAGCATTCTTCACTCGTAACGATATTTCCTGGTTCAGTTACTTGCACATTCCGTAATTTTATTCTTCACTTCGAGCCGTATTTTCAAATTAGTTCTGAACCTTTATTTCGGTTCTACTGATCAACATTGTGCACAATCTAAATATCCTAAAGCATCCTTTCATTTGTTCTCTCCGAGATGGAACCTTATCATTTGGACGCGTCGCATTATTTTATCGCCATCATGTGAAATGTTGTAGATTATTAATGCAAAACATACGTCTACTTGTCGGAGGTCATGTTCATTTGAAAACGCGTGCGCGTGATGAATAGCCTCGCGGTCATTGTTCCTTGGCAAGCCTCGGGGTTTCCGGAATACCTTGAGGAAACACAGTGGGAAAATAAAAGGAATGATCAGACTAGTGAGCGGGTGGGGACGAAGTGGCTACGTAACGAGCCTCAATACCTGCTTTCTTTCGTTCTTTCTTCCCTTTCAATGACGTCAATTACCAGAAGAGGAAACATGCTCTGAGCGTGATTCGCCTGCAAGCCAATGTCCCGCAAATAAATTCATTTTCAAGAGCGTCCCTTCAATTACATTGTATAGCCTCTTACATTGTCCAAATGTGCTTCTTACGTACCGACTCCTTATTTGGAAAACCTCACTCCTCGAGATTCTCGCATTCGATTAAAGGGAACGCAAAAAAGGGACTTTCAAAAGTAAAGGAAATGTTTTTGTGAAACTACATTCGGAGGTATCTTGTTCAAGGAATATTTAGAGTCCAAGAGATGATTAATGGTATTTATTTCAAGTAACAGTTTCTGAAAGATTGTGTACATTCTACATTTGTACAACTGCATAGTAACAGTCTGTGTATAATAAAGGATGAAGCAAGGCCGTAATCCGGTTCACATGAGATTCTTTCATTCAGTATCCGACCCTCTCGTTCTCCCTTCGAAAACGAGCTACTGCCATCTTATTTTCTAGAACTGCTTAGTATGCATCGCACAACTCACGACCAACGCACAATGGCCCACCGTTGTCGTATAACGGATATTCCGAGCAGTTCCTACGCAGTGAACCGCTCGCAATCGCTGTACCGAGAGCGTCCAGCGTATCGCTACTGAAAATGACAATTGCAGTAACCAATCTGCATCTTTCATTAAATTTTTTTTCTCTTGCAAAAAAAAAAGAGGCTCCATGGGACTTTTTCTCTAATAACAGTAAATACATTTTCAGGTATCATTATTGCTGGAATTCTGATTACTGAGTGATGACAGCTATTCTGGATGAGGGTATCAAGGGCTGGTGGTGGTGTATAGTATTCGAGAGTGTATTAGGAATCTAGGAAGTCGTTACGTCATTGAATTTTCGGAGAGAGGTTGAAGAAAAGGATTATTTGTGCTTTTAATTGTTCAAGGGTATCAAAATGGATTAGGAAGGGAGCTTACTAGTGTTTATTATCTTTCTGGTGTTGGAAAATTTAGATGAAGAGAAAAAGGGATTTTACTAGTACTTCTTAGTCTTTGGGCGAGGAAACTTATTGATGTTTTAATTGTTTGGATGTTAAAACACGGGGTAAAATGAGAGATTTTCAAGTAGTTTTTATTGTATAAAGATTCGAAAAGTGAGTTGGATGGGAGGCTGGGGCTTACTAGTGTTTTTAATTGGTAGGGTGATAAAAAAGGTGGTTGAATAAGGGCTTTACTGGTGTTATATATTGTTTGGAAGCTGGAACACTAGTAACTGTCCATGCAACCCTCTATTTAATCACTTAAACAATGAAAACACCAGTAACCCCCTTATTTAACTGCCTGTTATAAGTCTTACTGATGTTTTAATTATTTGGGTTTCGAAACAAGGGGTAGAATGAAGGGATTACTGGTGTTTTCAACTGTTTGTCCGTCAGGGCATGGGGTGAAACGGGAGACTTACTGGTGTTTTAATTGTTTGGGTATTGAAACAGAGGGTTGAATGAGGGAGTTACTGGTGTATTGAATAGTTTGGCAGTTGGAAGAGGGGATTGAAGGTGAAACTCACAGGGGTTTCAATTGATTGAGTGTTTAAACAGAGGGTTAAATGAGGAGCTTACTAATGTTTATAATTGTTTGGATGTTAAAACAGGGTTTGAATAGATGGGTTACTGCTGTTTTTTATTGTTTGTCAGTTGAAACAGGCGGTGAAAAGGGAGAGTTACTTGTGTTTTAATTGTTCGGGCATTAAAACAGAGGGTTGAATAAGGAGGTTACTGGTATTTTTAGTTGTTTGTCAGTTGTAACAAAGGGTTGAAGAGGAGACTTACTGCCATTTCTATTGTTTGGATGTTAGAAAAAGAGGTTGAATAGAGGGGTTAATGGTTTTTTATATTGTTTGAAGGTTGAAACACCTGTAACCCCCTATGAAACGCTCTGCTTCATTACCCAAACAATTAAAACACCAGTAACCCCCTTATTCTACCGCTTACTTCAACATAAGAATAATTAAAACAGAAGCAAAAGTAATTTCAAAACTAACTGCCAAGGAATGAGGAACTCCAATAAACCTCATCCAACTCACTTTTCGTATCGTCGTTCAATTATAATAACACCAATAAGCGTCTTATTCAACCCCCTATTCCAGCTTACAAACAATTTAAAATATCATTAACGCACTTATTCAACCCCCTGTTTTGACACCCAAACAATTAAATCCCCAGTAAGTCTCTCTTCAACCACCTGTTCCGACTGTTAAATAATTAAAAACATCAGTAACCCCCTCATTCTAGCCCCTGCTAAGGGGGAGAATTACTCGTGTTTTTATTTTTTTGGGTTTTGAAACAGGGCGTAGAAGAAGACGGTGACTGGTGTTCTTAATTGTTTGTCAGTTGGAATAGGGGGTGAAAAGAGAAAGTTACTGGTGTTTTAACTGTTTAGGTATAGACACAAGAGGATTAATAAGAGGGTTACTGGTGTTTCAAATTGTTTGGATGATGAAACCAGGAGTCGAATAAGGGGTTTACTGATATTTTTAATTGTTTGAAAGTTGGAACAGGGGGTTGATTAAGGGAGATACTGGGGGTTATATTTTTCTTGGCAGTTGGAACAGGAAATTGAAGAGGAGACGTTCTAATATTTCAATAATTTGTGTGTTGAATAAGGGGGTTACAGGTGTTTTTAATTGTTTGTCAGTTGAAGCAGGGGGTTGAAGGGGAGACTTAGTGGGGCTGTAATTGTTTTGGTGTTGAAGGAGGGGATTAAATAAGGGGTTTACTGATACTTTTAATTCTTTGGAAGTTGGAACAGGGGGTTGAATAAGGGGGATATAAGTGATTATATTTTTCTTGGCAGTTGGAACAGGGGATTAAAGAGGAGACGTTCTGATCTTTTGATTGTTTTGGTGTTGAATAAGGAGGTTCCTGGTGTTTCTAATTGTTTGTCGGTTGGAACAGGGGGTGAAGGGGGAGAAGTGCGTGTCTATTAATTTTTTGGGTATTGAACGAGAGTTGAATGACGGGGTTACTGGTGTTTCGAATTGTTTGACAATTGGAAAAGAGGGTTGAAGGGGAGACTTCCTGTGGTTTAAATTGTTTGTGTGTTGAATCAGGGGATTGAAAGGTGGTGTATTGATATTTTTCATGGTATGGAAGTTGGAACAGGTGATTAAAGAGAAGACTTACTGGCATTTTAATTGTTTGGGTCTTGAATAAAGGGGTTACTGATGTTTTGAATTGCTTTTCAGTTGGAGCAGGGGGTGAAAGAGGGTTGATTGATATTTTTTATTGTATGGAAGTTGGAACAGTTGATTGATTAATGGGGATACTGGTGGTTATATTTTTCTGGCCAGTTGGAGCAAGTGACTGAAGAGGAGATTTACTGGTATTTTAATTGATTGTGTGTTAAGTAAGGGGGTTACTGGTATTTTTACTTGTTTGTCCGTTGAAACAGTGGGTAAAGGGGGAGAGTTACTTGTGTTTTAATTGTTTGGGTATTGAAACAGAGGAAAGAATGAGGAGGATAATGGTGTTTTCAATTGTTAGGCAGTTGAAGCAGGGGTTTGAAGGGGAGACTTGTTAGCGTTAAAATTTGTTGGGTGTTGAAACAGGGGGTTGATAAGCGGTTTGCTGATATTTTTCATTGTTTGTCAGCTGGAAAAGAGGGTATTCGGGGAGAGTTAATTATGTTTTAATTGTTTGGACATTGAAACAGAGGGATGAATAAGGGGGTTACTGGTGTTTCTAATTGTTTGGCAGTTGAAGCAGGAGTTTAAAGAGAAGACTTAGTGGGGCTTTAACTGTTTTGGTGCTGAAACAGAGGGCAAAATAACGGGCTCACTGATATTTTCAATTATTTGGAAGGTGGAAAAGACGGTTGATTTAAGGGTGATATTGGCGGTTTTGTTTTTCTTGGCAGTTGGAACAGGGGATTAAAGAGGAGACGTTCTGGTATTTTAATTGTTTATGATTGAAACAGAGGGATGTATAAGGGCGTTACTGGTGTTTTCAATTGTTTGCCAATTGGAACGGGGGTTGAAAGATGAAAGTTACTTGTGTTTTAATTCTTTGGGTATTAAAGAGAGTTGAATAAGTGGGTTACTGGTCCTTTGAATTGTTTGGCAGTTGCAGCAGGAGGTTGAAGGGAAGACACACTGGGATTCGAATTTTTCGTGTGTTGAAACAGGGCGTTAAATAAGGGGTGTACTGATATTTTTCACTGTATGGAAGTTGGAACAGGGGGCTGATTAAGGCAGATACTTGTGGTTGTTGTAATTTTGTTAGCAGTTTGAACAGGTGATTAAAGAGGAGACTTACTGGTATTTTAATTGTTTGGGTATTGTGTAAGGGAGTCATTGGTGTATTTGATTGTTTGTCAGTTGGAACAGGGGGTGAAATGAGAGAGTTGCTTGTGTTTTAATGATTTTGGTATTGAAGAAGGGTTAGATAAGGGGCTTACTGGTATTTTTAATTGTTTGGCAGTTGGAACAGGGTGTTGAAGGTGAGGCTTACTGGGGTTTAAATTGCTTGTATGTTAAAGCAGGAGGTTGAAAAGGGGTTCACTGATATTTTTCATTGTATGGAAGTTGGAACAGTTTGTTTATTAATGAGGATACTGGTGGTTATACTTTTTTGGGCAGTTGGAACAAGTGATTAAAGAGGAGACTTACTGATATTTCAATTGTTTGGGCGTTAAGTGAGGGAGTCAGTGGTGTTTTCAATTGTTTGTTAGTTTAGACAGTGGGTGAAATGGGAGAGTCACTTGTGTTTTGATTGTTTGGGTATTGAAAGAGGGTCAAATGAGGGACTTACTGGTATTTTGAATTGTTTGGCAGTTGGAACAGGGTGTTGAAGGTGAGATTTACTGGGTCTTAAATTGTTTGTGTGTTGTAGCAGGGGGTTGAAAGGGGGTTCACTGATATTTTTCTTTGTATGAAAGTTGGAATTGTTGGTTTATTGATGGGAATACTGGTGGTTATATTTTTCTGGGCAGTTGGACCAAGTGATTAAAGAAGAGACTTACTGGTATTTTAATTGTTTGGGTGTTGAATAAGGAGGGTACTGGTGTTTTTACTTGTTTGTCCGCTGGAACGGTGGTTGAAGGGGAAGAGTTACTTGTATTTTACTTATTTGTGTATTGAAGTAGAAGGGGGGCTAAATAACGGGTTTACTGATATTTCCAAATGATTGGGAGTTAACATAGAACAGGAGGTCGATTAAGGGGGATATAAGTGATTATATTTTTTTTGGCTGTTGGAATAGGGGATTAAAAGGAGACTTACTGGTACTTCAATTATTTGGGTGTTGAATAAGGAGACTACTGCTGTTTTTAATTATTTGTCAGTTGGAGCAGGGGGTTGATTAAGGGGGATGTAAGTGGTTATATTTTTTCTTGGTAATTAGAGCAGGGGACTAAAGAGGAGATATTCTTGTTTTTTAATTGTTTGTTATTGAGACAGAGGGATGTATAAGAACGTTACTGGTGATTTTAATTGTTTTCCAGTTGAAACAGTGGGTGAAAGGGGAAAGTTACTTGTGTTTTCGTTGTTTGGGTATTGAAAGAGAGTTGAATAAGTGGGTTATTGGTGTTTTGAATTCATTGGCAATTGCAACAGGGGTTTGAAAGGGAGACTTACTGGTGTTAAAATTGTTTGTCTATTGAAACAGGGGGTTAAGTAGGGGGTGTACTGATATTTTTTCTTATTTTGAATTTGGAACAGGGGCCTGATTGAGGGGGGTGCTGGTGGTTACATTAGGGAATTAAAGAGGAGAATAAGGGAGAATAGAATAAGAGAATAGGGGATTAAAGAGGAGACTTACTGGTACTTCAATTATTTGGGCGTTGAATAAGGGGACTACTGGTGTTTTTAATTGTTTGTCAGTTGAAGTAGAAGGTTGAAGGGGAGACTTACTGGGGTTCAAATTGTTTGGGTGTTGAACTGGGGGTCAAATAAGATGTTCACTGATACTTTAAATTGTTTGAAAGTTGGAACAGGGGGTTGATTAAGAGGGATATGAGTGGTTATATTTTTCTTGGTAATTGGAGCAGGTGATTAAAGAGGATACGTTCTGGTATTTTAATTGTTTGGTATTGAAACAGAGGGATGTATGAGGACGTTACTGGTAATTTTAATTGTTTTTCAGTTGGAACAGTGGGTGAAAGGGGAAAGTTACTTGTGTTTTCGTTGTTTGGGTATTGAAAGAGAGTTGAATAAGTGGGTTACTGGTGTTTTGAATTGTTTGTCAGTTGCAACAGGCGGTTGAAACGGAGACTTACCAGGGTTAGAATTGTTTGTGTCTTGAAACAGGGGGTTCACCGATATTTTTCATTGTATGGAAGTTGGAACAGGGGGTTGAGTAATTGGGATACTGCTGGTTATATTCTTCTTAACATTTGGATCTGGTGATTAAAGAGGAGACTTACCAGTGTTTTGATTGTTTGGGTTTAGAGTAAATAAGTCACCTGTGTTTTTACTTTTTCGTTAGTTGGAGCAGTTTGTAAAAGGGAAGAGTTACTTGTCTTTCAATTGTTTGGTATTAAAACAGAGGGTTGTATAAGGGCGTTAATGGTATTTTCAATTGTTTGGCAGTTGGAACAGGTAGTTGGGGGGGGGGAGACTTGTTACACTTAAAAAATTTTGGACGTTGAAACAGGGGATTGATAAGGGGTTTACTGATATTTTTAGTTGTTTGTCAGTTGGAACAGGGAGTGAAGTTATTTGTGTTTTAATTGTTTGGGTATTGAAACAAAGGGATGAATAAGGCGATCATTAATGTTTTCAATTGTTTGGCAGTTGGAACAGCGATTTGAGGAAGAGACTTGCTGGGGTTGAAATTTTTTGGGTGTTGAAACAAGTGGTTGATAAGGGAATCACTGATATTTTGAATTGTTCAGAAGTTTGAACAGGGGGTTTATTGAGGGGGATGAGGTGGTTATATTTTTCTTGGCAGTTGGAACAAGTGATTAAGGAGGAGACTGACTGGTATTTTGATTGTTTGTGTATTGAATAAGAGGATTGCTGGTGTTTTTAATTGTTTAAGTGTAAGAAAAGTGACTCGGGTGGGGGCTAGTCGGTCTTTTTACTGCTGGAGACGTATTAGGAATCTAGGAAGTGGTTACGTCACCGAGTCGTAGGTCATTTCCATTATATCGGAATTTCGCCTTCTTGGCTCAGGTTAGTGCCAAGCCGAGACCTTAACCGATCGTCCGATGGCGTGACGCTCACAATGGTTATTAACCTCGGCTTTCAGCGTCACGGACCGAGAAGGAAAGAAACGAGGGGGAAAAGATTCTTATTAATAAGCGGTCACGTGGCTCGTCGTCACCGTTGACTTCGTGATCCTCCTCTCATGCCAGGATCATATTATCATGCGATCATAGCAAATAGTATGATACCTCATCGAGCTTCATGGACCATCATTCTTGCGAAATCTCATTACGTTTATGGAAAATCGAGAGAAAGTCAACGAGCCTCGTGAATCTAAGATAATCCCATTTGCAAATTCCCCTTTGCCTTGATTATCTCAATCACGAGCAAGATTGCCCGTGAATTGCTTAAAATAAGGAGGGATTTCACTTTATGGGAATTAGCGCAATCGCGAAGATCATTAACTTCCAAGATAATTCAATCCACCTTTACTATCGAAAATCGAAAGTGAAATAATTTAATCACGTCTTACGAGGAGTTGATGCATCTCCTCAAAATATCTTTGAGATTTTGCTGTTTTATAATGATTTCTACGAAGAAATCATCAACCTTGAACGAAGAAACCGTTCACTTTATCAACGGTTCAACGACTCTCGATTTCATCAAAGATCGTCACCGTCGATTTCATCGAATCCTAGACTTAATCGCGAATTAGTCTCCAACAAAAAAGTGCTCCCAAAGACTAGAGAAAGTCACTGTGTAGGACCACTTTCGATTCCACGGCGAGTGGTTTTAATTATCTTCGAAATAAAGCAAATCAGTCAAGAAACGATTAAGTGATTTATTAACTGGAATTAAATATCGAATCTAAAGGAGCTAACCTTCATCAAGGAAATCTACCTCATAAACTTGGCTTAACAGCCTGGATAAATTCCGATCGACTTCACCTAGTTTTTCACAATAGTCACCCTGAGAAAGGATAGACGAAATCGAATTCTTCCGAACGCGGAGGAACTTCCATAAGAGTACGGTTCCAGGAAAGTGGAAATATGGCGAACGTGATTTACCGTTCCACTTTCTAATGTACGACCCATCGATCTTCGTTTCGAGTCAAATCGATGTGCCTCTCAAAGTCAGGAATGATAAACCTAGTGTTGTGCTTATGCAACAAATGGAATAACGCACTTGTTCCAAACATGGAGCACCAAATTGGCCTTTTCGATTGAATCAATCTTTCCTCTCCCAATTTTGTCTTTTTGTCAAAAATTACCTTTCATAATAGAATATCTTTTCATATAAAAAATTATTTTGATGACCAAAATTGTTTATTAGGTCGAAAGTACTTTTTATGTCGAACTCACTTTCTGTGAAAAAATTCCTTTTTATGACCGAATTCACTTTCCATGGCGAAAATGACATACGCAGAATAATGATAAACCAAGTGTTGTACTTATGCAACAGATGTATAACACACTTGCTCCAAGCATGGAACGTCAAATTGCCTTTTTGATTGGTGAAATCCAGCTTTAATAGATACTCTACTTCTCTAATCCAACCATCATAAATTAAAACAATCCTTTAAAAAGTTGCATAAAAATTCTGACCTCTATTTCAGACTAGAAAAATTGGAACCCAACAAATTGTTGAAGTTTATAACGCACTATTAAACTTCCAGAGAGTCAATTTTACGAGGCACTCGACTGAATCATGAGGATCGTTTCGGTGACAAAAAGAAGGCAAGACGGTAGTCCACAAGTGACAAGTTAACAATGAGCGTATCTTTGGATCACTCTGAGTGCACAAAGGAACCAATGCACAATAAGCTCGAGCTCATCGGAGCGTGAAAATTCCTGGTCTACGCTATACGTGTCCAGTAATATCCCTCGAATTTATTAAGCTGTCTGAGTCCAACAGAAATAAATACAAGGCTCGACATACCGGACTACGCGTAAACTGTCAAGCCTTGCCAATATTCTTGGCCTGGACGATTATCGTTAAACATTGTCTCCAGATTACGTGGTAGTACTTTATAGTACTTAGTAGCATTTAGTGTCTCCGGTACACGAACCAAGAGAAATATGCATTAGGAAACCTTGTTTTCCTCGAGTTCCAGTTTCTTCTTTAATTAGAATTTAAAATGAAAAAGATGGCTAGGATTGCTTTAAATGAACAAGAGGGCCAACCTTGAGAGCGGGGGTCGTCGAACTACCGGACTTGCGAGGGTCCACTTGCCGGGCACTTTGAAGTCTTAAGAGCCTTTCCCCTCACTCACCTCATCTAAGAGACTGGATTCGCCAGTTACTTGAGACTCGATCTCGCATGATAGTTTGCACACGTACTCAGTGCCATTGAACTGCTGTCTGCGAAATCTTCATTCTTCAATAAAAATATCTCCTCATTCACTGATCCAGCTTTTCCTTTCTATTATTGTTGGTTTCTCTGGGTTTGCACCCCGTATTGTTTGCAGATATCGGCGAAGAATTAGGCGTCTTACCGGAGCGGTCTCGGTGTAAATCACCTTAATCTGTTGGCGATAGCCGCGACTCGCTAAGGAACGGATTGCTTGCACGTTCTACCGAGCCAAGGTTGCTTGCAGTTAGAAAAAGCTCCGGCGAGTAGCGATATTAGATAGCCCAATGATTTCATAAGGCAGCTGCTATTTGTCGACTTAAATCACTTTAATCCATTCGTGAAACGCAAGGCCGCGGTAACCGGTAGCGATGCAATGCAGCCTAGGACTGCATTGCACTCGTTAAGAACCACCACCAGTCATCTTGATCCGAATAGATCCGAGATTCCGCTTGGCTTCTGGTTCTCCTCATCACAGAGGTGGTCCCTTATTTGTCAAACGACTGATAGAAATCATACGGCTAATCAAACAGAGCTATATCAAAAAGAAAAAAATAATCAATGGATGCAAGCAAAGTCGATAACTGACCTTCGTGAACATCAGTTAATTTATAAGATTCGTCTGAGGCTGGTTATAAATTCGAAGTTATTTCCAAGGTCGATTCTCACCTCGAAGGTTCTTTTGAATGAAATTGGTTCCATAGATTATACAGTCGAGGACGTGTAATCAAACGAACCTCCTGCTGAGCCAAATTGCTACCGGTAGCTCTCGATCAAGACAAAAAACAAAAATTTACGGCATTTGGAGAAAAGATTTATAATCTCACCTTTGCTTTCCTAATTACACTAAGATATTCTAAGATGCCTGAATATATCACTAGTAATTTGGAGATAAGGAAGCTATCTGATCATATTTTCTACTTTACCCCTTCCATTCTTGTAGATTCTCTCAATTCAACCCCCACATTTGTATCACAAAGTATGTATGTATGTATGTAATTATTTATCATAAAGATTCCATTTGATCATATGGGATCACATGTATACTTTTTCTTCGAATATAAAATACTATATACCATTTTCCGGTTGCTTTCGGGACATAAGTATGGTAGCAATAGATTCAGAATAGGTCCTAGTGTCATCCGCCATTCAGATCCGAAAAACATAATTTTGACCCTGACATAGAAAAATACGAATATCTCCAAAACTAGAACCGGCCATAAAGGCCCTTTTCATGAGGACGCCCACATACATTTATGAATTGCGTCATGATCTCTCATGCTAATTACGACTATCACCAGAGATCAGAGATCAATGAAAGAAGGGCAGGATTCGATAATGCGACACGAGAAATTCATTTATACCGACTGAAGGTAGTTTAGAGAAACATCAGTGCATGAAGGCAGTCGACCCGTCAAGATGACTAGAATCGACTTCCATCAGGCGGGAGATAAATTCAGTTCCATTGGAACGTGAACCACGAGTCAAATCTCTCCTCGGATGTGAGCGTATCTCTTCACCGAACCCCAGCACCCATAGGTGGAAGTCAAGCTATTGCTATAGAAGTCAGACTGCAGCTATAGAAGTATAGACTACAGCGGAGCTATCGATAAGTCCCTATCTGACAAGGGAAGGAATCGGAAAGGGTCTTAGATCAGCCAAGGCCATAAAGCCACCCACGGCGAACAATATTTTAGTACGGTAGCAATGCTCGAAACCGGCTCTCGGCCTCCAACTTCAACTTCGCCAACACAGACTCAACCATGTGCATGAGCAGTACCCCATCGTCTGCAATTATCAGATTGACTCCCGGGTTGAGTTATACCCTAATAAATAAACATTTCCTAATATTTTCTAAAGCCTACCTTCCCTTTTCCATTGTCTATCCTAGGATCTTATTCGGTCAGTCCGGATTCTGAAATGGAATATGGAGGTCAGTTCGCCTTACCGTAACGGAATGTGAATCAGTGTGTGTGACTCATGGAGAGTGCCAAAGGCTGTTTGCATAGTGATACTAATCTTGCGGAATTGAGCCAGAAATTGTGTCAGAATTGATTTAGATTATTGGAGGAAAGTACCAGTTCCTTCGACTAAGGTGGATCGTTTTTCATAAATCAAGGTATGATGATCAGCGTCATGGATTATAGATTAATTTAATATTTCGAGTTACCAATTGATTCTATTATGTAAGCGGAGGTTGGAGTCGTTTAATCCTGCAATGAAAGAATCGATTCAATCGCAGATCGATTAAGAATAATTAGCGCGTATGTAGCTCAAACGACAGCGACATTAGAGAGAGATTGATGTTGATTATCGATCGATTTCTACGACTGGTTCGTGTTGAGATGAAAATTACTCGAAACGGGTTCCTCGTTAAACTCACCTCGAGCGCTCGTACAAACTGGTAAGTTGCAGTCTGCCGAGGAAACTTGCTCTTTTTATTGCTGCACACACATAGGAAATGAATCTTGCAACTCGAGAGATGCTGCTTTTCTCCCACTTTATCTTCATTATTTTTTTACGATCCTTTTTACACAGTTTGCAGATATTCGATTAACAGTTGCTACATTTTACTGTCGAGTCAGGTCCCTTAGAAATGTCTTTCATTTTTTAGATTTTAGATATAAATGAACCTGAAAAGTGAAAGAAGGAAATCTTCAGTTTCGAAATTGAAGTCTTTTCAAATTACTGCAGGTGGTGTTGAGTAAAGTTAGGTCGCCGAGTCGATTAATCCACCGATTAATGAAACGATTTCTTAGAAGTATCCCCCAAGCCGAAGTATCGAAGCTTCGATAAATGAACAAAAGGGCGGGGGCAATAAATTATTTAAGGAATTCCATCGTGCCCATCGCATAATAACTGACCATAAATTATATCCGAGAAGTACACGATCAGCGTAAAAATTACTCCGCAGATTACTGATGAGGGAGAAAAGAGGGAAAGGCATTTTTGCTTTCTTGCTCGATACCTTTTTTTCGTCGAATTCCGATCGATCCGTCGTTTATCATCCTCAGAGACTACGGATCTACCAATTACGATTTGGTACGTAAACGGTAGCTCAGGTGGTTGCAGGGACGTAATTTAACGCCGTTGTAGCTTGTAGCGCGTCGCTTGTACATAATCCAATCCCACGATGGAAAGGACATGGTGTCTCGAATGTCGCTACCTTTTATCTAGTCGAGAACATCTGTACCGCAGAAAGAACGCTCCTTAAAAGCGCGAATCAATGAAACGAGTCGGCGCTCTTCCATATAGCATGTCTTGCTATTTACATTGTACACGAAGACGGAACTTTAAACTGTTGACAACAAAGTTACAATGAAACATTTGGAGCAAAAAAAGTTTGGAGATACACATCATGCTTTACTTTGAATCCCTTCTACTAGAGCTCCTCGTATTAAATAGAGCGTGAATTTAAACTTTGAAAAGAATTAGAAGATATTGACTCGTGGCTTATAGATTATTTCTCGTATTTCTCGATTGCCTCTTGAAAGTTGTCGATTTTCCTCTTTTTCCTTAACTAAGCAGGCATAAATAGTTACGCAAGAATCGCCTACGCCAAACGTTGGAACTCTCACTTTTGATGGTATGCAGCTGAGCAAGGGACCAAATGACATAAGGCTTCATGCTCTTGGGGATACTTCATTGATTTATGAAGCTTTCTCCAGACGAATAACAAATCTCTCATGGCATACTGCTCGCCTCACTTTTATTATGGCAACCGATAACGGCACTCTTGTAAAGACACGCGTAACTGAAATCGAGTGCCGGAAAACCTGTCGCGAACGTACTGACCTGAAATATCCACAAATCATTATAAGCTCGTTAAACCACCTGAGAATGTTCCGGTAGAGCTAATATTTACTTTACCGTTCGCGAAAATTCTTCAAATAGATGTGACGGTTAAGGTAGTCAAATACGTATCTGAAAACGAAAATCTTAGGGAGTTGATTCCAAAGACTGGAATTTGTCCATGTGAAAAAATGGAAGAATAAGAGCAATGGGGTTAATTAAGTCAAATTCCGAAACGATTTCATTTAGATTCTTTTTTCGAAATTCGCCTACTAATTAGGCGTCAAGAAATCTCGACTTGGAGAATGATAGTTAATTAATGAGATGATGCATTGATTTCCTAAGACCTAAGAGAAGACTGTTTACGGTTCTGCGATCTATCGCGAACAAGACCCGTTTGCATTACGTCTGTAGCATTGGTCGCTGGCACACGAAGGGGTGTTCGCATTCACACAGCGAAGATTCCCATATCAGATATTCATCTTTCCTGCCAAGTTTTGCCATCGAACACGACACCATTGTGCTACCATTGTTGCCATAACTTCGTGGGACCGTTTATTACGAAATGGTAGCAGGTACATACTCGACATTCTTGACGTATATTTCTGAGCAGGAAAAATCTCTTTTTCCTGGGGTGCCATACACAACTTACGAATCTTGGGTTTCTACGATTCTTTATATCTCTTCGCTTTAGAGTGTCATTCACACTTTCGAACCATTCTTTCTTCGGCCTGCCTCTGGGTACGCTACCACTCACCTTACGTGAATACACATGATTCGTTAAACGTTTTTCATTTATTCTCTCAACATGACCAAACCATCTCAGCAAATCTCTTTCACTCTTGTCTACCAATACTTCTTCTGCGCCACATTCTTTGAAAATCGACTCATTACTGACTTTTTCGAATTGTTCTAACCTCTCATCGTTTGAGGCAAGGTTACATACTGTTTTTCACTTCTTCTTTCAAATACAATATTTTTTTGTCATTCACGTTAATCTCTAGACCTATACTCTTCATGCTGGTTTTCAGTCTGCTCATCATTTCCTAAAAATCATCGACTAATTCGGAACTAATTGATTCGTTTGCTTTAATCAATAAAAATTTTTGGTTGAACATTCTGCTGATTTTATAAAATATATTATCGATTGAACAAAATTTTTTGGCTGAAACTACCAAATACCTTATCAAAGTGAGTGATCCGGAAACAGCATCGAATATGGGCCTCGTCTGGTACAGACCATTTATTATTTTATACAGAAAATTTTTATTTTTTTTAAAACAATTTCGCTGAAAATATGTGTTTGCTTGATTAAGTGAGGAATATGCAAGCTTATTTAAATCTGCACGATTACATACCCAAGATTGCGTGATTAAGTTTCTGATAAATCAATTAAAGGATTTTTTTAAACAAATAAACAAAGGATCCCGCGCAATTTACATTTCAAGTGGCTTGCCGTTGAATTGTTTCAGTAGTTCAATAAACTGCTATCAATCAAAATATCTGCTTGGATTAACCAAAATTTGGACTTTGATCAATCAAAATATGGTATAATGAAGAAAATTTTAATAAACAAAACATTTTCTTGGGTTAACCAAATATTTTTTTGTCCATATAATAACCATATTCTGGGGTTGAAACAACCAAAATTTTGTTGATTCAACCAAATATTTTTCTGGGTGTATCATTCCAAACACCCTTTCTCCATTCATCGCCTAAAACTTTTCCGAGGGCATGCCTTTCGTCAACAGAAGTGTCAATCCTACCCGAGGCTACATTATTATTCGTATTGTTTATTATTTAAAGTATACACTCAACTACCAACTTGATGAGAGAAATGTTTTCCATAAGTATAAAATCATGTCCAAGGTAAGCAACTAAATTCAAAATCATTCAAAAGAAGGTATGAAAACAAAGCCAGAACCAAAGGAGTTGTGATCGGTTTGTGTTGTATACTGAGGAGGGCACCAGTCTTCTTCTGTTTGGTCTTTAAGATGGCAAAAAAGCATTCATTACTTCATAAATGTGATGAAAATTCTCAAACCTGAATAAAACTTGACAAGCTTAGGAACTTTCACAAATTTCCATTATCCTCCAAAAGTTTCTCAGATTTCCAAAAGTTTCAAACATTCCCAAACATTTTTATCAAGTTTCAAAAACTCCCACGAGTTTGCAAAAGTATCAAATATTTCTATCAATTTTTAAAATGTCCACAAGTTTTACAGTTTCCAAAAGTTTCAAACATTTGCAACCATTTTCAAAAATTTCCATGCGTTTCCCAAACTTTGCATAAATTTCACTAATTTTCTATGAATTCCTCACACTTGCCATAAATTTTCAAAACTTTTCATAAATTCTAAAAAGTTTTCATGAATTTCAGTGTACAGAAATACCATGTGTATCTACTTCAGGAGAAATATGACATTGACGTTGCACGATGCTTTTCAAAAATTACTTCACTTCACGTGTAACATTTTTAAACAAAAATTTTCAGTGGAGGAGCTCACTCAGCGGACAAAAAGTCTAAAAACATTTAAAATATTGAAAAATAATCAAGCTAGAATCAACTAACAGAATTTTCAAGTATATTTTTTCAGTAAAACTGCGCAAACTAACCCGGGCTACGGTTTTCTCGGAACTGTTTGGTTTGTAGAAAAAACATATGTCTCTACTGGAGAAGGAATGTGACACCTTTTTCACGAGCAGAATCTTTGTCAAGTGATTTTTGCATTAGAGATGTACTAGGTCGTTTGAAAAGTCCCGTGTCTGACGACCGGATGGTGTCACTAGTATAAAATTCTTGTAATTCTTGTGAAGTGCTAACCTTAAAATCACTAAATCCAAAGTTTCATTATAATCTGTCAAGTACTTTGTGTTTATTGTAATTGTCGCATCATCATCTCAGTGATTTTGTGAACAATGGAAAAAAGCCAATTTCGTGTTCTCATTAAACATAATTATCGGGGAGGCAAACGGCTCAAGAAGCTAAAGAAAGACTTGACTAGTATTATGGCACATCTGCTGCTTTGCTTAAAACCGTTCATATTTCGAGAAATGAATTTAAACGTGGCCGAATCACAACTAAAGATGAAGCGATCAAAAGCGCAACAGCAAAGACGTTCCAGCGCAGTGTTTAGTGAAGTTCGATCGGAATCCGCAGGACTTTTTGCGTCGATTCGGGACTGTGAACGAGACCTGGATCTATCACTATACACCCGAGACAAAGCAGCAGCCAAAGCAGTGGGCACTGCCGGGTGAAAATGCGCCAAAGAAGGCGAAGACTGTTTTGTACTTATTTTTAGGAGGTTCAAATCGAGAATTTTTTGGAAAGCAAGTGGTGCTAATGCGGTTTCCATGCTCATTGAGAGACGGAAAAGAAGCAAGGAATACTTAATGGTGAGGTACTCGAACCCAGATAGTGCGCTATCTGGATGTCAGAGTCCGAGTGGCGCCCTATTTGAAACGTCGAGGCTACAGCACTTCGTGACGAGTTGGGACGAGTCATAATCAGTAAACTCGTCCATTTTCCAGTTTTGTAGACAAAATGTCGACCCGCTTCACTTTACTGATATGTTTTCTCTGGCACTTAAGTTCAGTCGCTTTTACTCCACTTATGTGCCTCCCCTTATTGTCATGCGTGCCAACGTCTCGCAGAATGATTAATGGAAAGATAGAACCGCTACTATGTGTCTACTGTCACTCTTGTACGCGGATATCGTCGCAAAAACTGGAACGACTATCACTCCTGACCGAATTCTGTCTTTAGTTGACACAGGTGAAAAAATCTACC
This sequence comes from Melikaiella ostensackeni, assembly GCA_032362435.1. NCBI lineage: Eukaryota > Metazoa > Arthropoda > Insecta > Hymenoptera > Cynipidae > Melikaiella > Melikaiella ostensackeni. The sequence continues at coordinate 272,211 of JAUMHM010000004.1, forward strand.
TGTAGTTTCATTTTCAACCATGAACCTTCAAGAAATTGTGTATTTCATTTTAGAAAATACTTCTTAGTTCTCAGCACTGGCGTGACTACGATAAAGCGACATTCCGCATTGCTCCTGCTAAGGCCTCTTAGGGCCTCTTAGGGCCTCTTAGGACCTCTTAGGCTGAGCAGCAAAAATATATTTAAGGGGTCATCCACAAATTACGTAAGATGATCTGAGGGGAGATTTGATAATTGGTTTGGTAAGATCTTACTGTTTCTTATGAAAATTGGGGGGGGGAGGGGATTGGAAGATCTTATGTGAGCAAAATTGTTAATAAAAAAAATGATAAGCCCAAGGATATTACAACTTGGAGAGAAGTCCAGCAAAAATTCGATCTGTTAGACCAAAAGTGAATTTTCTCTTGAAGAAAATGCATAATTTATTGCAGTAAAAGTTTTTAAAATAATGTTAAGGAATTTAACTTGAAACGTTTTAAATTTCTGAAATTTCAAATAAAATTATTGCATTTTCAACAAAATATATGAATTTTTATCGAGATAGATGAATTTTCAACTAAAACGATTAATTTTCAACGAAGAAGATTAATTTTCTACCAAGAAAGAGTAATTTTCAATAAAATATATAAATTTGCCCAAATACAGGAATTTTCAACAAAATAGTTGAATCCTCATCTCAAGAAGGTTGATTTTCATCTAGAGAGTTGCATTTTTGAACAAAAAAATTAAATTTTGACCAGAAGAAACGAATTTCAGAACCAAAAAGACAAATTCTTAACAAAAGATTCCAATTTTCAACGAAGAAAGATTTTTCAGTCAATAAAGAAAAAAAAATTCATCTAAAATATTCAATTTTCAAGCCAAAAAGATGAATTTTCTGCAAAACAGTTGCATTTTTAACCCAAAAATATGAATGTTCAACCAAGAAGATTAATTTCCCACAAAAAAGGATGAATTTTCAACAAAATACAAAAATTTTCAACAAATAGTTGAATTTTCAAATAAAATAGATTAATTTTCAACCAAAAATAAAGTAGTTTAATTTTTAAGGTAAAATATGAATTTTAAACCAAGAAAGACGAATTTTCAACAAAATAGTTGAATTTTCCACTGAAACGGATTAACTTTCAATCAAAGCAGATAGATTTTCAACAAAATAATTAAATTTTAAACCAAATAGTTAAATTTCCAACCGTAAAAGATGAACTTTTAACTAAGAAGAATAACTTTCTTCTAAAAAAGATGAATTTTGAACAAAATATATGAATTTTCAACCAAAAGGATCAATTTTCTAACAAGAAGACGAATTTTTTAAGAAAAAAAACGTGAACTTTCAAAGAAATATTTGAATTTTCAACTAAAATAGATTAATTTTCAACCAAAAAAGACGAATTTTCAACAAAATAGTTAAATTTTCAACTGAAACAGATTAAATTTCAATCAAAACAGATGAATTTTCAACAAAATAATTAAATTTCAAACCAAATAGTTCAATTTCCAATCGTAAAAGATGAAGTTTCAACCAAGAAGAATAATTTTCTTCTAAAAAAGACGAATTTTCAACAAAATATTTCAATTTTCAACCAAGAAGGATTTTCAGTCAATAAAGGAAAAAAATTTCATCCAAAAAATACAAATGTTCAACCAAAAAGATAAATTTTCTACAAAATACAAGAATTTTCAACTGAAACAGATTACCTTACAATCAAAACGGATAACGGTCAAATTGAATAATTTAATTTTAAACCAAATATTTGAATTTCCAACCGGAAAAGATGAACTTTCAACCGAAAAGAATAATTTTCTTCTAAAATAGAGTAATTTTCAACAAAATATTTGAGTTTTCTACCAAGAAGGATTTTCAGTCAATGAAGGAAATAAATTTCACCCAAAATATTCAATTTCCAAGCCAAAAAGACGAATTTTCTACAAAACTGTCGTTCTACAAAACCAAAAAATATAAATTTTCAGCCAAGGAGATTAATTTTCTATCAAAAAGATGAATTTTTAACAAAATACAAGAATTTTCGAAGAAATATTTCAATTTTCAACTAAAATGGATTAATTTTCAACCAACAATGAATTAATTAAATATTTAACGTAAGGTTTGAATTTTTAACCAAAAAAGACGAATCTTCAACCAAGAAAGACGAATTTTCAACAAAATAGTGGAATTTTCAACCAAAAGGATCAATTTTCTACCAAAAAGACGAATTTTCAATAGAATACATGAATTTTTGATTAAATAGTTGTATTTTCTACTAAAAAAGATAAGTTATCAACAAAAAAAAGAAAATTTTCATAAAATAGTTAAATTGTCAAACAAAGAAATGAAGTTTTATCCAAAATGATGAATCTTCGACCTAAAAAATAAATTTTTAACAAAGTAGTTTAACTTTCAACCAAGAAGTTGAATTTTCAAAAAAAAAAAATAGATGAATTCTCATCGAAAAACGTCATAGCTGACATTTCAACCAAAAAATATTTTTATTTTAGAAATAAAACAGTTGAATTCATTCAAAAAAGATAAATTTTCAACCAAATAACTGAATCTAGAACTGAAACAGATTATTTTAAAGCCAAGCAATTGAAGTTTCATCTGTAAAAATTAGTTTTCTATGAAAAGGACGAATTTAAAATGAAATACATAAATTTTCACCGAAATAATTGAATTCCCTACAAAGAAGAATATATTTCTACCAAAAATACGAATTTTCAAAAATATTCATGAATTTATAATTAAGTAGTTTAATTTGATACTTAAAAAGATACATTTCCTACAAAATGACGAATTTTCAACAAAATAGTTGAATTTTCAACCAAAGAATTAAACTTTCAACTAAAATCGTGAATCTTCGACCAAAAAAATAAATTTTTAACAAAGTAGTTCAACTTTCAACCAAGTACTTGAATTCTCAACCAAAAGAGTTGAATTCACAACGAAAAGTGTAATAGTTGATATTTAGACTAAAAACGATATTTTATTTCAAATAAAAAACAGTTGAATACGAAAAAAGACGAAGCTTTTACAAAATAGTTGAATTCTCAACCGAAACAAATTATTTTCTACCAAACATTTTGCATTTTTATCCAAAAAGGATGAAATTTCTACCAAAAGAGGTAAATTTTAGAACTAGAATATGTAAGTCTATTCTATTATATTCTCTCCATATGTTAGTGTATATCATGCTCAAAATTACTTTTCATGGCAAAAATTAATTTTTGTGACCAATATTATTCTTTGTGGCGAAAAGTGTCTTTATGATCGAAATTAATTTTCATAGTAGGAATTTCTTTAATGGAAGAAATACTTTCCATGGCGAGAAGTACCTTTTATGACAAAAATCACATTACATGTCCAAAATACTTTTTATGGAGAAAATTAACTTTCTGGTTGAAATTACTTTTCATGGTGAAATTTATTTTATGACCAAAATTATGTTTTATGGCAGAATATCTTTTATTCTTTCAAAATTACTTGGTATAGCAAACGTACCTTTTACGTCAAAAATTACTTTCCAAGTCCAAAATTACATTTTATGTCAGAATTTTTTTATATGTGCAAAATAAATTGTAGTCTTTGTCTAAGAAATTATTTTTTATTGCAAAAATTACTTTTTATCAGAAGCATTTTTTTTTATTGCGATAAATATCTTTTTCAAGCAAAAATGGTTTTCATAATGGAATTTCTTTTATGCAAAGAATTACTTGTTATGGCCAGAAGTACCTATTATAGCAAAAATTAATTTTTCATGTCCAAAATCGTGGACAGAAATACTATTTATATTGGAATTTCTTTTATAGACTAAATTACTTTTAATGGTGTAATTTCTTTCACGATAAAAATCACTTTGTATAGAAGAATTCTTCTTGGATGTCCGAAACTACTTGTAATCGAGAAAAGTACCTTTCTTGACGAATATAACTTTTTATTTCAGAATTTCTCTCTATATCCAAAATTACTATTCACAAAAAAGGTACATTTTACGGCCTAAATTATTTTTATTGTAGAATTTATTTTATAGCTAAAATTACTTTTTATGTCAGAATTTCTTCTATGTGCAAAAAGAGATTTTAGGATAGAATTTTTTCTATATGTGCAAAATCAATTGTTAAGGAAAAAGTACCTTTTATGGCAAAAATAATTTTTCATGGCTAAAATTATTTTTTGTGTCCCGAAATTTTTTTTCATGGCACAAATTACTTTTAATAGACAGCTATATTTTTTTATGGTGATAAATATCTTTTTCAAGCAAAAATGCTTTTCATCATGTAATTTCTTTCATGCGTAAAATTATTTGTTATAGCCAGAAGTACCTTTTATATCAAAAATTAATTTTCATGTCCAAAATTAATTACTGCGGCAGAATTTTTGTATATCTCCAAAGTTAGATGTTATGGGAAAAATACCCTTTATGACAAAAATTACTTTTTTGACAAAATTATTTTTAATGGCGAAGATTGCTTTCTATGTCGATAAGCATCTTTTATGTCCAAAAATGCTTTCCATATTGGTATTTATTTTGTGAAAAAAATTACTTTTAATGGTGGAATTTCTTTAACGATCAAAATTACTTTTTATGAAAGAATTTTTCTTAGACGTCCATAATTACTTCTTATAGCAAAAAGTACCCTTTACGTCATATATAACTTTTCATTGTAGAATTTCATTTATGTCCAAAATTACCTTTCACAACGAAAAGTAAATTTTATGAGCTATACATTATTTTTATCATAGAATTTTTTTATGCCTAAATATACTCTTCATGCTAGAATTTCTTCTATGTCCAAAATTAATCCTAATGGCAAAAAGTACCTTCATGCAAAAAATCACTTTTTAGGTCAAAAGTTACATTTTACAGCAAAATTTTTTATATGTGCGTAACCAATTGTACTTTCTGTGTACACAGTTATTTTTTATGGCAAAAATTATTTTTTATAGGCAGAATTATTTTTTTATGGTGATAAATATCTTTTTCAAGCAAAAATGCTTTTCATAGTAGAATTTTTTTCATGCGAAGAATTACTTGTTACGGCTAGAAGTACCTTTTATAGCAAAAATTAATTTTCATGTTCAAAATTACGTTTTGTGGCAGAATTTTTGTATATGTCCAAAGTTCATTGTTATGGAAAAAGTACCTTTCATGACAAAAATTACTTTCTATGGCAAAAATTACTTTTTATGTCCGAAATTATTTTTCATGGTGAAAATTATTTTCTATAGCGATACGTATCTCTTATGAACAATAATACTGTTCATATAGGAATCTCCTTTTTGGACAAATTTACAAAAATACAAAATCAAAAATACATTCCAGGACAGAATTTTCATTTATATATGCAAAATTAATTATTATGGCAAAAAGTACCTTTTATGGCAAAAATTACTTCTTATGGCAGAAATTGTTTTTCTTGGCGATGATTACTGTCCATGGCGATAAGTATCTTTTATGACAAAAAATACTCTTTATACTGGTATTTCTTTTATGGACAAAATTACTTTCTATGAAAAAATTTGTATTAGATGTCTAAAATTACTTGTTGTACCGAAAAGTACCCTTTATGTCATATATAACTTTTTATCGTAGAATTTTTTTTCATGTCCAAAATCACTTTTAATAACAAAAAGTACATTTTATGGCCTTTAAATTACTTTTGATTATAGAACATATTTTATGACTAAAATTACTTTCCGTGATAGAATTTCTTCTACGTCCATAATTACTTGTTATGACAAAAAGTACCTTTTACGGCAAACATTACTTTTTATGGCAAAAATTATTTTTCATGGCGAGGATTACTATCTATGGCGATAAGTATCTTTTATGACCAAAAATACTTTTCATATTGGTATTTCTATTATGGACAAAATTACTTTCAGTGAAAGAATTTTTGTTAGATGTCCAAAATAACTTGTAGCTAAAAGCACCCTTTATGTCATATATAACTTTTTATTTCAATAATTTCTTTTTATGTCAAAATTACCTTTCACAACAAAAAGTACATTTTATGGCCTATAAATTACTTTTGATTTTAGAATTTATTTTATAACTAAAATTACTTCTCATGCTAGAATTCCTTCCATATCCATAATCAATTTTTATGTCGAAAGGTGCTTTTTACGGCAAATATTACTTTTTATTGTAGAATTTCTTCTACGTCCAAATTACTTCTTATGGCAAAATGTACCTTTCTTGACAAAAGTTACTTTCTATGTCCAAAATTATATTGTATGGAAGAATTTGTGTATATGTCCAAAGTTCGTTTTTATGAAAAAGTACAATACTTTTCATATAGGAATCCGCTTTTTGGACAAAATCACTTTATTGGCAGAATTTTTTTACGACTAAAATTTCTGTCTATGAAAGAATTTCTCTTAGATGTCCAAAACTACTTGTAATTGCAAAAAATACCTTTTATGGCAAATATTACTTTTCATTGCAGAATTTATTTTATGGCTGAAATTACATTTACGCTGGAATTTCTTCTATGTCCAAAATTACTTCTCATGGCGAGAATTACTTCCCAAGTCCAAAAATATGTTTCATAAAAGAATTTTTTTCACATGTGCAAAATTACTGTTAAGGCAAAAAGTACCTTTTATGGCAAAAATTACTGCTCATGGCAAAAATTATTTTTCATGGAGAGAATTACTTTCTATGCCGATAAATATCTTTTATGACCAAAAATACTCTTTATATTGGTATCTGTTTTATGGACAACATTACTTTCTGTGGAAGAATTTTCGTTAGATGTCCAAAATGACTTGTTATAGCAAAAAGTACCCTTAATGTCATATATAACTTTTTATTCCAAAAATTTTTTGTCATGTACAAAATTACCTTTCACAAAAAAAGTACATTTTATGACCTACGAATTACTTTTGATTAGAGAATTTATTTTATGACAAAAATTACTTTTCATGCTAGAATTTCTTCTATGTCCATAATTACTTTAATGGCAAAAAGTACCTTTTATGGCAAATATTACTCTTTACTGTAGAATTTCTTTTTATGTCCAAAATCACCTTTCACAACAAAAAATACATTTTATGGCCTACACATTATTTTTATTATGAAATTCATTTTATAGCTAAAATTACTTTTTATGGCAAAAAGTACCTTTCGAGCAAAAAATTATCTTATATGTCGAAAAGTACTTTCCTTGGCCTAAATTTTCTTCAAATTGTGGAATGAAGGACTAGGTGAATGCGAGATCAGCACCGGAAATAAGAAAAGTAAGTGGTCGCTCCAGTGTATAAATTTTGAAACTGCCCTAGTTTAAAATACTTTCCTCGCAACACTTTTACCAATCGGTTAGTTCTTTTTGTAACTTTCTCGTCAAACCACCAGAAACAAAAAAATCATCGATTATTTCGGAAGCGATTATACCTGAAACCGAGACCACAGACTCAGATTACGTAATTATTAGATCGATAATAGCAGAAAATTAATTTAGTGTAAAACTAAATGAAGAAGATGTAAAACTTTTTTGTTCTGCTTTTCAATCTCTATTAAGGTTGTGTATAGCTTTCGCTCTCCAATGGAGAGCCTATTCATTAAAATAAAATTTATAAATTCCTCATGGTCTCACTAAACGTAACAAGAGAAGAAATGATGTTATTATTACGCAAATTAATATTTTTTTATAAAAACTTTAGCTAAAATTTTACTTAACGAAGAAAAATGCAGAACTCATTTTCATAAAGAGTATTGTATATCACTTCAAAGTATTATGGTACTAGTAACTATTGCTCGAGTACAGGTACCCTTTTTGAGCTTACAGGTTGTGGTTATTACATAAATTATTTTTAATATCAAAAAATTCGTTCCGATCTGTTTGTTATTGCGTATGTTCTAACAAGGCCTCAGAAAATAGTAAAAATTAATTTCTTTACTCCACAATGTCTTTCAATGAATTGAAATCTTTCTGAAAATTGACTTGTAATGTTTTTAAAATGTTCAAATTTGAGAAAATAATGAAAAATATTTGAATAAATATATGATTTGTTGAATTTTGTGCTTAAGAATGTTTTCGCGAAAAAATATCAGGTTTGATAATAAATTTGAGATTTTTCTATCCCCAGAACTTCAAGTATGTGAAAATTAAACTACACTCGTATTTTGAATTGTCGCCTGAATGTTGCGCGCCACAAGCTACGCATATCGAATGACGCCATGATAAACAAAGATGAGACCTGACCAGAGTGACCGAGTGAATAACCGTCCTGACGGACATTGTCCGTCACTGAACAACAATCTGGTGAATTTGGTCCAACTGATATTCCAAAGAAATAACGATATTTTGAAAGATGTTTCATGCATGAAATTATGATTTGTAACAGTAAAAAGTTATGAAACTATGATTTGTAACAGTAAAAGGTTATTTCTGAAAAGTATATGTTTTAAGAGTAGTAGGACGTAGGTTTTTTTTCAAGAAATATGTAAAACATAACCACAAATCCTAGAAATAGAGCGCGAAATTTTGAAATTACTACCTTACCCGCGAAATGAAAATGTTTGTTACATAACTTTTATCAATAATGCTTATTTATAAGTATGCTGATGTCCTGAAATTTGTATAATATTAAATTCAATTTTTTTTCTTATAATAACACGAAAGCTTATGAAATGCTGTGTCTAAGATGCCTAATGTGAAGGCCAATATGTCAATTTTATAAAATGATATCCGAAAAACGTCAAATTAGGATGTATTCAGAAAGTGTTAATAGCTACGATATTAGTACGTATTTTAAATAAATATTATTGGTATATATTTTCGTAATCTTATCTACAGATGCAGCCAAAGGCTAAATTTGGCATGAAAAATCGTGGCAAATCAGAACATAAAAATTAATAAAAATCAAAAATTTTTCCATTGCAATAAATTTTGGATACCACCGAGCATTAGAAACATCATTCTGACCCACTAAATCATAAAAATCTTGGTAAATAATTATGTAATTACTCACAAGAATTTTCTATAAATCTATATGTAATTTCTGTAAAATCTATTCAAACCTACAAAAATATTGGTCCATGGTAGTTTTTTAGTAATTCATATCTGTAATAGCCTTTATTGGAAAAATTACTTTCTTCACACAAGTTTAACCCTACAGATAGAACCAAAATTGTTCCACTTCCTGAAATACATAAATTTATACCCTTACCAGATTGTTATCTAATATATTTTTAAAAAAATTTCCAAATAAATAGAAAACTAGCTGTGAATTCGATCGATAAACGATTATTTTGAATATTCAAAATTAACAGTAAAAATGTTTCAAAATATTAGAAGGTGTCCAACACAATAATACAAATAGATCAATCAATTCGTCTGAACTCAAGGAGTCTTCTGTTTTTGCATCAACTTTGAATTAGGTTAATGAAAATATTTTCAGCATAAAAAACAAATTTTTTAAATATTAAAAATGACCATAACTTCCTTAATCTTCAATAAAATGCATTCAGTTTATAGGTCAATTGAATCATCTCAAAACAAGGAGTCATTTTTATTCTTTTACAACTTTGGATTATGTTAATGGAAAAAGTTTTGCTGCAAAAAAACCCACTCTCTCTTCTTAGAAATTTCATCTTCTTTGGTTAAAAATTCAACTGCTTGGTTGAAAGTTGAACTACTTTGTTAAAAATTAATTTTTTTGGTTGAAGATTCATTTCTTTGCTTGAAAATTCATCTCTTTGGAGAAAAAATTAACCATCTAGTTGACAATCCATTTTTTTTGGTTAAAAATTAATTTTTCTAGCCGAAAATGTAACTACACAAATTTTGGTTGTATATTTATCTTTTTTAGTTGAAAATTATTCTTTTTCAGATGAAAATTCTACTACTTGCTTGAAATTCATGTATTTTGCTGAAAATTTATCTCTTTTGATAGAAAATTGATATTCTTGGTTTCAATTCATCTCTTCGCATGAATTCTTTTTTAATTAAAAATCAATTTTTTTAACTGAAAATTTAACTATTCCAGTCGAAGATTCATAATGTTATTTAAAAATTCATCTCTTTCGTTGAAAATTGAATAGTTTGTTAAGAACTCGTTTTTTTCCTAGGTTGAAAATCCAACTATTTTTGTTCGAAATTTAATTCTTTTCGACTGAAAAGTCTACTGTTTTTTTTTTAAATTTGTGTTTTTCGGTTGAAAAATCAACTGTTTTGGTAGAGAACTCAACAATGTCTTTTAAAATAATTTTTTTTTAAGAAAATTCATGTTCGCGGATTGAAAATTGAACCGTTTTTTCAAACATTCGTTTTTTCGGTTTAAAAATTCAACAATTTGTTTGAATTTTTTTATCGTTTGAGAAGTCTTTCTTGGTTGGGAATTCAGATCTTTGTTGAAAATTCATCTCTTTGGGTACATTTTTCATTTTTTTGGTTGAAGATGCAACTGCTTAGTTGCAAAATGATTTATTTGGCTGGGAATTCAATTATTTTGTTCAAAATTCATCTTTTTTGTTAAAATAGCAAATCTTACATTTTTCATTGAGAATTGATATTTTTTGGTTGAAAATTCAGCTACTTGGTTAAAGTTGCACTCCTCTGTTAAAAACTCATTTTTTTTGGGTGAAGATTCATCATTTGAGTTGAAAATTCATCTCTTTATTTGAACATTCAACTATTTTGCTGAAAATTATTATTTTTTTGGTTAGAAATTAATTTTTTAAAATAAAAGCCTAACTATTCCATTTTTGCTTGAAAATTAATCTTTTTTAGTTGAAACTCCAACTATTTATTTGGAAATTTATGAATTTTGTTGAAAATTTGTCTTTTTTGGTAGAAAATTAATCTCCTTGGTTGCAAATTCATCTTTTTGGTTGAAAATCTAGCTGCTTAGATGAAATTTGCACTACTTTGTTGTGACTTCATTTTTCTGGTTGAAGATTCATAATTTTAGTTAAAAATTCATGTCTTTGATTGAAGATTTAATTATGTTGTCAAAAATTCGTTTCTTTTTTGGATGAAAATTAATTTTTTCAACTGAAAATTTAACTGTTCCACTTTTGCTTAGAATTTCGTCTTTCTTGGTAGAAAAAGAATCTCCTTGGTTGAAAATTCATTTTTTTCGTTAAAGATTCATAATTATAGCTGAAAATTCATATCTTCAATTGAACACTTCACCATTTTGTTAAAAATTCGTTTTTTTCAGTTAAAAAATATTTTCTTAACTGAAAATTTAACTATTCCATTTTTGCTCGAAAATTTATTTACTTTGTTGGAATTTCGTCTTTTTTGGTAGAAAATGAGTCTTCTCGGTTGAAACTTCATCTTTTTGGTTGAAAATTTAACTACTTTGTTGAAAGTTGAACTAAATCGTCTGTCATGACTAGCCTACGACTTTCAATAAAAGGTATAAAAACTGCCACTCGATGAACATGCAAGAGGCTGTGTAAAAATTAATTTTGGATCCACAAAGGCGGATCATTTTGATTAAAAGTTGATAATCAGAATGATATGCAACGGTTTGATTTCTCAAGGTTTACTGTGTAGAGATGTAAATAATCTTAAAAAAGGGAATTGTGGGGCACAGTGTGCGTAAGAAAGCTGGATATTTTATGTGTATTGGAAACAAGAAGGGTTGTTAGATAATAAAGGTCGAAAATGGACTAGAACTTTGCTCAGGAGTAGATAATAAATCACATGGTAGCCAGGGAGTCAATCTGATTATGAATGAGAGAGCAAAGCAGCATGTCAAAAAGTATGAATGTGTCTCCTAGATGATTATGGGTTAGAATAAAAGGGGTAACCAGAAGGCTATTTATTATAGCATGCTGCGCTCCAGTTGGTGGTTACAGTAGTTATGTAAAAGGTACCTTCTGGGACTCGACATATGATATTATAGGTACTTGCGATCCTGGGGAAAGAATCATTCTACTCGGAGATATGAATAGCTGGGCTGGTGTGCAAGGCGAAGGTGCCGACAGGGTACTTAGTCATTTCGGAGACCTGAAAACGTACGGTAATTGGGAGAAATTGTGTAGCTTATGATTGGAGAAAAGCTTGCTTATTACAAATACTTGGTACAGACATGAAGTGATCTACATATATACTTGGTGTAGGCGCGAAAGCCAGAGTATGATGAATTTTTTTGTATCGGATGAGAAGTTGAGGGGGCTAGTAAGAGATATGGTACAAGGGTTATGAAAGGCTTTGAATGTGGAACGGATCACTACCTTATAGTTTCAGAAATGAACCTAGGTCAAGGATGGTTACACAACCTTCAATTTCCTCTTCCAATTCACCTCTGCAAAAATTCGATGAATATGATTTCTTTTCTTCTGACATCACCTCTGAGACTCTCCTTAAGAAAGTAGCACAAGTTCATTCTAATGCGATCGGAATGGATGGGATCTCGATAAGAATGATAGGATACTCACTCCACCGTACTCTGTCTTGGAAAGAGCATATAATGGCTATTTCTAGAGACACATAAAGAATTTTACAACAATTGAATAAAAATAAAGATTCCTGATCTACTACAACTAGGATTCTGCTAGTTAAGAGTTTCAGTCTACCGTTCTTTGATAACGGATGCATTGCTTATGATGATAGATTGATGATCGGAGTGTGGCTGAAAGAAATCAATTTTTTATAGCAGTTTGCTCTTTGCATTATCTAGAAATGAAGCTTCTCAGTATTAACGTGAATTTTTTACTTTTTCCGATAAAAATCATCCCAATCAAGACAGACTCCATGGGAGAAACTTAGTTTTAAAGACACCAACGCATAGAACTTATAAACTTCAAAGATCGTTCATGGTAAGAGGGGCACGTTTATGGAATAAAATACCGCTAGCTGTCAGAGAAGCAACCTCTTACTACCATTTCAAAATCGAATTTTTCAAATTTTCATTTAATAACATAGATAATTAACTCGAAATTACTAGCTGCTAACAGTACTTAGTAATAAGTTGACCTTCTTGTGCTGATGCAGCTTTTGATTTGATATAACACATATCATATATCCACAACACTACTACATACTTTAACTTATAATTGTTTGATTCTAATGGCCTGTATATATTAACTCACTGATAGGTAGTATTGATTTACTTGTAAAATACTTATCACCAGATACTGCGCCAGGTGCTTATTTTTTAAGAACACTATGCGTATTTCTGTTCCTTAGAGGGCTACTTAGCCCTAAGGATTTTTCAAATAAATAACAAATGACGAATAACAAGTAGTGTATCGTGAAAAGCTTAATAAATATTTAGGACATCACAAAGAAGACTGTAAGACGGAACTAGGCATTAAAAAATCTAGAGGATGCATGGATAATACTACGGAATAGCATCTTTAAGAGTGCATGTGAAGTGTGCGGTACTGCAGCTGTGGGGAGAAAGACTGGAATTGCTTGATGGATTAATGAACTCCGCGTGGCTGTTAATGAGAAAAATCAAGCGTACTCAAAAAAGCTGAATATTAATGGTCTTAGCAATGAGGAGAGGACTAGACTAGAAAATGATTATAGGGATAAAAACAAAAAAGGAAATGTTCAAAAAGTAAGGTTAAAAAGACCTCAGCAACGACATCTTCCAGACTAAATAATTTATTTGCATATTCCACTAAAATCGATAACGTTTTGAAAACCAGCTAGTTTTCATCATCAGATCTCAAATAGTTTTTTCGTAAGTTAAGATTGGATCAATATAATCATAACATAGATAAAAAAGAAGACATGTTATTGTTAAAATTAAAATTTCTTTAGTTCTTAGTGTGTGATTTCCATAATAAGCAGAAAATCTGTATGTAATACTGTAAAAGTTCTTCTGCGACAGAAACTATTGTTAAAACTGTGATACATATTAAAAATTTGGTAAATAGATATTGATTCAATTTTGACTTACGAAAAAACTGTATGAGATCTGATAAGGAAAACCAGCTGGTTTTCGAAACGTAATTGATATTAGTAAAATATGAAAATAAATTATTTAGTGTGGAAAATGTCGTTGCTGAAGTCCTTTTTTAACCTTACTCTTTGAACATAAGGTTCTTCCAGGCGCAAAGAAAGGAAATTTCATTCTTCTTTCAAACAGAAAAGCGAAGATATTAGTCAAAGAAAGCAAGGATGAAATCAAAGCGGGAGAATATTAAAAAATGCAAAATGATTTGGAGGAAAATAAGAAGTTGTTTTGGAAATGGATTGAGAAGGATAAAAAGGAAGTACTGGCACAGAGTAAGTCGGAATCAAGAATGCTGATAGTGGAATGGTATGGGATAAGGACAAAGTGAAAGACAGTATGAGGGACTTTTTTGAGAAATTGTATGGAGGTCAAGCTAAGGAGCATAACAACTGTGACACAGAAGAGGATACGTTAAAAAATACTGTTGTCGGTAAGAGAATAACCGAAATCCGCGACATTATATCCTTATTTATGAAAACAAAAAAATGGTAAGGCTGCTGCTGCTGTGTATGGTTTCTACAGCTGAAATTCTTATGAGCGGTGCCAGATATTTGTTTGTGCAGCTGAGCGAATTTAAGAATATGTGTGCTGATATCGGTGAAGTTCTAAACGATTGGAGAAAGGCGATTATCCTTCTATTCTGCAAAGAAAAGGGTGATAAAGATAATTATACTAATTATAGAGCAAACATATATTTCCCAAAGGCTTCAGTTTTCAAAGAGAAGAGGTTTCCGTAAATTTACGCGACAAATTCTTTAATTCCCTTCAGGAAAGAGAAATTAAGCATCTTGAAGGAGTCATATTACACCTCAAGTAACTTGGACTAAACAGTTTAACGAAAATCGTTGTCGAGGGTGGTTTGAATTGGGATTTATAAAAGAATTTGAAAGAAAAAATCACGTCAAATTCTTTTGCACGCTTATTTTCAAAAATCTTCTAGTGCTTTTCCTACATTTTTACGCGCAGTTGGTGTTTCTGCCCATTGCATTTTTCGGTTTAAAGGTGTAAATAGTATTCCTGAAGTTTTTTCTTTTACGAGTAAAGCGAAGGAAAAAGTGTTGTGCAATTCAAGTATTCCAGGACTACTGAAATGAAAACAAAATTCACGATGAGTATTTAATTTGAACTATTTCATTCTCTGGCAAACAAAAAAAATGTCATGGAAATTTATGACTTTTGATAAATTACCGAAAAGATTGGAAAATTTATAGAAACTTTGGGATTTTTATGGAAACTTTGGAAAGTTTACAGTAATTTACAAAAACTTTCGAAAATGTATGGAAATTTAGGAACTCTCGAGAATTTTCTTAATGTGCGGAATCTTGCACAAATATATGGAGAGTTCTAGAAACTTTCGTAAATTTAAACAGGGTCTTGAGAAAATTTATGAAAAGTTTTAAAAATTGTGAAATGCTTCGGAGATTTATAAGAATTTAAAAAATTGACCTTTTAAAATGAGAATTTAGGGAAACTTATGAGCTTTTAAATTTTTGTTCATCGTTGAGTATTCTTGTCACATTTGCATTGAATGGTCTTTTTCCATCTTCGGGACTAAACTGCAGGAGACTGGTGCCCTCCTCAGTATACAACACAAACCGATCATAACTCCTTTGTTTCTGGCTTGGTTTGTATACTTTCCTTGCATGAGCGAAGTTTGGTGGGATTGACGTTATGAATGGACACTCCACCTTATAACGAATTAGCTGCTTGATTTGGACATGATTTTTTACTTATGGAATGAATTTCTCGCATCAAGTTGTAGTTGGGTGTATAGTTTCAACAATGAATAACACAAATAATAATGTAGCCTCGAATAGGATTGACACTTCTACTGACGAAAGACATGTTCTCGGAAAAGTTTCAGGGTTTCATGGGTTAGAATGAAAGTGGGAATCAGAGGACTATTTATCATGACGTGCTACACTTCAGTTGATGGTGACAAGAGAGATGTTGAAGATACCTTCTGGGACTCGCTAAATGATATACTAGGAACTTGCGATCCTGATGAAAGAATAATTCTACTTGGAGATATGAATGGCTAGATTGGTGTGCAACGCAAGGGTACCGACAGGGTACTGGGCCATTTCCGATACCCAAAAACGAACGGTAACGGGGATAAATTGATTAGCTTAAGCTTAGAAAAAGGCTTGTTTATTACGAACACCAGGTTCAGACATGAAAAGATCCCCATGTATACTTGGTGCAGAGGCGAAAATCACAGTATACTTGACTTTGTTGTAGCAGATGAGAGACTGAGAGGGCTTGTAAGGGATACAAGGATTATGAGAGGCTCTGAGTGCGGAACGGATCTCTACTTATTAGTTTCAAAAATGAGTCTAGGTCAAGGGTGGAGGAGGAGATGAAATAATAAGAAGCCGAAGCAGATGCGAGTTAGAATAGAGAATTTGCAGAAACCAGAAGTACAATTGGTATATCGTGGAAAGCTGAATAAATACTTAGAACATCACGAAGAAGACTGGTAGACCGAATTCAACAATAAAAATGTAAAGGGTGCATGGACAATACTACGGGATAGCATCTTCAAGGGTGCATCTGAAGTGTGCGGTACTGCGGCTGTTGGAAGAGAGGCTGGAAATGTTTGGTCGAATGATGAAATTCGCGTGACTGTCAAAGAGAAAAAGCAAGCATACCCAAGAACATTAAATATTAAAGGTCTTAGCGATGAGGAGAGGACTAGATTAAAAAATGATTACAGGGATAAAAACAGAAAAGCCAAGATGCTAGTCAAAGAAAGCAAGGATTAAATCAAAGCGGGAGAAGATAAAAAATGCAAAATGACTTTGAAGGAAATAAGGAATCATTTTGGAAATGGGTTAAGAAGATTAAGAAAGGAAGTTCTAGCACTGAGGTAGTTCGAATCAAGAATGCTCATGGTAAAATGGTATGGGATTCGGACAAAATGAAAGACTGCATGAGAGATTTTTTCAAGAGATTGTATGGCGGTCAAGCTATTGAGCATAACAACCTTCTCATTGAAGAGAATACGTTAGACAATCCCGTTGTAGGTAGCGGAAGAAGAATCAATATTGACGACATTATATCCGTGATTAAGAAACTAAAGAATGGTAAGGCTGCTGGTATGAATCGTATCACCGCTGAAATGATTAAGAGCGGTGGCGGATATTTGTTTGTGTGGCTGAGCGAATTTATGAATATGTGTGCTAGGCATGATGAAGTTCCATATAATTGGAAAAAGGCGACTATCGTCCCAATCTACAAGGGAAAAGGTGATAAGGGCGACTGTGCTAATTATAGAGCGATTAGCCTACATATACCGTGGCCAAAATATTTTCCAAAATGCTAAATGAGAAGATCATGGGAATAACTAAAGGAAGGATCTGGGAAGTTCAATGTGGATTTATGGCAGAGAGATCATGTGCGGATCAGATATTTAGTTTGAGACAGATCATAGAAGAGAGTTTGAGAGTAAGCAAAAGAGTTTTCTGTGCATTTGTTGATCTTGAAAAAGCTTTCGATGAGGTGAACAGATCTAAACTTTGGGGAGTCCTGGAAGAATATGGAGTAAATTGGTTAGCTTCTAAGAGCAATAAAAGCAATATACAATAGTAGTCAAGCAAGTGTATGAGTGATTGGATAATTGAGCGATTGGTTTGATGTAGGGCAGGGCATTAGGCAAGGCTGCGTTATGTCCTCGTAGATGTTTAATATATACATAGACAAATGTTTAACAATGGCCCTCGTAGACGAAAAAGGTGTTGATCTCGGAACAGTGAAAGTACGTGGACTGGCGTTCGCAGATGATAAGATTGTTACAGCGGAATCAGTCGATGATTTGCAGAGAATGATGAGCAAACTGGAAACCAGCATGAAGAGTATAGTATAGATTGATGCAGAGATATCCAGACGTGTAAACGAGGGTAGATTGAGTTTCGGCAGTGTAAAACTATTACTAGAAATTAAAATGTGACGAATACAGTTAAAATGGCAATATATAACTCTGTGCTTGCACCCGCGGTATTGTATAGTAGCGAGACCTGGACGTATCAAGAAAATGATAGGAGCAAAGTGAACGCATGAAAAAATGCATGGATGTAACGGAAGTAAAAGAGGAATGTAAGGATAGGGATTTGTGGAGAGAAATTGTTTATAAGAGGAAGAGTGATGCCTGAAACGAAAGATTTTGGATACTAATGAGCCCGCATGAAGAGATTTTCTTAGCGGATTATTATAAATATTCCCGTTATTAAAATGGCTTTGCGAAGCTCTTCACCTGGGTTGATTCCTAGAGAGACTGATCAAGCGACTAGTGTCGGAGTGACGTTGTGAGATTGATCTAAAACCTATTCCTTCTCCCCCTAAACATCCTGTACCCAAATTTACCATACAAATTCCTTAATCCCTAGTCGTAAAACGAAACCAGAACCGAACGAGTTACGCTTACCCCGAAAGGGATTCGGCTTAATGGTATAGTAATAAGAAATAAAATAGAGCAAACAGCCTACCAAGTGCCATGGGCAAGATATTTACCAAAATACTTATTGGTAAGGTCATAGGAATAACTGAAAAAAGGATCTGGGAAGTACAATTTGGATTTATGGCAAAAATATCATGTGCGTATCAGATATTTATCTTGAGACAGATCATAGAAAAAAGTTTGAGAGTAAACAAGAAACTTTTCTGCGCATTTTTTGATCTGAGAAAAGTTCTCGATAAGGTTGATAGGGCTAAATTTTGGGAAGTACTGAACGAGTATGAAGTGAATGGTTGGCTCCTGAAAGCAATGAAAGTAATATATAATGGTAGTAAAGCGAGTTTAAGAGTCAGTGGACAACTGAACGACTGGTTTGATATTAAACAGTGTGTTAGGCAAGGCTGCGTTATGTTCTCCGGGTTATTTAATATATATGTACATGAACAAATGTCCGAAAATGGCACTCTCAGACGAAAAAGGTGTTAGTCTCGGAACAGTGAAAGTGCGTGGGCTGGTCTTTGCAGATGATAAAATTATTACGGCAAATTCAGTCGATGATTTGCAGCGAATGATGAAGAGACTTGATACCAGCATGAAGAGTATGAGCCTTAAGATTAACGTGAATAAAACAAAAATTATTGTGTTTGAAAGAAAGGGGTGAAAAAGCAGTATGCTATATTGTCTTAAACGAAGAGAGGATAGAACAAGTGGATGATTTCGTGTATCATGGAATTTCATTTACTGCTGACTGGGAATATGTGCGGTGAAACGCTAATGGACAAAGTCAGTAATGAGCGGATTCTCAAAAAATGTGGTAGAGAAGAAATCAGGAACAAAAATTGATTGACAAGTGTGAAAGTGATTTGCTGCGAACGAAGAAAGAATGGTTGGAATGTGTGAGAGAGACTCTAAAGCAAAGAGATGTGAAGAGTCGCAAAAACACAAGAGCTTGCATGAAAAGATGTATGGATGTAAAGGAACAAAAGATGTATGCAAGGATTATGTTAAGTCAAATTTGAGCTAGCTTTTTCCATACAAAACATTACTTTTTAAGTAGTTTTACATCTTCTTCATTGAATATTAACCTGGTCAAGAAATTTAAAGATCGCTCATCAATGTAGAATTATGTTCCTTGAGATAAGACGCCAGGATTTTCTCAAGGCCGTAATTTTTATTTCCCTCCTGAAGAGGCAACAAAGTTCTCACAATCGTCAGGGCCGCCTATAAGGATTTACGCAAAAGGCTGATTCGCAACGAGTTGCGTCAGCAGATTCTTCTACGAGCATCTTGCTGTAATTCATTTCATTGTTTCGGTCCGTGAAAGTCACATTTTATTTCATGGAAAAATAGTCTCGCAAGATCTCAAGTAACTTATGAAACCTTAATTAACATCTTCACATTTTCTTTCTTGTTACATAGAGCTACCTTCTTCTTTTTATCTGCATTCTTAAACTTATCTTCTTTCTTATATTTATCTTCCAAATAAATTTCATTTATTTGCAGGTTTCACCGTTAACGGTAACTTAAGACCATGCTAACTACCGTAGCGTGATTAAGTTACATTAATATCGATCCTAGTTGCATTGGCTCGAAGACATGCCGAGAAGGTTCTTTTGGAGTCCATCCAGGGTCGAGGTTACTGTTAAAGGTCGAACTTGGAAAATTCAAAACTATCGATCAACTTTCTCACATTTTTCATTATATATCTTAGTGTCTTATCAGTCAAATCCTTCAAATCTCTCTACACACAAAAAACAAAAGATTAAGTTTCCGTGGATTTCAACAAAAATTAACCTTGCCGATTAAACTTCACATAAAGCGGAGACAGAAAAAACAAAAAATTAAGTTTCCGTCGATCTGCAACGAAATTTCTTGCCGCTCAAACTTCACATAAAGCGAAGATGATTTTGTGATTTTGAACTTGCCTGGGTAATCTTTCGTCTCCTTTCGCCTCAATTTTGATTCAAAAAGTAGCGAGAGTTGCGACACTAGAGCAATCTACCGTCGTTTGAGTTCATTAAGCTGGAGCAAAATGGCGATTCCCCAGTGTCAGTTGCTATTTGCTGAGTGGTGTAAAATAAATTCTAGTGCGTTTACAATAGTCTAAACTATTTCAGAAAAGACTTAAAATCAAGAACAATGTTTTATTTGTGTTTTTTTTGTTACCGATTCTACGTTCTACCACAATTTGCTCACTCCGGCATGACGAAGATGAGGTCAAAATTGTTCTCCTAACCTCGGTTAAACTTTCGCCGAAATCTATTCAATCTCAAATGTTCAAAAATTTATCTGCAACACATTTTAGCTTTTGTTTTTTCTGTGTATCTATTGATCTCTATCCAAATCAAAGAACATCTACGGGGCCGTCCATAAACTATATTACCAACTTGAGGAGGGGAGGGTGTAACACAAAAAAACGGTTAGTAACATAGAGGGGGTGGGGGAAGTCAGTAAAAGTAACGTTACGAACTTAGATACGATTTAGTACGTTTCTTAATGATAAACTCCAAGAAAACTTACAAATTTTCTAAAATATGGCCCTGCAACGATACAGTTCAATAATAATAACTTAATAAGATTGAACATCACTTTCATATTTCAGACTTCACACTCTTTCCCCTATTCCTCTTTTTTCTCCTTTTTTCAAGAATTCTTCTTCTTCCCCTTTTTCTCTGAATTAATATGACCCTATAAGAAAATCCAACTATTTTTGGTTAAAAGTTAATTTTTTTTGGTTGAAAAGTCTACGAGTATATTTTTGATTCGGAATTCATCTGGTTTCGTTAAAAACTCTGTTGGATTGAAAATTTAATTATTTTGTTAAAAAGTGATTTTTTTATCAAAAATTCAACTACTTGATTGAAAATTGAACTACTTTGTTAATAATTCATTTTTTAGTTCTAGATTGATCTCTTTGGTCGAAAATTTAACTTTTGTGTTGAAAATTCGTTTCAATTTCATTTAAAAATGATTTTTTTCAATCGAAAATTTAACTATTCCATTTTTGGTTGAAAATTTATCTTTTTTAGTTTAAAATTCAACTATTTGGTAGAAAATTCATGTATGTTGTTAATAGTTCGTCTTTTTTGGTAGAAAATTAATTTTCTTTGTTGGAAAATCATCTTTTCGGTTGAAAATTCAACTACATATTTGGTTGAATGTTCTCCTCTTTTGTTGAGAATACTTTTTTCTTAAAGATTCATCATTTTAGTTCAAACTTCATCTCTTCGGATGAAAATTGAACTATTTTGATAAAAAATTTGTGAATTAATTCAGAACCAGTTTATTCAGATTATTCCATTTTTCAAAAAGAAAATGGTAATAATCCAAACCAATAACACATTTTTTTTAAATTACTAACGTTCTCAAATTTGAAAAAAAATTAATTGAAATAGATATCTTTTGGTAAATTGAGCTAATGATTAACAACCCTCAATTAAAAGAAATCTTGAGTATTCATTGGCAACCCTGCAGAACCAATCTTTGCTTATAAAAATTCTTTTTTTATAACGAATTATATTTTTAAGTGAAAATGTACTTATTCCATTTTTGTTTGAAAATTGATTTTTTCAACTGAAAATCCGTCTTTTTCGGTAAAAAGTTAATCTTCTTGGTTGAAAATTCATCCCTTTTAGTTAAAAGTTATTCTGTTTTGGTTGAGGATTTAACTATTTTGTTAGAAATTAGTCTTTTTTAGGAGAATTCAACTGTTTTTTATTTCAAATTGAAATATTTTTTGTTTCAAATATCAACTATTACATGTTTCGTTGCGAGATCATTTTTTTTGTCGAAAACTCAAATTATTAGCTTAAAGTTGAACGACTTTGGAAAAAATTCTTTTTTTTTTGGTTGAAGATTCATCATTTTAGTTGAAAATTCAACTATTTCGTTTTAAATTAAACTATTTAGTTGAAGATTAACTTTTTTGTTGACAACTCATATTTTTGGTAGAAGATTAAATTTATATGGCAGAAAATTCAACTACTTGGTTAAAAATTTAAGTATTGGTAGGAAGTTGACTTTTTTGTTCAAAATCAAAATTCTTGGCTTAAAGTTGAATTACTTTGTAAAAAATTCATTTTTTTGGTTGAAGATTCATCATTCTAGTTGGAAATTCAACTATTTCGATGTAAATTAAAGTATTTGGTTAAAAATTGACTTTTTTGTTGACAACTCATATTTTTGGTAGAAGATTAAATTATTTTGGGAGAAAATTCAACTGTCTCCTTACAAATTAAACTATTTGGTAGGAGGTTGACTTTTCTGTTGCAAAATCATATTTCTAGATTGGAAATTCACCTGTTTGGCTAAAAATTTGATTATTTTTCCAAAAATTCGTTTTTTTTGGCTGAGAATAAATTTATTTAACCACTAATGTAACTATTCCATTTTTGGTTAAAAATTGATATTTTAAACTGAAATTTCATCTTTTTTGGTAGAAGGTTAATCTTCCTTGTTAAAAATTCAACCTTTTTGGTTAAAAATTATTCTGTTTTGGTTAAAGACTAAACTATTATGTTGAAAATTCGTCTTTTTTTTTGTTGAATTCAAGTGCTTTTTATTTCAAATTAAAATCTTTATTGGCTCAAATATCAACTATTACATGTCTTGTTGATACATAATTTTTTTTTAGTTACGGAATCAAGAAATGAGAAATTCAACTATTTGGCTAAAAATTAAACTATTTGATAGGAAATGAGCTATTTTGTTCAAAAAATCATATTATCGTGTTGAAAATTCAACTGTTTTGTAAATAATTCGTCTTTTTGCTTGATAATTTAAATACTTGGTTAAAAATTAATCTTTTTAGTTGAAAATTCATCTATTCCGTAGAAGTCACATTTTTTGGTCGACAGTTGAACTGTTTTGTTAAAAATTCGTGCTTTCAAGATTCACCTCTTTGGTTGAAAATTTAATTATTTGGTTGAAAATTTAACCATTTCGTTGAAAATTCGTTTTTTATTTGGTTAAGTATCAATTTTTTTCTCTGAAAATTTGACTATATTTTCATTTTGGGCTGAAAATTTTCCCTTTACAAATTGAAAATTCAACTATTTGGTAGTAAATTCATGTATTTTGTTGAAAAGTCGTCTCTTTGGGTAGAAAATTAATTTCGTTTTTAAAAATTTTTTTTTTGGTTGAGGATTCATCTATTTCGTTCGTTGAATTCAACTGTTTGGAAATTGATGATTGCTATGTAAATGGTTGCTACATACTCTGCACAGATTTTCCTCTTCATTCATCCAATACCTACCTATATGCTCTTACTCCCTCTTCCATTCTGAATCACACCACTCTCTTCCATTTGTTCTCCTTTTTAATCTTTTTTAGGTATTCTGGCTTCCCTTCACTCTTTACCATCCTATACCAGCTGTTGTACCTTGACTCCGAGCTTGAAACATAACCTCAAAACGAAATTACCTGAGCGGCACTTGTCAGGACTAAATTAGATTAATGTACTTCCAGGCATTGAATCCAATACGTAAGACAAATTAGTATTGGTCTTCCATGGCTGTATAAAGGGACAGCTATTTTTTTTATTGAAATGCACCCTTTTGCATTTGAAAGACCTTCCTAGCGGCATCTTCTTTTTTCAACTTTTTTTCTAAGGTAAATCTCTTTTCCACGCCCAACAGTAATCCGCCATCATATTTTCATCCCATTTTCCTTGATATCGTTGTTCAATCACTTTAATATCTTGATGGAACCTTTCACCCTCTTCTTCATTGTAGTCCCCAAGATTTTCAGGGAAGTATTCAAAATGAGAATCCATGAAATGGAGCTTCAAACTCATTAAACACTTCAATTTTTTGAAACTATCGACTATTCTCGAAATCTTTTCTACCAACTCTTAACTTTTAACGTTTCCCAGGAATTGTTCAATAACATTTTTAAAATCGAGCCATGCTCTTTTCTCAGGTGAAGTCATCTTAGTAACATGAACGTCATCTTTCAATAGCTGTCGAATTTTAGGTCCATCAAATATCCCTTCTTTCAATTCAGCATCGAACAATTGAGGAAACTGAGACAATATATGAAAACATTGTTCCTCTTTATCTAGTGCTTTCACGAACTGTTTCATGAAACCCAACTTAATATGAAGAGGTGGAAGGAGGACTCTTGATGGCTCCACTAATGGGTCATTGATGACGTTTCTGGATTTTCTTCCTGGCCAAACTTTTATTTTGTAATGATTATCACGATCTCGGTTGTCCCGTAAGCACAAGAAACAAGGATACTTCATATTTCTTGATTGCTGTTCCAGAAGCATTGAAAGAACTTCGAAATCTCCAGAAATTTGCCATTCATGTTGTTCATACTTGATTTTATCCAACATGATTTTCATATTACTGTAAAGTTCTTTAAGTTTTGTTGAATAATCTATTGGTATCGATTCATACCACCTTGATCAAAAAGTTTTAGGACTCGTCACCGCGTGGCGCTCTCGTTCGGCCGATTTCAATTCTTCTTTTTTTGTTGACTTGGTAGAAGTGTCATTGACGTTCTCTCAGATTTTCAGCTTGATAGCTTGACATTTGTTGAAGTAAGGCCGTATTATGTACATCTATCTTTGTGTGCGGTTTCGCTTTTTCACAAAAGAAAATGTCATCGACTTTGCATCAACGAGTTTGCATTAAATTTTGTGTTAAAAATGGATTTAATGGTGCGCAGACTTTGGAAATGTTGGAGAAGTGTTTCGGCAACGATACTCTAACGAGAT
>JAUMHM010000004.1:315908-337607 GCA_032362435.1 Melikaiella ostensackeni
CCAAGATTTAAAAGACATTGATGCTCAACAACTATTAGACGAACTACAAGTTTCATCACATTCAATTGATAAAACGACATCAACGACACTTTTGAATGTGTTAAAGTACGTGCTTGAAATCGAAAACGAATGTTACCCCAACGTCGCAATTGCTTTTAGAATACTACTTACGAGTACTCTTCCGATTACAGGGGCTAGTGGTGAACGCAGTTTTTCAAAATTAAAATTAGTTATAACCTACTTAAGGTTTACGATGAGCGAAACGCATTTAGTAGACGTAGCAGTGATTTCGATTGAGCACAAACTTGGTGAAAATTTGGAATACAAAGAACTCGTACGTGAGTTTGCTATAATTGAAGCGCAAAAAGTCAATTTCTGTTGACATTGCGCTTGATGCATGGGACTCAGACTTCACGAAATCACCAATGTTTCCAGGTATGTTTTGTGTACAAAAATCGCGTCAAAATGTTCGCCGACCATCATGTTGATTTTGGATGATGCTATGAAGCGAATTTTAGTATTATTAATAATGATAAACGGGAGATTATATTGACGCTCAATAAAAATTGTCTATGGTGATTGTTGTCAGTTTGGCTTTAGGGTCAAGTAAGTTGAAAACATTATTGAATTGTTTCAGATGTTTCCGCACACATTTTTCGGACTCTAAAGCTAAATTTACAACAACCACCATATACAACTATTATTATTATTATTTTACGGCGGCATAATTTAAGCTTGCACGGTGTGGTAAACATGCTAACGCCAGTCCTAGAAAACGTACGATCACGACGATGAGCTCTTAAGATTTCGAGTCATCGGTGATCAAAGGTAATTAAAGTTGGCTCCCATAGAGTCTAGACTATCACTCTCCGCCCTCTTGGTTGAACAGTTAGGTCACGAGTCATTTGCAGGGAGTCTATCGTTCCGCAGTGCTGAGCCTTAAACAGTATAGTATAGTAATATATACTATACGATTTGCGAAAGAACCTGGTCCGTTCGATAAAGTTTGACACGAGAGAGATCGCGATGACCTGCGATTTATTACACTCGGTGATCCGAGCTCGGTAACTACCTCTCCGGGATATAAGGCAGGTATGCATGCAAATGCGCGTGCGGTGCTGATGCGACCACGTCCATTAGGATTGATCGGTAACATTAATACAAGTTAGTGCCGACATGCTTGGGACGCAAAATCCTGCAACCCAAACGATCTCCGATCAACGATCCCATCCAAGAGTCCCATCCAGACGTTATTTCGAGTCGATACCTTTACTTTACTTTGAGTACAGACGGTCAGCTATCTATAATCTTAAGTCTGCTTCCGACAAGACCAGGATAGCTGTTTCTCGCAAGGGAACAGCCTAATCAATGCTTTCCCTTGAAAATATATAATTACATTTTTTTTACATATTATAGATTTTTAATTTATTCTTCCCATGCACACCTTCGTAGGATCTTACATATCTAAATCCCCCTCTTCCACAAATGATCGACAGACATCAATCCTTCGACTCAATCCAAATTTCCCCAATTATCCCAAATACCCCACTCTCAACACGTCTTAAGGTAATATCTGACGAATTCAGTCCTGTAGATTTTTCAATCTCGGAAATCGCCTGTCTGCAGCCAGATTTTTATTAGAAGCGCTCGCATTCGACTGAAAATTTGGTCAGGGGAGTGAAAAACTGCAGAAAACCAAAACTCCCGAGAGCAGCTGGTTACCGACAAACGAGTTTGGATGTAGACATTTTGAGTTGAAGGCAGTTAAGACACGACTAAGCGAGAATCACGGAGGTCACCCATCCGAGCGCTAACCGCGCCCGTCCGTGCTTAACGTTCAAGACCTCGACGAGTCGAGGCCATCCATAAATTACGTAATATAGGTGAGGGGACACCTATGTTACGTAATTTTTTCAAATATTGTCAGCCATGTCTTATTAAATACAATTTAGTGACACCTGAGATACCAAATAGTTGGAACTCATTAAAATCACTTTTGAGACACTTTTTAAAGATAAAGTCACTATGGTCACTTTTTTCAATCGAAAGATCACTGCAGTTACTTTTCTTGAATTCTTTTGCATTTTTTTGAGTTTACCCTGAATTCTTTGGGATTCCTTTGAAATCAACTGGATTCAGTGGATATTTTCTGGATTTTTAATTTTTTTCAATACACCATGGAGACCTATAAATTTGTATTCTGTAAATATGTTCACTCCCATTTATCTGAATTCAATAGGATTTTTTGTATTTCAAAATTTTTGTTCTATTCACTCGAATTATTTTCAATTCATCCTGAATTTGTATGAACTTCATCGGATTCCTCTAAATTCACTTCAATTTCACTGAAATAAATGAAAATTTTTGTATTTTAAAAATTTTTTTCAATGCATTTGAATTCATTTCGAATTCATCATGAATTCTTATAAATTTATCCTGAATTCTTTTCATTTCTTTTAAATTCCTTCGAACACTTCATTTTTTTAATTCACGATGAATTCTCTTGAATTCCCTTTAATTCGTCTAAAGTAACTCAATCTCTATGAAATCAAAATTATAGTTTAAATTTTTGTAATATTTATAATTCATTTAAATTAATTTTTAATTTAACCTGATCTCTTATTAATTAATTTTAAAATCTTTTAAATTCATTTCAATTTTTTTGAATTCTCTTACATTTTTTTTATATTCTTCCTGAATTTTACTCAATTCAGTGGGTTTTTTTGATGTTATTTTTTTTGATTTTTTGATATTTATCCGAAAGTCTCTCAAACTTGCTTCGGATCCTAAGGTATTTCATTAAATTCTTTGAAATTTCTCTGAATTTTTATCAATTTCCTCCAAGTGTAACGAATTCAATAAACTACAAATTAACTGAAAGTGAAACTTTTCTGAACTCGAGTCCTTTAAAATAAAACAATTCCCTTTTCCAATTTAGAAAAGAAATTAAAAACCAAAATTTCATGTTTTCCAACTGAATGAGAATTCTAAAAATAATAAATTTTCTTCATCCAGCTCAGAAAAAAACATTTCCCTCCTCTCATCGTAAAGAAAATGTCAAAAAAATACAGAACTTGTCCTCTGTCAACTCAATCCAAATGTTCAAAACAATAAACTCCCTTTTCCAATTTAGAAAAAAAATCATAAACTAAAATTTCCACCCTTTTAACTCAGTAAAAATGTTGAAAATTAAAAAATGTCCCTATTCTAATTAAAAAAAAGAAATTTAAGAATCGAACCCCCCTGTTCCAATTCCGAAAAAAAATGAAAAGCCAAAATTTCCTTCCTTCTAACTCCATAAATACTTCAAAATTCTAAATTGTAAACCTTCCAAATTTAACTGAATATTCCAAAAAAACGTTAAAAATGACATTTTAAACATTAGAAACTTTATAAAGTAAACAGTTGTAAATTTCATTTGAAACTGAACAATTTTTTAACTATAATTGTGAATCTAAAGCTTTTCTTACACTGGAATTCTTTAAATTGAAATTACATATTTTACTATAAATTGTTTCAAATTACAAATTGTCAAATTGTGATTTATGCCTTTCAAAATTAAACAGTTTCAGTTAGAAATTAAAAATGTACAGAGTGGAATAATTGGAATGGTAAAATTTAAAATTTAAAATTTCTAACATATACAATTTCGAACCATATAATTTTGAACGCTTTAAGTTTAAATTATTTGATTTTTATAACTTCATTTAAAATTGTCTATTCTAAGAATCTCTTGAAATAAAATTGAATCTATTCCATAAAGTTCTCTAGAAATTCGTTGAAATTCCTTAAAATCAATTGAAATGTTTGGAAATCGTAAAAATACATTAAAATTGGGTAGAAATCATATGAAATCCCTTGATCATGAATTTAATTGAACTCATTTATTATAGTTCTCTAATCAAAAAAATATTCAAATCCTTAAAAGTCTTTGAAATTCCTTGAATTCTTTAAAATCCTTGGAGAATCAATAAAAAACTTTTCCCGTTAGAATCTTTGAAATCACTAGGAATCCCTTGAAATTTCATTTCATTTCATTTATGGTCCAAAGTTTTCTAGAAATTCTTTAAGATCGAGCTTAAAATCCTTGGAGATCCTATAAAATTCTTTGAAATCCTTTGAAATTCGTAAAATCCCCTGAAATCTTTGAAATGCTTGAAGGTTATATAAAATCCCTTGAGTCTTGTGAAATCTTACAGAATTCTTCGACATCCATTGACATTTTTTGAATCTTGAAATCCTTTTGAATCTCTTAAAGTAAATTAAAATCTTTAAAATATATTTTTTTAAATTCCTTCGTATTCCTTGATATTGTTGAAATTCGTAGAAATCCTTTGAAGTAAAATTTGATTTATTCTTTAAAGTTTTCTAAAAATTTGATAAAATCCCCCAAAATCCCTTGAAATCTTTAAAAATCGTAAATATGCATTAAAATGAGTATGAATCATTTAAAATCCCTTGATTACAAATTAAATTAAAATTACTCATTTAAGTTTTCTTTAAAAAACCGCTCAAATCCTTAGATATCTTTGAAATTCTTGGATATTTTATAAATTTTTTCAAATCTTATGAAATTCCTTGAAATGCTCTAGAATCCCATAAAATCTTTGGATCCGCTAGAAATTCCTTGAAATTGCATTTCGTTTCATTTATTTTTGAAAGTTCGCTAGAAATCTCTTGAAGTCTTTGGAAGTTCTTTGAAATCCCTTGATATTTTCAAAATCTCTTGAAATCCTTTGGAATCTATTAAAATCTTTATCTCTATAGAAAATTCAAAAAGATTGCATGGGATTGCATGCAGATTACAGTGCATGAGTTTGTAAGAAATTGTATAAAAATCACTCGAGATTTTATAAAGATTTAATGAAATTGGATCGAGATTGCATGGTATAACAAGAGATTATAAAGGATTCCATGGGACTGCAAAAGATTGCATGGGATTGAATGAGATTTCATAAGATTGCAGCTAGAGTGTACACCAGATTGCAGGAGTAATTAACTCGACGAATCTAATATTTATGGTAAACATGACCTTTTATGCCAAAAATTACATTTTTTATCCGAAATTACTTAGGTATTATTGTCATGATTACTCTTTGTGACCAAAATTTCCTTCTTTGGCGAAATATTATGAAACTTTATGACCGAAATTATTTTTACGGTCCAAATGATTTATTTTTCCAAAATGCATTTTTCTCATAACTTACTTTTTGCACAGTAAAAAAAAGATCATTTTTGTTTCTTGGCTCCAGCGATCATTTAATAATCAAGATCATAATGATCCGTTCATTCGGATCATTTTGATCTACTTTCAGGGTTATGTGTCAGACTGAAAAAAATGGCCCCCAGTTTTTGCGCGGATCTCATAACTTACTTTGTTTAACGGCGCGCAAGTGACAACTATACTTAACATAAGTTATATTCTGTCATCAAGTTTTGTTATTTTTTAACTTTTTAAATACACTGCACGACCAGAAATCATAAAAAGCTCGCATATGAGCTCAAACACTGCAAGAACGTCGGCCATCTTGACTTAACTTGATACATGATCCCGAATCAGATCATTTTGTGCCTAAAAATCGATCATTCATTCCGGCCGGTCAAAATACTCTTGATTTCGGTATCATTTTTGTTGCATATCAAAATGATATTAATTTCTGTATCATTTTGAACATTTTTTTTCACTGTGTTGACTTCATAACTGGATATTTAAACTTCCTGAAAGCATATGTTCCGTCCATAATTACTTTTCCTTGTTCATTTAAAAAACATGTTCCACATGAATGAATTTTTCCACTGTTTTATTGTTCAACGCATTTACGATGAGATTAGTTGTTAATCTTTCGAGGCCGCTAAGTCTGCAGGGTAAAGTCGTTAAGCTTATTACATGAAAGCTTTATGCTAATGTTTCGTCGATGTTTGTTTTATGCATGCCGTACACGTAGGTGTTATAGGCACAATATTTGCAAACCTTGTAATAAGCAAGAGAATAAGCGAACGCGAAAATTATGGATAGGTTCGTTAAACCTCTGACTTCGAGCCCTTGTATGGCCGCTTGGTGGTTTAATTTTCAGATCGAGTTAATTGCCCCTTTCGCCCCACGACAAAGAGAAAAATCGTTGCAAAGTAGTTTGGTGAGCGCATTCATTGTATGATGTATCTTTAATTGTGATCGTTTAATGAACACTGCCGTGTGGAAAAGTCAACTGGGGCCAGACTGGATTCAGACTAGATTGGCGAATCAATAGTTGGGCCCCAACTGGGAACCCCAATCACTGCCCAACTGGACTACTTTCTGGGCTGTAACGCTCAGACCAACCAATGCTCAAATTGGGCATAAGTTGGGCACTTTCTTCCCTGTCCAATCAAAGAAAACAGATTCAAATCTAAATAAAATTTTCAACTATAATTATGAGGGTTCTAAGATATATTTTGAGAGTTCTTGCGTTTAATATGAGTTTCCTGTATATATGCGTATTGCGCATCCCCTTATACGCTCCGAAAAAACTCGTATCTTTTCATTCTTTTCCACAACTGAGCTAAATCTGTAATGATGAGGATTCCCACGTCTAAATGAGGTGTCTTCATGTACATGAAGAGAAAACTCGGGGGATTTCTGGCAGAAATTCTGGTAAAAATACATATAGTACAATTTCTTGTAAGGTGGTGACACATTGAGCTTCAAAGTGAAATTCAATTTCTAAGTTACAATATTTTAATGTGCCCTATGTTACAAATTTTTATGAATACTTTTTGCGTTAAATAAGAGAAAACTTGTGTTTTTATATATATCTTGAAACAAATTCTGTTGCTTACACCATGTCGTAAAATGTAGCATGATAATATTTGTTCAGATAAGTAGGAACGATGGCCCTTCCTTACCAAAAAGTACCTTATGCCATGGGCATGGTAATTTTGGCACAGGTTAAAAGGATGGCCCTTCACTTACTACCTGCAGCTCCTTACTGAAAAGTACCTTATGCCACGGTTCATTCTATTGTATTAAGAGATTTTCTAGCGTGCCCAATGCAACAAGTATGTTGGGTTCATAGCAAAAGCATTATACAGCATTTTATACCTACATTAAGAGTTTTATACTACGGGCATGGTTGTTCTTTCAATACAAGTTTAGCAGGTA
Source organism: Melikaiella ostensackeni (assembly GCA_032362435.1). Lineage (NCBI taxonomy): Eukaryota > Metazoa > Arthropoda > Insecta > Hymenoptera > Cynipidae > Melikaiella > Melikaiella ostensackeni. The sequence continues at coordinate 323,047 of JAUMHM010000004.1, forward strand.
TTGAAATGAAGAAACTTGACAAATTAAAAGTTATTTTCATAATTTACTTGTCTAACAATAAAGGTATGGTTTCACTAACACATGATACATTCAATATATGTACACTGATTATTACCGCAATATTTTGCGTCTCATGAAGTTTGGCTAAGCCGGTATGGAAAACTGACTGTTCTCCAATTACAGTTAATGACAAATTTTTCTGTCCCAAGCCGTATTCATAATTACTTACTTTTCGGAGAGGGCAATATTTTTCGAACACTTTGACGACTTCAGGCTGATCTTCAGCAATGGTATAATTTGCTGACGAAACTCATTCCATTTTTTGAAGAGATTTCCTTTTTAGAAAGAAGAAAATCAAATTCAATAATTATCTGTAAATCAAAGATCAGCAATAAAATTTAATAGAAATAAAAGTGAAATAAAAATATGAACAAAAAATATATAACTTTTATTTTTTGTTATAGTTACCAGTTTCAGGCCTTCAATTAACCCAAACATCCATATTTATTAAAGCAGTCATAGGCTTGAGTGTTGTTGTTTATTAACGTATGTCTTCTTAGTTCGCACGTCTTGATCCACCTAATAAATTTAAGTCTTTACAATTCTTCATTTGATGCAAAAGACAATTTTGAAAAATATTTTTTTCTATCCGCTAGCGCAAAGTTCCTAGGGGCGCCAGGAATTATATACGCTTACGTGCCAAACTAAAATTACCGTGCTACAATCATAGGCAGGAAGAACAAAATCGTTAACTGCATACAAAGATATTCCATACTTAATATTGCTTAAAGCTTCGCATTCAGTAATTTTTACAAACCATAAATTTTACGATGTTAGCGGTGCAATTCTTACCATTTATTTACGATTTACTACTATTTACATTTCAAAATTCCTTTATTTCAAGGACATTTGATACTTTTCACATGCAGTAAATGGTTTATATGCAATTTTCACTCAATTTTCACCCAATTTCAAATTCCTTGTTTTCTCCGTGTAGGAAATTCTAGTGAAAATTTCCATCTTTCTCCAATCACTTAGAGCCCTGAAGGAGTTTGGTCATCCATATCTTCATCTTCAAAATTTGCATTTAAGTCTGTCTTGAAGAAAAAAATTTCAATGTTAACATATGCAAAAAAATTATTTCTAAAATGATATACACATTATTAAATAGTAAATTATATCCACATACTTTTTATTTGTCAAAATATCTGGTTCTCACAAAAGTACAGAAGCCAAGCATAAAATGGCGCGTGCGACTGTTGACAGCTGACTGACTATAGAACCGTAGGAGGAAGATGAGTTTGTGCAATGCGCTTGGACTAGAGCAGCCAATAGAAGTTTGGCGGGAACTTTAAAAACAATAAAATATTACATCTTTTTTGTCGGTATTGACTAAAATATAATGTTCGTATTTAAGTATTTCGAAGTGTCTTTCTTACATTTTCATTCACGTTTGAGGTTATTAATTTCAATGTGGAATTAAATATTACACGCTTTCACATTTAGAGCATTCGAAAGATCTGAATTCTGTTTAGTATAATTTTTATCCTCGGAACTCTTCTGTTCAGGAATTTTTCAAATCTCCTCGGAGTTGACGTCCTAAACATATTCTGAAATAAACAATAATGGATAAAAATATTATATTTTCATGTATCAGAATAAGATTCTATAATAACTATATATTTTTATTGAATAAATTTTGACCTTTTCGTAGTAAATATAATAATGAATAAATTTCTATATTTAAATTTTACTGATAGTCGGTGCGATACACTTAAAAAATGCTCAAATTGTTAAGAAGGTATGAAACTTGGTATATTTGTTTTTTCGGACCTAAAAAAGTTTTCAGGATATGGTGCCAAAAATTGTTTGAAAATTCTTTTTCTTCAGAAAACAGCGGGCTTTTTTTTGAAAATCCGGTATTTTTCAAAATAATAGAGATAATTACCTTTTTCCTTACGTAATTATGGAGGATTCTTTAGATTTTCCGAATCTGAAAAAAATTTGAAGACACTCAAAAATCAACAAAATGGCGGCTTTTTTCTGAAAATATAAAATTTGGGTTTTTTTTCTAAAAATATGCGAGATACGGGAAAAAATTCAGTGAAAATTGTTCTTCTTCGAAAAACTTACAAAAAGCTTCTTCATCATTTTTCGAAATTTTCAACCGTTTTTTAAGCACCTTCAAAAATGTGTATTTTTACTCAAAAAACGTACTAAAAAAGGGTTCTTAATATCGGAAAATGGAAAAATAACTTTTTCTAGGCCTCTCCAAGAAGAACAATTTTTGCTTCAAACTTTTTATCGTATATAGCATATTTTTCGAAGAATTTTATTTCCAGACAAACAATCGCCAATTTTTTAATTTTTTTTTTCAAAATTTTTTCCAGATTTGGAAAATTTAGGGAACCCTTCGCAATAAAAAAGAAGAAAAAGTCAATTTTCTGTATTTTTTCTCAGAAAAACGTAGAATTATTTCTATTATTTTGAAAAATACCCCATTTTCAAACAAAAATGCCTGTTTTTTGGAAGCAAAATTTTCAAAAATTTGTTGGCACTTTATCTCAAAACTTTTTGTAAGTCGAAGAGAGCACACATACCGAGTTTTATGCCTTCTTAATATTTGAGCTTTTGTGGATAATTTGCGTTGTACCGCATCGTCTGTATCGAAAAGGATCGAAAAGACGATTTCGCCTGCGTTTTTTACTATTTATTGTTTCTTATTTATTTCTCATTGTTCATTGTTACTCATTGTTTATTTTTCATAAATCATAGAAGGTTTTTATAAAGTTCCATAGATTCATTCCATCAACACGAATACATTTTATACTTAAAATATTGTTGTATTTCAAAAATTGAGAATTTTTTATTCGTTAAACGTGAAACAAGTTGACAAATCTGTGTATATAATAATTTTATTTTGTCATACAGGCCTGTCAAATAAATCAATCGATTTGTTTCATCATAACGAATGAATTTTGAAATTACAATATTGGTATATTCGCAAAATTAAGAAAGTTTTTCTCTTAGAAACGTTAGAAAAATTTACAAATCTGTACATATCGTAACTTCATTTGGTCATCGAGTGCTTCTAAATACATCAATCGATTTATGTTGTTACAATGAACAAATTTGATACGTATTATGTAGCTATATTCCTAATATTCAGAAAAGAATTTCACTTGCAAACGAAAAATTAAAATCCTCAAAAATTCTTGAAGATGAAAATTTTTGTATCGAGATAGCTATAAACATTTGACTGAATTATGTCAACTAAATACCACCCCATATTTGAAAAAATTCGAGCTACAGAACCTGGTATTACTTTTAATACTGTGATAAAACTTCTTGAAATTTCGGATTTTTCAACTTAATTTTTTGCCATTCTCACGATATTTAATGAATGAATCCAAAACTTCTATGTTAAAAAAGGACATATTTCATTCAAATCTACGTATAAACTTTTTTCTTCAATATAATCAGAATCGCAAAAAATTTAGATCTGAAACGATTTTTGAGAAAAATATAAAATCGAAAAAAAAATTATTCTCATCCGATCGGGCTCTAAATTTAATAAATAATGGGCATAACTTAGGATTACTGCTGTCAATGCTGCAAATTCAAATTGTATAATTTCCAGCAAGCAGTATGAAAATTACTTTCACTTAATTGGAAATGTTTTTTCTTTTCCATGAAATGATACAAGTTTAATTCCTTTATATTCCATTCAATATATTGTCCTTCTTTCAAAATTGTACCTGATCCAATATATTGTGAATTAGAACGTTTTGAATTCAAAATTATTTCATACATTTTTTTTCCAAACTTCAAACGCTTTCAATTCGAAATTATCAAGAATAAAATATAATGGTCTAACCGGGGTTCTCCGCGTGTGTAACCAGGGCTATCACAATCTAAATCACTTGAGAAAAGTGATCTTTTCTTACATAAAAAGTCACAAAAATGACAAATTTCTAACCCAAAAAGAAACCTAAATTGACTCAAAGTGACTGATGTGCACCAATAATGTGAGAAATGTTCTTTTGAGTTCAAAAGTATTCAAAAGAATTCAAAATAATTCAATAAAATTTATGAGAATTTCAGGTTGATTTTAACGAATTCAGGATATCTTCATGAGAATTCATAAGGAATTTAAAATAATTGAAGTTAAATTTAGAAGATTCGACATGAATTGAAAAAAAATTTTAATTCCATCGATTTTATTATAATTGTAGTGAACTTAGAAGAATTCTAGGAAATTCAAGAGATTTTGATGAAATTCATACAATTTGAGTGAAGTGAACAAAATTTTAAAAATAAAAAGTTTCCATTAAATTGAATGAAATGAAAGTGAACAGAATTCCGGGCGAATTCAATAGAATTGAGGTGAATATAAAACAAAAAATAAAATAAAATAAAAAAACCAATGAATCAAATAAAATTCGAGTGAATTCAGAGGATTTTCAGGAAAATGACAAGAATTCGATACGCAATTCAAAAATATTTTAAAAAATCATCAAATTCATTAAATTTTAAGAGGATTTTGAAAAATTAAAAGGAATGCAGAAAAATGTGGTAAAATGCCTGAAAACTCAAGGCGAGTTTAAAAGACTTCCGCATAAATTGGAAACACTAATGAAAATATATAAAATACGTCGAATTAAGTAGAATTTAAGTAAATTCAGAAGAACTCAGAGAGAATAAAAAAAAATCAAGAAAATTCCCAAGAATTCATAATAATTGAAAATAATTCAGGATTAATTGATAAAAATTCAGTATGCATTCTAAATCAATTGAAAGGAATGGAAAATATTCAAAAAATTCAATATATTCCATTGATTTCAGTAAGATTTGAATCACTTAAGAAGCATCAAAATGTAAGAGAATTCAGGGAGGGTTTAGAAAGTCGAGAGAATTCCAAAAAAATTTAAAAGAATTCAGGTTAAATTAATGAGGATTCAGGGCGAATTCAAAATGAATGGAGAAAAATTTTTTAATACCAAATATTCAATTTATTTCAGTAAGATCGGAGTGAGTATAACAAATTCGATGAAATGCATATGAATTCAAGATAAAATTCATAAGAATTTTAAAACATTCAGGATAAATTAATAGGAATTAAGATTGAATTCCAAACGAATTCAAAAGAATTGAAAATATTTAAAAAATCCAAAATATTCTGTTGATTTCAGTGAGATATGATCTACTCTAGAAGAACTGAAGGGAATTCAAGAGAATTCAGGGATAATTAAAAAATCAAGAAAACTCCAGAAAATTTAAAAGAATGCAGGCTTAGTTAATGAGAATTCAGAGTGCATTCCGAATGAATTGGAAACATTTTTTAAACAGCAAATATTCCATTTATTTCAGTAAAATTGTAGTGAATTTAGAAGAGTAAGATAGAATTTATACGAATTCAAGATGAATTAAAATTATTCAAGTGAATGAAACAAAATTTTTTGAATCCGCAAAAAATTCCTTTGAATTTAGGTAAATAGGAGTGAATAGAATTAGTGAAAACGAATCTGATAAAATGCATCAGAATTTTAAAAAAATCGAAAAATTAATAAGAATTCAGGATGAATTTCAAATCAATTTAAAATAAAATATTCAAAAGGTCAAAAATATTCTATTGATTCCAGTTAGATCTGAAGTTACTTTAGGAGAATTAAGGGAATTCAAGAGAATTCAGGGAGAATTGAAAAAAAATCAAGAGATTTCAGAACACTTTGAAAGAATTCAGGTTAAGTTGATAAGAATTCAGGATAAATTCTAAATAAATTCAAATGAATAGAAAAAAAATTAGAAATACAAAATATTCCATTTATTTCAGTAAAATTAGAGTGAGCTTAGAAGAATTCGATTATATTCATACGAATTCAAGATAAATTAAAAATAGTTCAAGTGAATGAAACAAAATTTTTTAAATCGGCAAAATTCCCTTGAATTTAGATGAATAGGAGTGAATGGAATTAGTGAATACGAATCTGATAAAATTCATTAGAATGTTTAGAAAAATCGAAAAATTAATAAGAATTCAGGATGAATTCTAAATCAATTCAAAAGAATTAAGAATATTCGAAAAGTTCAAAATGTTCTATTGATTTCAGTAAGATTAGAATTATTTTAGAAGATTTAAAGGGAATTCAAGAGAATTCAGGGAGAATTGAAAAAAAATCAAGAGAATTATAAAAATCTTAAGAGAATTCAGGTTAAGTTAATGAGAATTTAGGGTGAATTATAAATTAATTCAAATGAATTGAAAAAAAATTAAAAACAACAAATATTCAATTTATTTCAGTAAAATTGTAGTGAATTTAGAAGAATACGATGATATTCATACGAATTCAATATAAATTAAAAATAATTCAAGTGAATGAAACAAAATTTTTTAAATCGGCAAAATTTCCTTGAATTTAGATGAATAGGAGTGAATGGAATTAGTGAATACGAATCTGATAAAATTCATCAGAATTAAAAAAAAATCGAAAAATTAATAAGAATTCAGGATGAATTTCACATCAATTCAAAAGAACTAAGAATATTCGAAAAGTTCAAAATGTTCTATTGATTTCAGTATGATTAGAATTATTTTAGAAGATTTAAAGGGAATTCAAGAGAATTCAGGGAGGATTGAAGAAAATAAATCAAGAGAATTCCAAAAACTTGAAAAGAATTCAGGTTAAGTTAATGAGAATTCAGGGTGAATTCCAAATGAATTCAAATGTATTGAAAAAAATTAAAAATACAGAATTTTCAATTTATTTAAGTAAAATTGGAGTGAGCTTAGAAGAATTCCATAATATTCATACGAATTTAAGATGAATTAAAAATAATTCAAGTGAATGAAACAACATTTTTTTAATTGGCAAAATTCCTTTAAATTTAGATGAATAGTAGTGAATAGAATTAGTGAATAGGCATCTGATAAAATTTATCAGAATTTAGAGATAATCGAAAAATTGATAAGAATTCAGGATGAATTCCAAATCAATTCAAAATAATTGAAAATATTTAAAAAGTCAAAAGTGTTCTATCGATTTCAGCTAGATTTGAGTTCCTTTAGAAGATTTAAAGGGAATTCAAGAGAATTCAGAGAGAATTGAAGAAATTAAATCAAGAGAATTCCAAAAACTTGAAAAGAATTCAGGTTAAGTTAATAAGAATTCAGGGTGAATTCTAAATGAATTCAAATGAATTGAAGAGAAAATGAAAATACAAAATATTCAATTTCTTTCAGTGAAATTGGAGTGATTTTAGAAGAATTCGATGATATTCATACAAACTCAATACGAATTAAAAATAATTCAAGTGAATGAAACAAAAATTTTTAAATCGGCAAAATTCCCTTGAAGTTAGATGAATAGGAGTGAATAAAATTCATGAATACGAATCTAATAAAATTTATCAGAATTTGGAAAAAATCGAAAAATTGATAAGAATTCAGAATGAATTTCAAATCAATTCAAAAGAATGGAAAATATTTGGAAAGTCCAAAGTGTTCTATCGATTTCAGTAAGATTTGAGATATTTTAGAAGATTTAAACTGAGTTCAAGAGAATTCAGGGAGAATTGAAGAAAATAAATCAAGGGAATTCCAAAAACATGAGAAGAATTCAGGTTAAGTTAATAAGAATTCAGGGTGATTTCTAAATGAATTCAAATGATTGAAAAAAAATTGAAAATACAAAATATTCAATTTATTTCATGAAAATTGGGGTGAGCTTAGAAGAATTCGATGATATTCATACGAATTCAAGATGAATTAAAAAAAATTCAAGTGAATGAAATGAAAATTTTTAAATCGGCAAAATTTCCTTCAATTTAGATGAAAAGGAGTGAATAGAATTAGCGGGTACGAATCTGATAAAATTTATCAGGATTTTAAAAAAATCGAAAAATTAATAAGAATTTAGGATGAATTCCAAATCAACGCATAAGAATTAAAAATATTTAAAAAGTTCAGAATGTTCTATTGATTTCAGTAAGATTTTAGTTACTTTAGAAGATTTAAAGGGAATTCAAGAGAATTCAGGGAGAATTGAAAAAAAATCAAGAGAATTATGAAAATCTTCGAAGAATTCAGGGTGAATTATAAATTAATTCAAATGAATTGAAAAAAAATTAAAAACACAAAATATACAATTTATTTCAGTAAAATTGGAGTGAGTTTAGAAGAATTCGATGATATTCATACAAATTTAATATGAATTAAAAATAATTCAAGTGAATGAAACAAAAATTGTTAGATCGGCAAAATTCCTTTGAATTTAGATTAATAGGAGTGAATAGAATTAGTGAATAAGAATCTGATAAAATTCATCAGAATTCAAAAGGAAATCGAAGAATTAGTAAGAATTTAGGATGAATTCCAAATCAATCCAAAAGAATTGAAAATATTTAAAAAGTCTAAAATAGTCTATTGATTGTAGTAAGATTTGAGTTACTTTAGAAGAATTAAAGAGAATTCAAGAAAATTCAGGGAAAATTGAAAAAAAATCGAGAGAATTACAAAAACTTTAAAAGAATTCAGATTAAGTTAATAAGAATTCGGGGTGAATTCTAAATCAATTCAAAGGAATTTTAAAAAATTAAAAATACAAAATATCCAATTTATTTAAGTAAAATTGGAGTGAGTTTAGGAGAATTAAAAATGATTCCAGTGCGTGTAACAAAATTTTTTAAATCTACTAAAATGCCATTGAATTATGATAAATGGAAGTGCATAAAATTAGTGAATAATTCATGATATTCATAAGAATTTAGGTGAACTGAACAAAATTTTAAAAACAAAAAAATTCTATCGAAATTAATGAAATGGAAGTGAACAGAATGCAGGGCAAATTCAAATCAATTAAAGTGAATTGAAAAAAACTGGATGAAATAAAAAAAACACGAAAATTAAATAATATTCCAGTGAATTTAGAGGAGTTTAGGGGGAAATAAGATAAATTCGATGACAGTCATAGAATTTCACGGCGAATTTTCAAAAAATTTAAGTGAAGTGAACATGATTCAAAAATAATTAAACAATGCATAAAAATCATTAAAGTTAGAGAGAATTTTTAAAAATTAAATTGAATTTGAAAGAATTTGATGAAATCCCTAAGAATTCACATCAAGTTTAAAAGACTTCAGGAGAAATTGAAAATAAAAAAAAAAGTAAAAAAAAATCTATTGAATTATGTAAAATTCAAATAAATTCGAAAGAATTTATGGAGAATTTAAATAAAATCGAGAGAAGTCAAACAATTGAAAAGAATTTAAAAGAAATCAGGATGAGTTCCGAATGAATTCAAATGAATTGAAAATACTCTGAATATTCAAAATGTTCCGTTTATTTCAGATAAATGGGAGTGAATAAAATTAGTGAATACGAATGTGATAAAATTCATAAGAATTCAAGGGGAATTTATAAGTCTTCAGGGTGAATTACTAAAAAAAATCAAAATAATTCAAGAAACTTCAGGAATTTTTTTTTAATTATTAAAAGAAAAGTGACCATTTCATTTTAAAAAGTGACTGTGTGGCAGCCCTGAACTTAACGTTAAATTTCAAACGAGTAATAATTACAATAACAGATTTTAATAACGTTATAAAGACTTCACATCGGTGCACTTAGACTAGTATATTTTTCCATCATTCTGTAGAAAAATATCGATAAAAACAAAGTTTTTTCGCAATTCTTCAAATTAGTATTAAATTGTTGTTAAAAATATGACTTTAAGTAATTTGATCAATGATTTGGAAAAAACTGTAATTAAAAAAAAAATGTGAAAAATTAAGTTTCTATGGATATTTTTCTACTAGATGATACAGTTTTTTATATGTTTCAATTTTCGAGGAAAGTATAGTTCATTTGTTGCTAGTTCCACATTGTACTTATTTTCTTCTTGTTTTCATTTCAATACCTTCTAATTATTTGGTAATTAAGGTGTCACTACATTGTATTTAATAAGACATAGCTGAAAATATTTTAAAAAAATTATGTAACATAGGCGGTGGGGGGGGGGGGGTCAAAACAATTCAATTACGACTTGTTGCATGGGGGAGGGGTAGGAAATTGGCATAAAATGTTATGTTAGATTTCAAGGAACAATTAAAACCATTCAACGTATTTGCGAAACCGGTTTCTCGTTTGCCTTTTTCTGACCGCCTTCTCTAATGGCAAATAAAGATTTCCGCAAGTGCGTAATCAAGTGAGGCAATTCAGCAGCGATTTCGTTTTTACATTCACCGCAGTGTTTTGATGAAAAAAAGAGACAAATATAAAATATATTCGCCCCTCGTGTTGATTGATCCGATGAAAATTGTGCCACTGGTCACGCTTCAGAAATTCGATGATCACGGCTCAATTGGCAGGCTTTTTACCGACTGGAAAAAGAAAAGTGATGAGAATCGGAATAACACCTTTCAAGGCGTAAGATACTATTTCCGTGAAGTGAAAGAAAGAGTGATTTTATACCTCGTCTTCTCACTATTTTGATATGAATTGATTTATTTTTTCTGTCCGATATCATAACCAAAAAAGCTGTTTGGATGCGCATTGAACTTCTGCGTCACTTATACCTGCGCAGTAAAGTTCTGCGTCACTTATAAGTGTGCCTTTACAAAACTTAACACCTAACTTCTGGATCCAAGGAGACTAAAGATACTTTTCTTCCGGGTCTTCTGAATACTAAAAATACTTCCGAGGCATCGGACAAGTAATAAATAATCTCTCGGCTGTGATAGGACCCAATAAGCTGTAATTATCGAGAGATACAATAACGATTTCCCCGACACGTTCAGAAGTCATGGAGATCTGGCGTGCGCTTAATGATCTTAGATCATACGTTGGAATTAGTATGAGGGAGAAGCTAGAGATTATCTTAGGACTTAGATAAGGTCGTGGCACTGGGAAAGAAACGGTAAAATCGAGTTGTTGGGTTGGCCGGAGAGGGCGTCCAACCGGAGCGACGTTCTAGGGCCTCCTCGAACCCTGGGTATATCTATTACGCTAATAGCGATAATAGACCGCTTCTTCGAAGATAGGCGCAAGAAGTGTTGCTGCCTCCGTTAAGCGACACTCGACCGATCCACACACCTGCAAGCGACCGACTCGATATTCATCAGCTGATTCCCATCGCTTCCACAAGACCCTTTTCACTGCATCCTCAATTACGCAAATTATGTAATACAATCTATCACAGTATTTTAATTCAATATTTGCGAATCAGAGTCGTAAGCTCGCGCATGATTGAACTGCGCATGAATATTCTGCGCATATAGGGCTGCGCAGTTTTCGAGTAGAGCTGCGCAGTAGAGTTCTGTGTTCCTCCGAGTAAAGTCTTGTGGGACGTATCTGATAGACTGATCTAGTTGCTATTATTATTATTATTATTATTATTTAAAAAATTAAAATAATTCAAGAAAGTTCAGAAGTAGGTATAGACCTGAAGTCAATAGTGATTGTGTGGCAGCCCTGAACTTAACGTTAAGGTTTAAACAAATTAATGATCACAATGACAGGTTGTAATGACGTAATAAAGATTTCAATTCGGTGTATTTATATTAGTATTTTGTTAACTCGTTCAGTTTTGGCCTCATTCAACTATTGGGAATCAAGGAATTTATATTGTTGGGATAAGAAAGGGATGTGCAGGAGAAGTGATGGGTTTTAGATCAATCTAGAAGTCACCGTGTGTTGCTCATTCAAACGATACACTCGTCCCACAACACCGCTCCGACATGGGTCGCTGATCAATCTTCTAGCAACCACTCCAGATGAAGAGCTTCACCGAGACATGATACATCACGATTCGCACATAAAACCTCAAACTGACTGATAAACCCATAGGTAAACCCATAAACCCCAACCACATCCACTAAGCAAAGCTCTTCACAAGGGCCCATGAATGCCCAAAATTTTTTGTTCTGGGCGTTACTCGTCTTCTTACAAACAATTGTCCTCCATACATCCCTATCTTTGCGTATATCTTTTGTTTCCTTTACGTCCATAAATCTTTTCTTGCAAGCTCTTGTGTTTTTACAAATATTTATATCTCTTTGCTTTAGAGTGTCATTCACACATTCCTACCATTCTCTCTTCGATCTCAGCAAATTTCTTTCACATTTGTCAATCCGTATTTTTCCTACACCATATATTTTAAGAACCCATCCATTCCTGACTTTGTCCATTAGCGTTTTACCGCACATATTTGGCAGGAATTGCACGCCAACCACATTCAGTTTACTCCTACCTTTTTCTTGGTATATCCAGGTCTCGCTACCGTACAGCACAGTGGGTACAAACTCAGAATTATATATCGCAATTCAACTTTCTTCGTTACATTTTTACTTCTAGTAATAGTTTGTTCACTGCCGATAATCCTTCTACCCTCGTTTTTACGTCTGGATATCTTTGTATCTAACTTACTCTCAGAAGTAAATGAACTTTCAAGATACACGAAATCATCAACTTGTTCTATCCACTATTCGCTTAAGGCAATTACGCATATTGTTCCCTAACTCTTCTTCAAAACACAACAACTTTTGTTTTATTCACGTTAATCTCAAGACCCATACTCTTCATGCTGGTATCCAGTCTGCTCATCATTCTCTGCAAATCATTAACTGATTCCGCTGTAACAATCATGTCATCTGCAAACGTCAGTCCATGTGCTTTCACTGTCCCAAGATTAACAACTTCTTCATCTAAGAAAGCCAATCTTAGGCATTCGTCCATGTACTCGTATATATTGAACATTCAGGAGGATATAACGCAGCCTTGCCTGACGCCATTTTTAATATCAAACCAATCGCTCTGTTGTCCATTTACTCTTACACTCGCTTTACTACCATAATATATTTCTTTTATTGCTTTTAGAAGTCAACAATTTACTCCATACTCTTTCAGGACTTCCCAAAGTTTAGCTCTATCCACCTTTTCGAAAGCTTTTTCCAGATCATCAAATGCACAGAAAACTTTTTTGTTTATTCTCAAACTTTTTTCGATGATCTATCTCGAGCTAAATATCTGATCCGCGCATGATCTCCCTGGTATAAATCCATATTTGACTTCCAAGATCCTTCCTTTAGTTATTCCCATGACCTTACCAATAAGTATTGTGGTAAATATTTTGCCCACGGTACTTAGTAAGCTAACTGCTCTATAATTAGTAGTTACCTTTATCACCCTTTCCCTTCTAGAGTGATACAATAATCGCGTTTTTCGAATTATTTGGAACTTCACCGTTCTCAGCACACATATTCATAAATTCACTCAGCCACACAAACACATATCCGCCATCGCTCATAAGAAATTCAGCGGTGGTATCATTTATACCAGCAGCCTTACCATTCTTTAGTTCTTCAATTACGGATATAATATCGCGGATATTAATTCTTCTCTCGCCATCTACAACGATATTGTCTATCGTATCATCTTCTGTGTCACAGTTGTTATGCTCCATAGCTTGACCTCCATACAATTTCTTGAAAAAATCACTCATACAGTCTTTCACTTTGTCCGTAACCCATACCATTTTACCATCAGCTTTCTCAATTCCGACAAACTCAATGTTATTACTTCCTTTCCTAATCTTCTTAACCTATTTCCAAAATAGTTTCTTATTTCATTGAAAACCATTTTGAATTTTTTTATCTTCTTCTGCTTCGATCTTATTCTTGCTTTCTTTGAATAGTATCTTTGTTTTTCTGTTTCAATCCCTATAATCATTTTCTAGGCAAGTCATCTCCTCATTGCTAAGACCTTTAATAATCAACTTTTTGAAGACGCTTGCTTTCTCTATATCCATGCACCCTCTACATCTTTATAGCGTAATTTCGTCTTCTAGTGTTCTCTATGATGTTCTAAACATTTATTCAGCTTTTCGTTATATACCATTTGTACTACTGGTTTCTGCAAATTCTCTATTTAAACTCTCGTCTGCTACGACTTATTATAATTAATTCTTCTTCTTCTCCATGCTTGACCAATGTTCATTGTTGAAATTATGAGGTAGTGATCCGTTCCACATTTAGAGCCTCTCATAGCCCTTATATCTCTTACTAGCCTTCTCAGTCTCTCATTCTCTGTAATGAAGTCAATCATACTGTAGCTCTCGCCTCTACACCAAGTATACATGTGCATCATTTTATGTCTGACCCAAGTATTTGTAATAAACAAGCCTTTCTGTGAGCATAATATAATTAATTTCTCCCATTTACCATTCGTTTTCGGGTCTTCGAAATGACAAAGTGCCCTGCCGGTGTCTTTACGTTGCACGCTCACCCAGCTGTTCATATCTCCGAGTAGAATGATTCTTTCCCCAGGATCACAAATACCTACAATATCATTCAATCAGCCCAGCTGGTATTTTTTACATAACTACTGTCACCATCAACTGGAGCTTAGCATGCTATAATAAATAGCCTTCTGATTCCCACTTCCATTCTAACCCGTAATAATCTAGGAGATACGCATTCATACTTTTTGATATGCGTTTTTGCTCTCTCATTTACAATCAGACCGACTCCTTGGCTACCATGTAATTCATTTTCTACTCCTGACAAAAGTT
>JAUMHM010000004.1:352401-374591 GCA_032362435.1 Melikaiella ostensackeni
ACGCCTGAATGGGAAAAAGTTGAAGTTGAACTTGATCAAGAAATCGAAGAACTAATAGAACAATTCGAATCCAAGATCCTAAGAATTTGTTTCTAGAAATTGTTTATAATAATCAAGTTGAATATTTGTTGTATTCTTTCTGCTCTAAAAGTGCAGATGCAATAATTCCAGTCGATAGTGAGTTTATTTCTGTATTTTTTCTTGAGATAAAAATTCACAAAGCTGAAATGGCCAATTTTGTCACAGTGTTCGATTATATATTGTTGCTCTGTGACTAAAATTAAAAAATCGCAAACTACAATTCTCTTAAAAATTTAATGCTGAGAATTTCTAAAAAAAACTTAAAAATCAGTTAAGAAATACGACCTGTGGGCGATTATGAACAGTAAATTCCTATTCTAGATCAATGTGCGTCCGTGAGATGGGTGGCCACAGGGCACGAAAAAATCAGATCGACAGGCTGGCAAAATCCTCGTGTGTCCTGAGGACGTGGAACGATCCAAGAATGACAGATTTCTGCATCCATCTCGCAAGTGACTTGGCATGTTTTGTTTTTGGCACGCAGGTATGGCTTCGAGGTTACGAACCAGTGATAGTTTAGCACCTTCGAGAGCACCGATTACTAGGGATGTTCCATTCCGATTCGATTCTTTAAAAAATCGATTTTTTTGTGAAAAGATTCGATTTTTGAATCGATTCTTCGCTGTTCGATTTTCTTGAGAATCGATTTTTTACCCCCAGAATCGAAGAATCGATACTCATTCCTTTCCTGTACCCTAACTGCATCTGCCCGTACTAAGTTTGACGTCTTCGGTTTGACCAGAGAAAGCCAGAGACGATGCACTTTATGGCTCTTTCACAGCTCGTAAGTCAGACAGGCCTGTCCTCATGCAGCAATTTTCCGATTAGTTCTTTCCCATGGAGACTCAATGTCACCAAGGGAAAGAAACAATTGGAAAATTTCTGCATGTAGCAGACAGGCACCAGTCTGTCTGACTTACCAGCTGTAAAAGAGCCATTAGGCGACGGCCTCACGAATCTACCCGAAGGTGCGCGAAATTTCACAACACTGCCTGTACATATGGTCCAAGGCTGCTACCTTCGTTTTGCTTCAGCCACATTTATTACTCTGATTAAACCACGTGTCATGCGAGATTTGTGAGCTGTGTGTAAGCTGTATGTAAGAAAATAAATATATTTACGAATAAATTCTTGTGCATTCATTTGGGAAAGACGACTAAACCAAGAATTACATAACAAATGATTAATTATAAGCAAATAATTACAAGGAAAGTACGGTAATTCAGAAATGTTCAATTTCTAAAGATCGATTCCTGCAGAATCGATTCTCTTTTTTTCTTATTTTTACGTGGATCGATTCTCTTTCATTCGACTCAGATTCGATTCAAGAATTGATTCTTTTCGAAGAATCGAACATCCCTACCGATCACAAGGACAACCATTTTAACCAAATATCCTGGGTATACTTGTGTCCTGGGTATTAGTATGTGTGTTAGCTCTCTTATAAGGTCTCGATACCTCGCCGCCTTTTCCTCCTCCTTGCCTGTGATGTTGATGTTAGCCGAAGTCGAGGATTCGATCATGAACATAGTTCGTTTCTCTTTGTCAAGGAGTACGATGTCAGGCCTCGAGTGTTCAATACGGACTACTAGATCAAATTTGTAGTGCCAGTAAATTTTGCAATTCTCGTTCTCGATAATTGATTCTATCTCTCTGGGAGCGTTTGGCAGGGCAGGGTTAACACCATAAGAGTGACGGAGATGGTAGTAAAGCACTCTTAGGGCCGCATTGTGTCTGGAATTGTGTATGGAAGTTTCCGTGCATTTTCTTGTCGTGAAGCTGTTTGAAGAAGTTTTTGACCTCTTCTTTCTCCACTCAGGCTCTTGAAAG
Organism: Melikaiella ostensackeni; assembly: GCA_032362435.1. Taxonomy (NCBI): domain Eukaryota; kingdom Metazoa; phylum Arthropoda; class Insecta; order Hymenoptera; family Cynipidae; genus Melikaiella; species Melikaiella ostensackeni. The sequence continues at coordinate 354,313 of JAUMHM010000004.1, forward strand.
TGATGCATCTAGATGGGGTAATGCATTTCCCTCACTTCTCATGTTGAGATCCAGGCCAAGGATGTCGGCCGCCTGCTCCACGGCTTTGCAAAGGAACGCTCCTTTGCCAATCATCTCGTGGTTCCTCACCATTTTAAGGAGAGGACTTCTACTATTTGCCACGATGTGAGCTGTACCCAAGGTAATTCGGTCATAAAAATACTGCATATTTAGAAGTCCGCTCTCGCCCTACGGCGTGGGATGTATAAGTTCGAAACGGACGAGTTGATATGCAAGCTCTCCTGCATATGCATGATCTTACGTGTGGCGGCATCGAGGGCTATGAGCTTGTGCTTCAGCCATGGAACCACCCCAAATGAATAGATTAGAGCTAAGACGGCAAGCATGCTAGTTGCAGATACATTGTTCAATGCCGACAGAAAGGAAGACTAAAACTGTCGTAGAAGACGCTCCTATCTGCTTCGGAGAGTCTCCTTCACTGATGTTATATCCTAAATGCGACTCTCTGGCACTCCCAGGTATAGGTAGGCCTCTCCAGCGCCAAGGTGTCTCTAATAGCACTCCCATTCATAAGCTCAGGTTCATCGCAAACGCTAGCAAGTCGTCCTCACTTCAGATGAATCTTGGCACACCTGTCCAATCCAAAGTCCATACCAATTTCTCGTGTCTACCGCTCGACGATCTTCAGAGCATCCTTGAAATGCTGTGTTGCAGAAGCATATATCTTCAACTCATCCATATAAAATATATGAGTGAGCTTATGCTTACCATCATTTGATCAGCTGTGGAGGTACACATGAGAATTGCGTAGTGCGAGAGAAAGTGGCAAAAGTGTGATGCAAAAGAGAAGAGGTCTCATCGTGTCACCCCGAAAGACGCCCCTCGGAAAGGTGACAATGTTAGTTGTCCCACGATGATTTCTAGATAAGATGGTAATTTTCGTTTCCCAAAGGAGCATCAATCTCTCTATACATCCTGCTATGTGTTGATGAGCCTTCAGATTGCGCTTGTAGAATGCAGCGTCTTCACAGGCGCACCTGCCGATTAGCAGATTCTTTTGACATCTTGCTACGCCTCTTTTTGATCTATGTTGTTCGTAGATCTCTCTCCACACAGGTCCAATCATCCGAAAAATCCTGTCGTTCAGAATAGCTGTAAAGATCTTATACAGCGTCTTCAGACAAGTTATTGGCCGTTAGTTCCTTGGGTTGGACAAGTCGCCTTTCTTCGATAGGAGTACGGTGCGTTCTAACACCAGCCACTGCGGAAAATGCGTCTCTGACTTCAAATATGAGGTGAAGATCTGGGCCAGATGTTGGTATGTAGAAGTAAACTTCTTTCATAAGAAGTTCTGGACACCATCTGGTTCGGCAGTGGAGTGGATGTTCGTGCCCTTCAGTGCTATCTTCACGACTTCGACAGTGATTGGTGGAGATCGCTCCTCGGGCGTTATGAAGCTGTCGCACGGTTCCTTAAAACGAATGATGTTCTCAATGTCTTCATTCAATGTATGTCGAAGTTCGTAAATCTTCCTTCAAAAAGTCTCGACCTCCTCGGATTTGGCCAGATTTCTCGCAGAAACAGGGAGTTCGCTAAAGGGACGCGATGGGCAGAAAGAAACTGTTGATTCTCCCTGACTCATCCCTCCCTCTTCTGTATTATTCTCTTTGCGTCAGATAGCACACGTATTTTGTCAACAATGTGGAACCTCAGTTAGTGAGCGAATTTTTGGACCCGTACCGTGAAAGGCTTATTAGATGTTATGTAGTCGACCACACACTGAATACGGGACACGTTCCGCTTAGCCAAGTCAATCTTCTCGTTCAGTTGATGCAAGCGCCTTTTTGTCTGTTGATCTACCGTCGGCTTTACCACTTGATTTGAATCGGCCAAAGCTCTCGCCGCATCATAAACTGAACAAGTGATGTTCCAGAAGTCGGACACATTTCAGCCAGATCTTGGGACTTGGGAGGAACATAAATCTTAACGTTCCCCTTGTCCTGGAATCGCCGTCATTTCTCTGAGGATGCCTGATTTCCGCGGTTGGTCTTAATGTCGCTTCCTCTTTTTTGCCAGCGGCTTGTTCTTGCAGCGTTCGGGGAGGGGTTTCGAGCACGTGTCCTATTCGCAAAAGGTTGCCGACCATATAGTGTGCAGGCATGTCATGTAACGTCTACGATCAAGGATAATGCTGGCATCGTAGCAATTCATCAAGTCATCCCTCAGTCGATCCGCCCACTCAAGACGTCGATTGTCTCGCCGATTCGTCATCGTGTTTCCATTAAAATTATTTGTAGCAGCCCGAAGTCTAGGGCGATTGTCACTGTTTGCCGACTCATACTCCCATACTCTGGGAGGTTACCATCTGAGAGGTATCCATCCCATGGACACCGTAAAGGATACTTGGGGCTTTGTCCTTCGGGAGCATCCCAGGACAATTGTCCACGACTGCATTCTTATTTTTTATGTTCATTGAGGAGCCGAAGCGCTCGTATTGAACATTTGCTAGCGACTTGAATGACAGGCCGTGACTTCAAGGAACAGAGGATCACTCTCGGGCGAGTCAGCTCATCACCTACAAAAGAACAAGACGACAGATCCAAGAGTATCCTGGCTACACGTATGGATGAGAGTCTCGTATGTTCTATATAGCCAGGGAGATGACATCTAGGGTTCCAAACAGTCGGTGTAAAGAATTCGACATACAGCTCGTGGTCAGCCATATTGGTTTCCACGGGTCGTGCGCTGTCGTCTGCTCATTCCATCAGTACATTCAGGCCCAAACGAAGGCCCTGGCACCCTCTCTCGGATCCCTAGATTAAGTAAATCTAGTGTCGATCATCTGTGCATGTCGTAACGCACGGTGAGGCTGAACCAACTTTAATTGTAAGGTCTTTGCATATAAGATTGTCCAACTGATTATATGTAATAGTCTATAATCCCACAGACATTTTAAGACCAGAAACAAAAAAATCCATCGGGCCCTTCTTGGAAAAAAGTCGACTTTTATGTTCAAAGTATTTGAAAATAATACAAATTCTAAGAATTCAATTGCAAGATCCTCGGATATGGGATTTGCGAGCTAATTATGGTAGTCTGTAATCCTATAGACATTTAAAGACTAAAAACAAAAAAAAATCTATCGACCAGAAACAAAAAAATCCATCGGGCCTTTTTTTAAAAAGTTTACTTTTATATTTAAAGTATCACAAAAAAAAGATTCTAAAAATTTGATTGCGCGGTCTTTGGAGATTGGAATTTGAATTGATTAGGGTAGTCTTTAATCCCACAGACATTTTGATACGAAAAACAAAAAAAGGCCATCGGACCCTTCATGAAAAAATTCGCTGTCAAAATATTCAAAACTCAAAAAAAATCTCAAAATTTAATTGCAACGCCTTTGCACATGAGATTATTCTACTGATCAAGGTGGTCTGTAATCCCACGTATATTTTAAGACCAAAAATAAAAAAAGCCATTTGACTCTTTGGAAAAGTCGATTCTTATGGTCAAAATATTCAAAAATTAAAAATAAATAAATCACAATTTTCATTTATTTATGAAAACAATGTTAAGGCTCTGACTAGTGTTACAGAATTTTCCGTGAGACTAACCCGGTCAAATATAGTGCTAGGGCTAGAGTTACGGGAAATTCCATAAATCAGCCCTGAACGAGTTGGAAAGGGGTTGGTCTTATGGAAAATTTCGTAACGGTAGACAGTTCGTACTGTTGATATCATAAATTACACATTCTAAAACTTAGGATGTTAACAGAAAGCAATTATGTCCTAAAAGTTAATAATTAATTGGACTATATACTGAACAAAATAGTTTCTAAATGGAATAGAGTAAAAGATATACACATGAGAAACTATTTTGTTAAATATATAGTCCAATAAATAATGAATTTCTGAAATATTAATGCTTTCTGTTAACATCCTAGGTTTCAGAATATATCACAGACTACCATAATCACTTGGAAAGTCCCGTATGCAAAGACCTTATAATTAAATTAATTTTTTTGTGATTTTAAAATACTTTGAACAGAAAAAATCGACAGGTCCAAAAAGTGCCCAATGGAATTTTATTGTTTCTGGTCTTGAAATGTCCATGGGATATTTTAATATGTCTCGCGCTGCGCCCTCGGTCCTGGATAATCAACTTAGTTATATTCATGCTTAAACATTAGGTGATGATGTAGATATAACTTTCTCAAAACTCCTTCGCGTTTGAGGAATACTTTCTCATCATGACACTCGCACTTCGCGCTCGACAATGCTTGAGCTTAAATTAAATTTTATACAACTGACACTTTACATGATATTTTTATACCCAGGTAAAAAATTGTAAATCAAAGCGAAAAAGAATTAAACAAGAAGCACCCAAATCGAATACTTCCCAGCATAAATTTGCAATATGGGAGAAACCATGAGAAAAGTTTTATTTAATACAAAATTGCTAAAAAAGTGTGTTTTTAATTGGTAATAAAAAAAGTCATCGCCTTTTGCTTTGTTTAGCTATAAATTAGAATTTTCGATTTTCTTATGGCATTTTTCACGTTTAAAACAAAAGCTATCATTGCTATTGCAAAATGATTAACAGTTATTTTGTAGAACTTTTGGAGGCAAATAATTTGGTCTCTTGTCTATTTGTCGTATCTAGCGCGGTTTCGTGGGAAAGTTGAATTATTACTTTTCTCAGTTTAATTTTTCATGGCTAAAACCATAAATATTGGCAGTAGAAGGCTGAATAACGAATTTGACCTGTCTTTTTGGACCACAAACTAGTGTGCAAAAGGAAATTTGAATTAGAAAATTCCTTCGAAAGTTATCAAGTCGTCAGAATACAGACAGACGGACAGACAGACATTTTTGTAAGAACCATTTTTTCTTACTCAGGGGTCTCAAAACGTCGAGAATTGACGAAAACTGGATAAATCCAAATTCACATGAATCTAAGACATTCCATAATAATTGATGAGAATGTGAAAAAATATCTAAGTTTGATCACCAAATTTTTAAAAATAAATTTTGAAAAACTGATAGGGTCTCTAGAATGATAAGAAATAAGAAATTCACACTATGAAACCAGAAAAATTTGTTTATCACTTTGATAGTCTTGTCTGGTCTAGGTTTGGCTTTGATCAGCTTTCTGAGATAAACAAATTTTTAAATGTGTATCAACAAAATTTTGTGTACAAACTTCGAAAAATTGACAAGGTGTCTATAAAATTGAAACAAATGAAATTAACACTATTGAGACAAGTGTTTTCTTTTCCTATCGACTTGCGGTAGTTTAGTGGGTAGCGTACGCGGTTTATAACTTAGGCGGTTAGGGCTCGATTCTCGGTGCTTGCGAATTTTTCGCGAATGCGGTTTTCTAGAATTACATTCAATATGTAAGCTAGGATACTTCAAGAACTATCTATACGTTTGATAATTAAAAATTTTCAGTTACTGAAAAGCTTCTTATTTGGATGGTCAAAATAATCTCTGACAAAGATGACCTTTTCTGAGTTTCACTTTTTATGGCCAATATTTTTTTCCGTCTAACATTACCTTTATGGTTAAAGTTACTTCTACAATTAGTGCTGCGTTCGAGCGAGACGATACGAGAATCGATCGAGAATTTACTTAATCTCGGTTTTCCATACGATACTCTAATATCGTCTCGTTTCATTCGATCGAGATTCTTAACAAAACTATCTATCATAACGAGAGTCTCGAATCTCGTGATCTTAATCGTTTTTTGTACCAGGTGTTTTTACAATAGAAATTGTAATCTTAAAATTAAACACAAGAAATTGAGACTTCGTGTTCTCAATAAATTTTACAACAATCTTTTTTTATTATAAGAATATTAAAAATAACAATCTTATTTAATTTTTTTCCTATAGAAAAAAGTGCATATCAATATATTTATAATTGATATTTTTTTTATTAAAAACTGAAATGTTATAACTATACACTGTAAGCCTCAACCAATCTTAACCGAAAGGTCGTTCGAGATAAATGATATTTATTAGATATTGCTTCATGATGCAATAGAAGCATATTTCATATAAAAAAATCCTAACGCGACAAAATTTTTCAATATTTAAAACTTTTATTTTTGGAAATTTTTCTAATTATTCGAGCATCGTTTAATTACAATCTGTTATTATAATAACTGGTAAATGAAATAATGTTTCAACAACTTTTTGTGATGAAAAGGGCTTTTTCAAATATACAAAAACCAATGTAGATTATATAGCTCTCGTTTTGGAACATAATTTCAAGATTATGTTTCACTCAATTTTTAAACAAAAAGATTTTCTACCAAAAGAGATGAATTTTCAACAAAAAAGTTAAGTTTCAAACAAGAAAGATGAATTTTCAGCCAAGAAAGATGAGTTTCTTACCATAAAAGATAAATTTTTAACCAACAAAGATGATCATGAATTTTCAACTAAATCGTTGAATTTTCAACTAAAAAACGTAAGTTTTCTACCAAAAATGGAACAGTTGTCTTTTAAACCGGAAAAGATGAATTTTCAACAAGAAAGTTCATTTTCGATCAAGAAAGATGAATTTTCAACCAAATAGTTGATTTTCAAATGAAACAAGATAAGTTTTCAATAAAAACACAGAAAATTTAAATTTTCGATTAAAAAAATTATTTTTTCAACCAAAAATGAAACGAATTTTCAAGTATTTCAATCAAGAAGATGAACCTTCAACCAAAAAAGACGAATGTTTAACAAAATAGTTAGATCCTCAACCACAACTGATTACTTTTCAACAAAACAGTTGCATTTTTAACCAAAAAGGATAAATTATCAACCAAAAAGATTAACTTCCTACCATAAAGATGATTTTTCAACTAGAAATGATAAATTTTAAATTAAAAATATAAATTTACAAATGGACTAGTTACATTTTCGGTGAAAAAAATTAACTCTCAAACAAAAAAAATTAATTTTCAACAAAATAGTTCAGTTCTCAACAAAGATATGAAGTTTCAACTAAAATCATGAATTCTCAATAAAAAAGAAAGAGTTTTCAACAAAAAAGTTTAGCTTTCAACCAAACAGTTGCATTTCAAAACAAAAAGGATGAATTCTCAACCAAATAATTAAATTTTCAAATATAAAAGTTAAATTTTTAACCAGATAGTTGAATTTTCAACTAAAAAAGACAAATTTGCAAAAAAAAATAGAAAAGTTGAATTTTCGATTAAAAAAATTATTCTTCAACCAAAAATGAAATGAATTTTCAAATATTTAGATCAAAAAGATGAATTCTCAACCAAAAAAGACGAATGTTTAACAAGATTCTTAGATCCTCAACCAAAACTGTTTAATTTTCAGCCAAACAGTTGCATTTTTAACCAAAATGGATGAATTATCAACCAAAAAGATTAACTTTCTATGAAAAATATGATTTTTCAACAAAATACATGAATTTTCAACATAATAGATGAATTTTCAGCTCGAAAGAATCAATTTCAAATAAAAAATATGGATGTAAAAATGGAATAGTTACATATTTAGTGAAAAAAATTAATTCTGTACCAAAAAAATGAAATTTCAACAAAATAGTTTAATTCTCAACCAATGATAAGAAGTTTCAACTGAAGTCATGAATTCTCAATAAAAGAAAAGAATTGTAAACAAAGGAATTCAGTATTCAACCAAACAGTTGCATTTGTCACCAAAAAGGATGAATTTTCAACCAAATAATTCAATTTTCGAATGAGAAGGATAAATTTTCAATCAAATCCTTGAATTTTCAACTAAAAAAGATGAATTTTCATCTAAAAAAGTTAAATTTTCAACAAAAAAATAGAAAAGTTAAATTTTTTGTTTAAAAAATTATTTTTCAACCAAAAATGAAACGAATTTTTAAGTACTCCAATCAAAAAGATGAATCTTCAACCAAGAAAGACGAATGTTCAATAAAATAGTTACATCCTCAACCAAAAATAATTTTCAACCAAGTAGTTACATTTTCAACCAAAAAGGATGAATTTTCAACTAAGAAGATTAACTTTCTACCAAAAAGGACTATTTTTTTAAAAATACATGAATTTTCATCATAATAGATGAATTTTCAACTATAAAAGATCGATTTTCAATTTGAAATATAAATTTAAAAAAGGAATATTTACATTCTCAGTGAAAAAAATGAATTCTCGAAAAAAAAGAATTTTCAACAAAATAGTTTAATTCTCAACCAAAGATATGAACTTTTAACTAAAGTCATGAATTCTCAATAAAAAAAAGAATCCGTAACAAGAGAGTTCAACATTCAACCAATCAGTTACATTTTTAACTGGAAAAGATAATTTTTCAACTAGATTTTTGAAATTTTGATTGAAAAAGTTAAATTTGATACCAAAAATGAAATAGTTAAATTTTCGTTTAAGAAAATTAGTTTTCTACAAAAAATGAAGCGAAGTTTCAACATAATACTTAAGTTTTCGACCAAAAAGAGATGAATTTTTAACTAATATACTAAATCTTAAAAAAATGAATTTTCAACAGAAGAATTCAACATTCAATCAAATAGTTGAATTTTACACCCGAAAAGACAATTTTTTAACCAAGAAGATTGATTTTTTACCAAAAAAGACGAATAATCAACAAAATACATAAATTTTTAACCAAATAGTTGAATTTTCATCTAAAGAAGATAAATTTTCAACCAAAAACGGAATTGTTAAATTTTTGATTGAAAAAATTATTTTTCAACCAAAAATGAAACGAATTTTCAACACAATAGTTAAATTTTCAACTAAAGAGAAGAATCTTTAACCAAAAAAATTAATTTTTAACAAAGTAGTTCAACCTTCAACCAAGTGGTTGAATATTTTTGTCCAAAAAAGATTAATTTTGTAACAAAATATTTAAATTTTCAACCAAATAGTAGTACTTTTAACTGAGCAAGATAAATTCCGAACTGTTCCGAACCAAAAATATAATAGTAGACTTTTGAACCAAAAAAAATTGACTTTTAACGAAGAATAGTTGGACTTTCTTAATGGGTTCTATTAATTTATTTCGCATTCAAGTGAAAAAACGAGAAAAGGGAGAAATTTCTTGAAAACAAAGAAAAGAAGAAGAATTCTTCGAAAAAGGGAAATAGGGAAAAAAGTGTGAAGTCTGAAATATGAAGGTGATTTTAATAAAATTCGTAGGTCTTTTTAAGATGAACAATTTTGTCTCTAAACATTTTTTTCTATTTTGCACAGATTGACCGGAAAATACATTTTTTTATTGCTAATAACATGCGAATTAGAGCGCAGTGAAGAAACAGGTTTTTAAAATGGTTTACCGGAAATGGTTCATGGTTCATACGTAAATGGTTCACACGGCCCTGATTGTTTACATCATAGAAATTCTTGGAAGAGCATCACGGTCATCGCAGGCCATACCCGAGACCACCGTTGAATGGAAGTTCGAGTCTACATGTCCAGCCATGTATATTAAATTTTTGATAGTCAGGGAGTCGAAAAACGTGCGATAGTTGTTAGGAAATAGCGAAAATTCAAGTTTTTATAATTTTTTGCAACTTTAAATTGAATGTGGGAACGTAAGGAATTTTATGACAGGGTCTTCACTATACAGTTACGAAGCTAGTTGCAGTATATAACTTTTGCTGCCAATGCCGGCCCTAGAAATATTGTTTTTTTTTTCATAAAATAATGAGAACTGTGAAATTTTTCGTTATTTTCATGTACAAAATCAGTGCGGGTGAGGAAGGAATTTTTTTAAATTAAACTTTAAAGGAGTCATTTTGGACCGAATCAACTATTTCAACCTCTTCCAATTAGAAATTAGAGAAAAAAGTTTTTTCGCTGCGCCCTAATGCGGATGCATCCAATCTTCAAAGCGGTTTTTGAGGGTTCATATACCTAAAAAGTAAATAGAATTGCGGAAAATGCTCTTTTCATTAATCAGTCTTCATTATTAAAAAAGGTCCATCCTTTATGATAACAAAAATCTATATTTGTAAAAAATACAGTAAATTAATGTTATGTATTTCTACTGGAACAGGTTCATACGGCCCTGACTGTTTACATCATAGAAATTCTTCGATGAGCCTCACGGTCATCGCAGGCCAAACCCGAGACCACCGTTAAACGGAGGTTCCAGTGTATCTTGAAAAAAATTTTCTTTTTACTTGAAGAATGCTTTTTTCGTCAAAAATACTTCCTTTATAGCCCAATATGGGAAAATGGCAATTTTTTTTCCACCCTGCGATTCAAAATTTTCCAAAATTTATAAAAACACTTAGAAAGAAACAAATAAATAATGTCAGAGTTAAATATTTATTTCCCTTTGGTTGATAATGAATTTTTAAAACCAAAAATTCAACTATTCCAGTTATTTTATTTATTATTTCAGTTAAAAATTCATCTTCTTCGGTTGAAAATTTTATCATTTGGTTGGAAATTTCATTATTTTGTTCGAAATTGAACGATTCTGAAAAAAAATTTCATTCGGTTGAAAATTCAACGATTTTGTTGAAAATTAGTTTTTTGGTTGAAATAAACTGTTTTCGATTAAAAATTTCATCTTTTTTGGATGAAATATGTGAACCATTACACCGTTAGTTGAAGATTCATCTTTTTTCGTTGAAAATTAATTTTTTAATTGAAAATTTAACTATGACATTTTTGGTTGAAAATTTATATTTTTTAGTTGAAAACTCATATATTTTGTTTGAAATTCGTCTTTTTCCGGTGACAAAATTAATCCTCAAGGTTGAAAATTAATCTCTTAGGCTTCAAAGTGAACAATCTTGATGATAAATCGTCTTTCTTGCTTGAAATTTCATCTATTACATTTTTTAATGAGAATTTATCTTTTCGGACAAAAATTTTATTATTTGGTTAAAACTACTTTTTTTTGAAAACTCGCCTTTTTGGCGTGAAATTTTAACAATGTGGTGGATTTCATTTCTCTCTTGACTGAAAATTCAACTATTTTGATGAAAATTTTCTTTTTCGTTGAATATAACTGTTTTTGATTTAAAATTGAGCTGTTTTTTAATTGAAATATCAACTATTACATTTTTCGTTCAGGATTGATCTGTTTCCGTTAAAAATTAATTTCTTCCAATTAAATATTGAACTAGCCCATTTTTGGTTGAAAATTGATCTTGTTTAGTTGAAAAATCATGTATTTCTTTTAAAATTAATCTTTTCTTGCAAAAAATTATGTTCTTGGTTGAAAATTGATCTCTTTGCTTTAAAATTCAACTATTTTGTTGAAAATTCGTCTTTTTTGATTCAAATTTGAAATGTTACATTCTTTATTGAGAATTGAACTTTTTTCGATAGAAATTTCATAACATAGTTGAAAATCAACTTTTTTGTTGAAAATTCGCCTCTTTGGCTTGAAACTTCGAAAATCTGGTTCATTTTTTTTATGTCTTGACAGCAAATTCAAGTATTTTGCTGAAGAATTGTTTTTTGGTTGTATGTAACTGTTTTTTATTTAAAATAAAAATATTTTTTGGTTTGAATATGTGAACTATTACACTTTTAGTTGAGGATCCATCTTTTTTCATTGAAAATGAATTTTTTAAATTGAAAATTTAACTATGACACTTTTTGTTGAAAATTGATCTTTTTTAGTTGAAAATTCATATATTTCGTTTAAAATTCGCCTTTTCCTGATGAAAAATTAATTTTCCTGGTTGAAAATTCATCTCTTAAGATTCAAATTGCACTTTTTGGTTGAAAATTGATCTTTTGCAGCTAAAAATTCATGTATTTTTTTAGAAATTCATCTCTTTGCCTTCAAATTGAACAATCTTGTTGGAAATTCGTTTGTTTTCGTTGAAATTTCATCTATTACATTTTTTAATGAGAATTTATCTTTTCGAACAAAAATTTTATTATTTGGTTGAAAATACTTTTTTGTTGAAAACTCGCCTTTTTGACTTGAAATTTTACAAGCTGGTTGATTTTATTTCTCTCTTGACTGAAAATTGAACTATTTTGATGAAAATTCTCTTTCTCGTTGAATATAACTGTTTTTGATTTAAAATAAAACTGTTTTTTGGTTGAAATATCAACTATTACATTTTTCGTTGAAAATTGATCTTTTTCGGTTGGAAGTTCATGTATTTTGTTTAAAATTCATTATTTTTTGGTAAAAAAATATGTTCTTGGTTGAAAATGTATCTCTTTGCTTCAAAATTTAACTGTTTTCTTCAAAATTCGTCTTTTTTGGTCGAAATTTAAAATATTACATTTTTGAGTGAGAATCGAATTATTTTGGATAAAAATTTTATCATTTAGTTGAAAATCAACTTTTTTGTTGAAAATTCGCCTTTTTGGCTTCAAACTACAACAATCTGGTTGATTTTTTTTCCGTCTTGACTGAAAATTCAACTATTTTGATGAAAATTCTGTTTCTCGTCGAATATAAGTGTTTTTGATTTAAAATAAAACTGTTTTTTGGTTGAAATATCAACTTTTACATTTTTCGTTGAAAATTGATCTTTTTCAGTTGGAAGTTCATGTATTTTGTTTAAAATTAATTATTTTTTGGTAAAAAAATATGTTCTTGGTTGAAAATTTATCTCTGTGCTTTAAAATTTAACTATTTTCTCCAAAATTCATCTTTTTTGGTCGAAATCTAAAATATTACATTTTTGAATGAGAATTGAACTGTTTTGGATGAAAAATTTTATCATTTAGTTGAAAATCAACTTTTTTGCTAAAAATTCGCCTTTTTGGCTTGAAACTACAACAATACGGTTGATTTATTTTCCGTCTTGACTGAAAATTCAACTATTTTGTTGAAAAATTGTTTTTTGGTTGAATGTTACTGTTTTTAATTAAAAATAAAAATATTTTTTGGTTGAAATATCAACTACTACATTTTTTATAAAGAATTCATCTTTTTTCATTCAAAATTTTTGTTTCAATTAAAAAAGAGGCTCGGACGACTAGCCAAGCTCATGGAAAATATTTGAATACTCATCCCGAATTTCAGGACGACGAGACACTTCGTAAAAAAAATCATGTATCTTGTTAAAAATTCATCTTTTTTGGTAAAAAATTATCTTCCTGGTTGCAATTTCAACTATTACTTTTCTCATTGAGAATTCATCTTTTTTGGTAGAAAGTTGAACTTGGATATTTTTCTTTTTTATTCTAAAATTCATGTATTTTGTTGAAGATATGTCTGTTTTGGTTGAAAATTAATTCTTTCTAGTTGAAAATTCATGTATTTTGTTTAAAAATCAACGTCTCCTAAAAAAATTTTCGTTGGGCTTAGAATATTGTAAATCTTCTAGAAGTAGAAGTGGTAACTTGGTAAATTTCAGAACACTTTTAGAAAGAAATAAATAATTTTCAGCGCCAAAGAGATTTATAACCCAAAATGGGAAAGCTGGAATTTTTCTTCTACAGTGAAATTCAAAATTTTCTAAAACATTCCTTATTTTAGAAACATTATGTGAGTCATCACTAACTAACTAATTAAATTTGGATATATATTCCTAAAATACAAAAGTAACTTAAAAAAAAACGATAGTTACTTTTTTTGGGAAATGCAATTAAGAAAAAGGTACATTTTGAATCGGTAACGATATGGATAACTACTTACTTTTTTCGTGATGTAACGGTAACGATAACTAGTTCCTTTTAAAAAGTAACTTACTCATCACTGCTTCTAATACTGTCACAGTTTCTGTAATTTTTTTCATTTCAAAAATTTTAATATTAAGATGTCATTTGTTTTGACTAAGCAAAGTTTAATTTCAATAATTTCAATTGCAATCAATTTCTATGTTGATCAAGTAGTAACTTCTGATTTAGCAAAATCTTCACGTCGTAGGTGTTTTTGCTGAGGTTATAAACATTACTTTTCTAATTTTTTTTTAGTTCGCAGTCAAATTCAATTAAAAAATGGTAAAAGTTTGCCTCATCAGAATTTTTAAAAAATTCGAAGTTAGTTAATTTCTACATAACATGGTAGCGTAGTAAATTTCGATGTAGCTTATGGCCGCGCAGTAGTATTCTATTGCACATATGGATGCGCAGTAAACTTTTTGCATATGTATGGCTGCGCAGTAGATACCTACAGAACGTACAGCTGCGCAGTAAACTTTTACAGCACTTATACCTGCGCAGTAGGGTTCTGCGACAGTAAAAATCTCATAATAATCTAATCTATTTCACAGAAGGCATTTATTTGCTTATCAGAAGATATAAATACTAAAAAAGATAGGGCGGCACCAATTCCCGTTCACTTCTTCCCGATTCTTCTTCCTTGACTTCAAATTTTTATTGGGATTTTTTTTTGCGCCGTCCACCCGGATTCTTTTCTTTCCTTCAAGCGTGGATAAAAAAGACACTATACTTTGGCGAAGTCTTTGCACATGTAGGTACGGGATACGATATATAAATTACCCGTCTGATCCCTGAGGGCCCTGAGGAAGCAACGGGACTACTCGGACCCCGTGGTTGCCGATCTTTGCCGGCCAGGTCCGATCTCGACTGCCTCCTCTCGTGACAGTAAAAAGAGAAGGGGGAAGAGGGAAAGGAAGCAGAAAAGCAGAGAGACAGAGAGAGAGAGAGAGAGTCGATCGGCAGCTAAGATTGTGCGGAGTTACGTCAGCATCTTATTGGTACGCTCATAGGTACATGAAGCGGTCGATCAAAGGGACCTGGGGACAACTCGTTTAATGGCCACACGCCAATACCTTCGACAGAAAAGCCCGAAATCGGGAATCACTCAGAACGATCAGTGCCATCGCTTTTTACCAAAACCGGTTCTCCCAGGAGACTCGGATTCAGCTTCCTCTTCCGCGTCAAATAAACGTAATTCAAAATTCCAGAAGCTAATTAAAAGATGTCCCGGTGATTACCTGCGCGTGCCGCATACTTATCAATTTTATTGCGTAATCATCCAAATCGTTAGATTATTTTATTTACTTTCCGAAATATCATGTACATGATCGAAATCAAAGCCGGAGACGTCACGTCTTACAAGAAGAGGCCGCGAGTTGCAGGACGCAGATTCGACTGGAGTTTTGCAGAATTAAAGTGCATTAAAATCCATTAGATCCATGTTTTTTCTTTCGATCCAATAGGCCTTAGTTTCCGAGATATCAAAGTTTGAGTATTTACGTTTGAGCGCTCATCTCGCCGTTGCCGGGTGTGGACCTCTCCACTCGTCACTGCCAAGTGTGGACCTCTCCACTCGCGAATGTCGAGCGCGGATCGTTCGCAAAAGCGTAAATACTCAAACCTGAATATCTTGGAAACTAAGGCCCATTGGATCGAAAGAAAAAATACGTACCTAATGAATTTTGATTCACTTTCATCCTGTGAAGCTGCAGTCGAATCGGCGTCCCGCATCTCGCGACCTCTCCTTGTTAGTACTATTATTATTTATTATTATTAATCTAAAATGATTTCAAAGTCTGAGGTGATCAGAGCTGATTTTTAGAATGTAGGGCAAACGTACTTCATAAAAGAGGACAAAACATAGGACATGGGGCTTGAAAAAAAGGAAAAAAAATAGGGCTAAAATCAGAATCCTATTTTTCTTCAAAACATTAAATTTCAACGTCATTTTTTGAAATTTATACAATAAGCAATTTTCGCGCTTTGTTATTTTACAACTTTATTCAAAAGTTCAATAACTTATCATTTAGAGGGCCTAAAAAGTTTCAAATTTCGGACTACCCACCTTTTGTATGTCACACTCCCCCCCCCCCACCCCAAGAAGAAGCCAAAGAAACCTTCTTTCAACTGTGTCAATAACAGGCCAAAAAATGCTCTGAAAACAGAGGAATTAAAAGAATTTTTCACGAAAACAGGGGAATAAATTGTTTCAAACAAAATTAATGTAGGTACTATATTAATTGGAATTTGAAATGCTTTGAATTCTTAAAATTTCGAATAAAAAAAATTAATTTTTAACAAAATAGATGATTTTTTAACCAAAATGTTAAATTCTAAATCAAAAAGATGATTTTTCAACAAAATATATAAAGTAACCAAAGAAATGAATCTTTAGCCAAAAAATGAACTTTTAACTAAATAGATGATTTTTTTATCTAGCAGTGGAACTTTCAACTAAAAAAGATTAATTTTAATTCAAAAACGGAATAGTTTAAGTTTTAGTTGAAAAAATTAATTTTTTACAAAAAGCAAAACAAATTTTTAACATAATAGTATTTTCAATCCAAAAAGGTTTCAATTTGATTGAAAACTATTCAATTTAACAAGGAAAGACGATTTTTCAAACCAAAATGACAAACTTTAAACAAAATAGTTGAATTTTCAACCAAGAACGATTTCTCAGTCAAGAAAAACAAAAGTTTTAATCAAACTATTGAATTTTCAACCCAAAACAAAACGCATTCTCTGCAAAACAGTCAAAATTTCAACAAAAAGATAATTTTAAATCAAATAGCTTAATTCTTTACCAAAATAGTTAAATTTTCAACATAAGAGTTGAATTTTCAGCCAAGAAAGATTTGTCAGTCAAGAAGACAAAGAATTTCAACCAAATAGTTAAATTTTCAAGCCAAAAACACAAATTTTCTACGAAAGAGTTGAATTTCCAAACAAAAAAGATAATTTTTGACCAAATAGTTAAATTCTCTACCAAAATTCAAAGTTGAATTAAAAAAAAACGAATTATCTACAATACATTCGAATTCTCAACTCAAAAATATGAATTCTCAAGAAAAAAGCTAATTTTCAACCAAATAGTTGAATCCTCAACCAAAACAGATTGACTTTGTACCAAAAAGTTACATTTTTAACCAGCAAAGATTATATTTGTACCAAAATAATTGAATTTTCAACAAAACCCGAAAAAAGAAACTAAAAAAGATTTTTCAGTCAAAAGAGACAAATTTTAACCAAATTGTTGAATTTTCAGCTAAGAAGTCGAATTTTCTACAAAACAGTTTTTCAACCCAAAAATATGAATTTTCAACAAAACAATTGAATTTCCAACCAAAATGTATGACATTTTAACAAAATTGTTGAATTTTCAACTAAAAAAGATAAAATTTCAACAAAAAATGAAATTCTTGAATTTTCAGTTAAAAAAACTAATTTTCAACCAGAAGAAGCGAAATGTTAACAAAATAGTTAAATTTTCAACCAAAGAGATGAATCTCCAACCAAATAAATTATTTTTTAACAAAATAGATTGACTCTAAGCCAAATTGAGGAATCAAAAAATAAAATACGGAAAAGAAGAAAAAAAAATCAACCAAATGGTTGAATTTTCACTCCAAAAAAGACGAATTATCCACAAAACTGTAGAATTTTCAATGGAAAATTTAACTGCAACCAAATATTTGAATTTTCTACAAAAATAGTGGATTTTTGAACCCAAAAAGACGAATTTTCAACAGAACAGTTTAATTCTCAACAAAACAGGATGACTTTCTAACAAGATTCTTCAGTTTTCAACAAAAAAATAGTTTAAACAATTCATGAGTATGATACTATAATTTATATTATCAAAAATCACCAGTTGTAATATTTTGAGCAATAAGCAAATGAAAAATGTACAAAATTTATTGAAATGCAAATCTTGATAATGATTCTGTTAGAAAAAAACTGACTTTTTGAGACAAAAAAATTATTTAAACAATTGAAATCTGCTCAAATAATTGAAAATTACTTAACAATATTGATAAATATTCCACTTCACTAACAATAATAATTTATGAAAAAAACGAGGATAAAATGTTCAAAACTGTAGATTACGTGCAGAATTGACATTTTTGGACTTAGAAGCACTTTTCGGGACACCGTGGGGGTGTGTTAGGAGTCTCAAAAGCATATGATTGAAACATGGAATTCTCCACTAGAAAGTCCTCTGCAAGTCCTATATCTTTCCCTCAAATTTTTCATACTCACAGAACTCATTGCAAAAATTTCAAAAAGTGATTTTTTCCCATGTACTCGTATTTTACATGGGAAATGCAGGGTGCCGTGAGGCAGCAGTAAAAATCAAAATTAAAGAAAAATATATGGAATTTCTTTTTTCGGATATGGAACCGAATGGAGAAGTATGTTGCTCTCCAGCAAAACAAAAAAATGTTCAATGCATTTTTGAGACACCCTAATGGTAACCCTACTAAAACCGCTCATTTTTGCACTGGTGCAAAAATCTATTTCCTCTTTATCGAACCATTTGAATTCTTTGCCTCTCGACCTGCGATAAATGTTTTAAATAACTAGTCTCTTATCCTAGATTACTTTCATCTTTATGAGAATACTCCAGTCGCTATGACGGGAATGTAATACAAAGTAAAATAAAGGAAAGTAAAGAAACGTACATTCTGGTATATAAACCAAGTGTTTGTGAGCATCAGTTAATAAAATAATTACCTCTAGCAATAATAACTATGATAATTGCATAAAAGAGTCGCGGACCTTATTAGCAGTCCTGCGTGTTCGACATGCTCGCTACGGACACTTACTGATCCTGAGTACTTAATATTATATGTGCGTATATATCTATATACATCATACACGTATATCTAAATATGTGTATATGTTTCTGCATCTTCTTCGTCGCGGTTGGTTTCCTTCCCTCGGCCCATTGTAATTATAACTATTCCGAATTAACGACCACGCGAGCCGCCATTTACATCTACAAGTATATTCCGCGGCATTTCCCTTTAAAAGCGTCGGTGAAGGCAATACTGTCGTAAACGGTGATGTTTATGAATCGCGCTGAAAAAGAAGACAGACGAGCTGGCGGGTTGCGGTCTTGCAACCCGGAGAAGAAACGAAGGTGAAGCTAAACATTTTACGTGCGGTAATCATATAGGTCGACACCCTAGCTGAATAATGTTATTATCCTACTTGTCATTCGCGCTAAAACTTATCTCGCGGATTCATAAACTCAGAGATCAAATTATAACAATTTTGCAGTACTACAGAACTCTACTGCGCAGAAATTTACGACGTAGAAATTTATTGCCCATCTATAAGTGCAATGGATTACTACTGCGCAGCTACAAATGCCATAGGTCGCTACTGCGCAGCCTTATATGACCTAGGAAACTACTGCGCATGTATACATGCAATATACTACAAATACGCAGCAACAAATGCCATAGATCGCTCCTGCGCAGCCGTAGATAACCTAGGAAACGACTGCGCATGTGTATCTGCAATAGATTACTACTGCGCAGCCACCAATCCCACAGATCACTATTGCGCAGCTGTATATGTCCTAGGAAACTGGTGCTCATTTATACGTGAAATGGATTACTACTGCGCAGCCACTGATACCATAGATGGCTACTGCGCAGCCGTAGATGACCTAGGAAACGACTGCGCATGTATACCTGCAACAGATTACTACTGCGCAGCCAACAATCCCATAGATCACTATTGCGCAGCTGTATATGTCCTAGAAAACTGGTGCTCATTTATACGTGAAATGGATTACTACTGCGCAGCCACTGATACTATAGATGGCTACTGCGCAGCCGTAGGCGACCTAGGAAATTAATGCGCATGTATGCTCACAAGAGATTACTATTGCGCAGCCACAAATGCCATAGATCGCTCCTGCGCAGCCGTAAATGACCTAGGAAACGACTGCGCATGTGTACCTGCAATAGATCACTACTGCGCAGCAACAAATGCCATAGATCACTACTGCGCAGCTGCATATGTCCTAGGAAACTACTGCGCATGTATGCCTGCTATGGGTTACCACTGCGCAGCCACAAATGCCATAGATCGCTCCTGCGCAGCCGTAGATGACCTAGGAAACGACTGCGCATGTGTATCTGCAATAGATTACTACTGCGCAGCCACAAATGCCATAGATCGCTACTGCGCAGCCGTAAATGACCTAGGAAACTGTTGCTCATTTATACGTAAAATGGATTACTACTGCGCAGCCACTGATACCATAGATGGCTACTGCGCAGCCGTAGATGACCTAGGAAACTAATGCGCATGTATGCTCGCAATAGATTACTACTGCGCAGCCACAAATGCCATAGAGCACTACTGCGCAGCCGTATGTGTCCCAGGAAACTACTGCGCATGCATACCCGCAATAGGTTACTACTGCGCATCAACAAATGCCATAGATCACTACTGCGCAGCTGCATATGTCCTAGGAAACTACTGCGCATGTGTGCCTGCTATGGGTTACCACTGCGCAGCCACAAATGCCATAGATCGCTCCTGCGCAGTCGTAGATGACCTAGGAAACGACTGCGCATGTATACCTGCAACAGATTACTACTGCGCAGCCAACAATCCCATAGATC
>JAUMHM010000004.1:374691-386251 GCA_032362435.1 Melikaiella ostensackeni
TTTTGACATTAACGTCTTCAAGCGTATTTACGTAGAACACTTTCAGCTTTCAAGTGACTATTTACTTATTACGCTAGCATTTTTTTGGCTGAGTTGTTGAGCTTCAAAGGCAGATGCCTACAATTTTCTCGCCGATAGTAGGTCTCATGCGCCTTGAGATATGATTGCTATATGAAAATAGCCATTATTATGTTGAAGTGTTTAAGCATTACGACGGACATCGTCCCAGCTAATTATCAAAAAATTTTGACTTTTTAATTGCAAATATCTTAGACCTCGATATATGGAGAGTTAGGCCTGAGTGAAACGCATTGAGCTCTTTGGTCTTTACAGCGGACGCTAGGCGCAGGCTTAAGTTGCTTAAGTGGAGACACTTTGTGCGATGAGAGGGAGAGAGATCGGACGCTTGCTTCTTTCCACTTCTCTCTTCCTCTCATCAATCCAACTCCGCTACACTTCTCCCGATACCCGTGTGAAGTTGGCCCACCAAAGTTTTCAGAAATTTTCTTTTTGCATACGTTTGTACGTCGTTTGCACTGCTGTAAATCCAATATTTTCGTTTGTACCCTCTTGGTTACGAAATCAGGGGCAAAATTAATTTCGAGGGGCTAGCTTGACGAATCATTCTAAAGTATAAATTTTTCAATTTTTTTGTTCATACGATTGTACAGTTTGTGCATCCAATATTTTCGTTTGTATCCTGTTGGTTACTTAGCTAGGGGCAAATCAAATATTCGTATCATCCCCTCGAATTAAAAATTTCTTTCTGCATGCGTTTGTACTATTTGTACATCCAATATTATTAATTTTTGTTATTAATTTTTTTTACTGTAATAATGTTGCTATATGTTCATGAGAATTTCATTGCAAATTTGCCATTTATTTCTCATTTAAAATATAGTTTAGAATTCGTACATATTTGAACAATAAAAATATGAATTAATATACCAACGGAAATATCCTTTTTAAAAAAAGGCTAGTTAGGCCAAGTGAGCGTATCGCAAACCCGATCATCATCCGAATTCATCTTGCTTGGCAGCACAAATTATTCATCTGAATTTTTACAAATTCCTGAAACACACCGTTATGGTCATGTATATTTACAAAACCTAAACCTTGCTTGTCGAACGAAAGCTGTCAAATGTCTCTTCGATATTTTTCTAACAACTGTATGGATCAACATTATCTTCAAAATTCTTTAAACTATACTCCCACCCCAAAAATTTATTTCAAAGGCACCAAAAACTTACCCATTGCTAATATAAAACAATTTATCTCACATGGATCCATCCAAAAAAAACAAAACAAAAAAACAAAATTAATGTCGAAAAAATCGACCAGCTAAATTTTGGAAGACCCGAAACTATACAAACATACGTTTGTATACATGAATTCAAAACATTTAACGAACGATTTATAAAAACTATAATATGTAGTTCTATTGATTTTGATGAACACCCTTTCTATGTAAAAAGTAATGGGAGCCAATTCAGCAAGAGCAGTCTCTGTCACGCGTTTTAATAAAGATAAATTTGATAATTTGAATTGAAAATGGTAATGAGAGGACAACCGTCAACGTGAATTGGAGAATGTTCATTTAATTAACCCACATTTATCAGTCCGTAAGTATTATTTTGTTTCTTACTTAAATATCGCCGCTCTTGTCGCATTAGCAAGGGGTGTATTTGGGGATGGTAGATATACATATGTTTTTTTTCGAAGCGGAAGCATAGTTTTAAGACTTGCGAAGATAAATTGTTTGATTTCTTTTGACTTCAAAAATATTTGGGGTGTTTTGGGTGGATCCAACTGGATAACTCAGGGTTGGGCCCCGCCAACCCCTGGCAAATCACATTAGCGGCAAGTCATATTGCGGCACCAGTCGATCGGAAAAATTTGAAGTCCACAAAAAATTGGAGAAATTGCAGCAAGTCACATACACGTGGGAGGGAGACGCCTCTGTGATTCGTCGCAGAAATAATTCAAGTCAAACCACTTATTTTTGCTAATTTTTTGTGGTCTTCAAATTTTTGCTTATGAGAGATACAGCAATGTGAAGTGTTGAAAATGTTACTTGCGGCCAATTTGACTTGACGACAATGTGACTTGCCACAATGTGACTTGCCACAATGTGACTTGCCGGGGTTTGGCATGATTCGGACCTGATAACTTTTGTTTTTAGATGTTAAAATTTTTGACCAGGGTGCAATAGATAGAGTATTCGGCGTTGTGTGCTTCTCTTCTGATGGTCTGTTTTATTAGGATAACTTTTGTTATATTAGTTAGGGGTGAGTTTTTAAGGTGATTTAAATATACTTTTTGGGTGGCAGTATATTTTCGGGTCTTCTGAAGCTTAGTTGATCGATCTTTTCGAAATTAAAATAAGGTTTAGCTTTTGTAAATATGCATGACTATAACGGAGTGTTTGAGGAATTTGCACAGATCCAGGCGAACAATTTGAGTCTCCCAAAAAAGCCGAATTTGGATAATGATCTGACTGGCGAAACGTTTACCTGGCTTAGCTAGCCTTTTTTTAAATTGGATATTTCCGTTGTTCTATGAACTTTTTGTTGGTTGTACAAATATGTACAAGTTCTGAAATATATTTTAAACTCAAAATGAACGGTAAAATTGCAACAAAATTCTCAAAAACTTGTAGCAACGTTGATATAATAAATTAATAATAATAAAAATCGCAAGATTTTCTTTGAAATCTTTCTAAGATTTTTAAAATCTTTGAAATCTTCCAAAATCTTTAAAATCATTCTGAAATATTTTGAAATCGCAAAAGATTTCTTGAAATCTTTGTAAGATCTTCGAAATCTTTCTGAAAACTTTGAAATTTTTACAAATTCTTTGAATTATGCAAGATTTTAGTTTGAGTTAAAATTCGTTTTAAATCTTTGAAGTATTTTGCAATATTCGGAAATTTTTGTGAAATCTTTTGAAATCGCAAAAGATTTCTTGAAATCTTTGTAAAATATTTGAAATCTGTGAAGTCTTTCTGAAATCTTTGATATTCTTGTGAAATTTTTGATTTATGTAAGATTTTAGTTTAAGTTAACGTTTGTTTGAAATCTTTGAAGTATTTTGCAATCTTTTGAAATCTTTGTGAAATCTTTTGAAATTGAAAAAGATTTATTGAAATTCTTGTGATGTATTTAAAATCTTTGAAGTCTTCTTTGAATCTTTGATATTTTTGTGAATGCTTTGATTTATGTAAGATTTCACTTTAAGTCAACATTTGTTTGCAATCTTAGAAATATTTTGCAAACCTTTGCAATCTTTGATATCTTTTCAAAATATTTTGAAATCGCGAAAGATTTCTTGAAATCTTTGTAAAGTCTTTGAAGTCTTTGAAAACTTTTTGAAATCTTCGAAATTTTTGTGAATTCTTTTATTTATGTAAAATTTTATTCCAAGTTAACATTTGTTTAAAATCTTTAAAGTATTTTTCAATCTTTTAAAACCTTTTGGAGACTTCATTAATATTCATTTATCGTTGATTTATGTAAAATTTCCGTTCAATTTAACGTTTATCGAAAAAGTTCACACATAAATCTGTCTTAGGTCGTAGTTAGGACGCATTTATCTTTTTTTTCTTTAATATACGGCAGCAGGAAATATCCATTTCTGTCAATGTAGAGGCACAAGGAAATCGCTACATTTGTTTGAAGAAAAATGTTAATATTTCAGATCTTGCCCAGATATGACACTTCCTTGACCGACCAGTTAGGTCCGGATGTATTGCTGGTCAGCCTCCCATGACACAAACCTTGCTAAGTCTTTGTTGGAAAAGTCTACTTGTATTGCTCTAAAAACAAAACTAATTTGTTGAAAAGTAGCAGCATCGTGCGTTTGTCTGTAAAGTTTGTTTTAAAAAGGTTCAAATTTAATTTTTCCACAGAAACTACAATCTGCCTCTCTGTATAATAACTAGCCACGTGGAATATTTGATTCTGACTTTGCTGCGTTAATGCCAATACATGAGAAGGAAGCTTAAAGATGTTGATTCTAATTTTTATTCTTTTTTTCTTACGCAAAAATTAATTCAATGCCCTCACCATCATGCTGTCTGGATGTTGAACAAATTTTCAATTTAAACAAATCTGATGTAGGTGATATCCCTGGGTGATAAATCAGGGTATGTAGTGTGCCTACCCGACGGATGATTTACAAAACCCGGCTATTTCTCGGTACATTAGTCATTTAATTATTTACAAACTGATAAAAGCGAAATACTTCAACTTTATGTCTCATATTTGCTTCAAGGCTAATTGGAATACCGTAACCTAATTCAGCCAAATACTGTAGACATTAGGGTGGCTCCAAAAGAAAAATGTTTTGTTGTTGTCTGACCCCCCTATTTTCTTTTATCTGGTGTGAAAATCATTGTACAAATATTTATAAATTAAAACAAAATAGTTATAAACAACCCAAAACTTAACATGTATACCAGTGATAGAAAACTACCCTTTAACTTTTAAAAACTACCCCTTATAACGATATTGTAAGAGTACTATCCTTGGAAAGTAAATGAAGCCTCTATAAAGGATAGAAAGTTTTGTTGAATAAAGCGTTTTCTAATTCAGATTTATTAGAGAGAATTGCTCATTCATGTAAAAACCTCACTACTTCAAGAGTTGCGTCCAAGAATAAAAAAATACTGAATATAACTTTATATTCTTTGCAGGGGATAGTTATTGCGTTCTAAGGGTAGTACCATAGTTTACATGAGGTGATATTACGTTTCAATAAGTCCCAGCCTCATTTTCTGATGTCCTAGTGAAACAGTCACACACTTTTCCATTGTCTTTAGGTTATTAAAAAAATTCTGGGATATTTGAGTAATATTTCTGATTCTTCCCCAGGATTTTTCTTACAGGAAATAATGTGAAACTCTGGATTCAATAACCCCGCATAAAATTTGCTGCGACGTTTCAGGCCGTTCAAGTTGGCCCATGATACCTTGAAATTTGTTTTTCGAAAATTAAATTTTGCAACATATCACTTTGTAGGAAATTTCATAGTGCATCTTTTGTGCTCTTGTAAAAAACTTTGATTTTTCATCGTTTCTGGATAGTATTAAAAAAACTGGATTTTTCAGAAAACAAAATTTACTAAATACTTTTACTTCATTGCGCTCCAACAGGCAAAGATCTTAAAATTTTTAGATCAAAGATTATCCTTCAAACTATTTTGAAGATGATGTGATGTTTGAAATTCATTTGTTTTGTTACAGAAAAAAGTTATTTATTTTTTTGTCAAATAGTATCAAATTAGTGCTAGGCAATTTTCAATCGTTTCGTTTATCGAGGGAATTTTGCGTAAGCCAAAATTTTCAGAGGGAGAAATGTTCATTAGGAAATAATAAATATAATAATATATAATAATATACTGGATATAATAGTATACTGAATAAAATTAGGGTAAGATTATTTTCAGTGATACCTACCATCATTTTATTGTCATACTTATTGCTTTCATGTAAGTTATTTGTCATTTTTGCAGCAGCAAGAAAATATTGAACACTTTTGAGAGTTAAAAGGCCTTGAATCACGGGTTAAACATTTGTTATTACTGTATAGAAAATTGCACAATTATTTTCACATCAGATGAAAGAATATAGGGAAGTGAGACAGCCGTACAAATATATTTTATTTTTTGTGCCGGCCTGGTGGACATCCATTTCTTAGTATTTAAAATAGTTATTTTATTATTTTTGAGTAAAGAATTTTGTCTCTTTCATAGATTGAAAGATATCTGAATTCTGAATGAAATGATAGCCGAATTAAGTCATTTCATGAATTTTTTAAGATGCTACTGCAAAAATAGTTGAAATTGCAAGGTTTTCTTCAATATTAAATCACACACAAAATAATAAATATTTTTCAATGTTCTTGTGCTTATGTTAAATGCGAGTTTCTGAACAATCGAGTAACTATGAACAAATTTTTCTAAATATATGAAATAATCAATCACGAATTTTTCACGAAAATTCCTTGAAATATGTATTAGTTTGATTTTTTTATTATTATTTTTCTACAAATGAGATGATTACGAATTTATCCAAACTTTTTATTCCAACTTCAACTTCTTGCGTAGTGTGAAAAGAGAGAAGTTTCTTCGATTCTTTAGAAAATTACCATTAAAATCAGCCCAAAAACATAAAAATGTTTGCAATTTCAGATTTTATTTGAAATTTAGGAAAACATCAAACATTACAATTTGAATTATTTTTGCAATAGCTTTTCGAAAAATTGACAAAACAACTTCACCCTGGCCTCATTTCATTCAGAAGTTAGATAGCTTCCACATATTCAGGAGAAAAATGTAAACTTTAATTTAAATCTAAAAACTAAACTAACTAAACTAAACTAAGCTTTAAATTTAAAATCATTCAGTTTTGAATGCTTTAAATTCAAAATTAATCAGCTATGAAGGATTTGCCATGATATCAAATGATATTTTAAGTGATTGGAGATGTTTTTCTACTCAAAATAAGAATTTAAAAAGTGCTTACGTCAAAAAATATATTCACTCTCACTTCCCGGTTTTGCTATCCAGTGGCATGGAATAATAAATCAATATTTTAGTTTACTATCGTTGTCTCCACTCAGAAAAAATGAAGATTGTCATTCTACTCTTTACGCTTATGGCTTTTTTGATTTTACAAGCAAATGTGATAAAATATAAGAACAATTTTATTAAAAATTAGAAACAATGTTGCGGAACAATTGATTTGCCAAAAAAAACAACACATTTTTATCAAAGACAAACCGCGAACTTTTTTATCCTAAAGCCAGATAAGAGCTGGGACATTCTTCGAAAAAGTGAAAAGCATTATTAACTAACTTCTGGCGATGACATTCGCAAAATTATACGCTAATTCAACTCTAGAAGTGGTCGAACATATTATTTTACAATGTGCACAATGCACAATGTTGTGCAATGAGAAGACTAACAGGACATGAAGAAACTCCCGAGATACTTTCGCCCGTGACTTTTCCTGCAAAATCTTCAATCTATTTTTTTAAACAAAAGAAAATTGGCGATATTTATTTTGGATATTTAAATGTTATCAGCCGTTATTATGCTCCAGAATGGGCTCTAAAACTGGAATATGAACCAAATGATGCAGCAGAGCATGCTTTTATAGGAATGCCCAATGGCGATGCTTTCATTGCAATTGTCCAACGTTTACGACATAATATTAATACTAATGACGAACTTCCTGAAGAATATCGGTGTTCTGTATTATACGAAAATGTCAAAATGTTTCGTAGCAAATCTTCAGACTCTCAAGTCGGTTGATTGCTGGTACCATGCGTCTAGAGGTACAAATGCCAGATGAACATAACCTTTATGTAGGAGTTTGGTTTCGTTCGACTCTCTTTTTCTCCCTCTCTTTCCTTTTTGTTTGTACATTTATTGTACATTTGTCTCTAATGAGCTGACAAAGTGGGTGGTCCCGAAGTTTAATTTTGATTTGTGAACTTTTTGGGTGTTAATTTCTCAGTACACAAAAAGTTTTCAGAAGAAAGTAGATTTTAAGTCAATCTTCAATAAATTTTAAAAAAGGGACCTTCAGCGAAGATTCGTTCTAATCTGCAGGGTTGCCCATGAATACTTAAGATTTATTTTAATTGAGGTGGTACGGGTAAACTCAATTTACCAAAAGGAATCTGTTATATGTACTTAAATATAGTTTACAAATTCAAGGAAATTAGCAATTTTTAGAAATGTGTTACTGTTTTAGATTATTACCCTTTTCTTTTTAGAAAAATGAATAATCTAAATAGATTGGTTCTAAATCAACCCACATAATTTGATCTTAGCACTATGGTCTATTCAATTCATTTGCCACGTTCTGCTTACAAAAATCTCGTAATATTCTTTTTTAGGTTCCTTTGATTTTACAATTAACTACAATGTTAACCTAGTACTTTAAAAAAATAAGGTTGCCTAAAGGTTTTACATAGATTCAGGTAAAAAAAATGATACCCGTGTTGCCTACAAAAAATGGTATTTAGAGGAAGATGCCATATACACAATATGTGCATTCTGTTATTATGCACCATTGAGTATTTTATATACTAACTCTCTTTTCCTCCCTCTTTTTTTGTCTCTAGTGAGCCGGAAAAGCGGGTAGTCTCGAAGTACAATTTTGATTTGCGAACTTTTTGGGGTGTTCCTTTTTCAGTAAACAAAAAATTTTCATAAGAAAGTAGAATTCATTTAGATCTTCAAAAAATTATGTAAGAGGGTTCAAGCATTACCACGGCCGTCATCCTAGCTGGCTTACGGGTTATCAATAAATCACGTTTTAGACCTCCCTCTCTTCGTAAAGGCCTTTCCTATAGTAAATGCATGTGAGTTTAAGAAGGTTGTCAGCTTTCGCTGACCCCCTCCTCAAGACGAAGCCCTACGTAACTTATGGACAACTCCTTATCTAAAAAATACGGGACATTAATAAACTAAAGAGTTGTGAGGACGCTAGTGTGGATGGTATCACGGTTGAAGTGCTCAAGTGCGGTTGCGAATGTTTGTTTGTGTGGCTGAGCGAATTTATATATGCTGAGAACGGTGAAGTTTCAAATGATTGGGGAAAGGCGATTATCGTTCCACTCTACATGGGAAAGAGTGATAAAGGTGAATGTACTAATTATAGAGTGATTAGCCCACTAAGTACCGTGAGCAAAATATTTACCAAAATACTTATTAGTAAGGTCATAGGATTTACTAAAGGAAGGATCTGGGAAGTCCAATGTGGATTCATGCCAGGTAGATCATGTGCGGATGAGATATTTAGCTTCAGACAGTTCATGGATAAAAATTTGAGAGCAAACATAAAAGCCTTCTGTGCATTTGTTGATCTGAAAGAAGCTTTCGATACGGTGGATAGAACTAAACTTTAGGAAGTCCTGAAACAGTATGAAGTGAATGATTGGCTCCTAAAAGCAATCAAAGCAATATATAATGGTATTAAAGCGAGTGTAAGAGTAAATGGACAACTGAACAATTGGATTGACATCAAGCAAAGAGGTAGGCAAGGCTGCACTATACGGGGACTGTCCAGAAGGTAAGAGTACTGTTGCCATTCTGGGCTGTCGGAATTTTTTTCACCAAGTTTGGCAACACTCAACATTACACTTCAGAGACAAAAAGACGGTCATCACAGTGGCGTCACACCAGTTTCCCACCCGCGAAAAAATTCAAAACTTCAATTTCGAGCAGAAAAATCATGGTTTCTGTATTTTGGGAACGCAAAGGGAATATTTTGATCGAATTTCTGCCTCAGGGGGATACCAGCAATGCAGAAATTCAAAACAAGCGGAGGGCAATGTTGACGAAGGAAGTGTGTGCGAAAAAATTAAAAACTTCAATTTCAAGCAAAAAAATCATGGCTTCTGTGTTTTAGGACTGCAGAGGCAACATTTTGATCGAATTTCTGCCTCAGGGGGAGACCATCAACACAGAAAGATACTGTTAGACTTCAAAAACGCTCAAGAGGGCGATTCAAAACAAGCGGAGGGGAATGTTGGCGAAGGAAGTGTGCCTGCTGCATGACAACGCTCGTCCGCACACAGCCTTGGCCACCAAGGCACGTTTGGATTCATCCGGTTGGGATGTTTTGAACGATCCCGCTTACTCCACTGACTTGGTGCCATCAAGCTACTACCTGTTCACCTACCTGAAGACTCGCATGGGTTATTAAAAAAAATTGCACTGATGAGGAAGTGAAAACAGAGGTCCTGTAGTGGGGAAAGGCGGTGGCGGGAAACTTCTTCGAGGAGAGCATCAAAAAACTTGTGCCACGGCTCACTACTTGCATAGAACGGGAAGGTGATTACGTGGAAAAATAGTTGACATGTATGCAAACAAAACCCTGTAAATTTTTTTCAAATACATTTTTTTTAATTAGAAAAATCGAGTACTCTTACTTTCTGGACATCCCTCATATCCTCCTGCATGTTTAATATATACATGAACAAATGCCTAGGAATGGCTCTCTTAGACGAAGAAGGTATTGTTCTCGGGGTAGTGAAAGTACGTGGACTGGCGATTGCAGATGATAAGATTGTTACCACAGGATCAGTCGGTGATTTACAGAGCATGATGAGCAGACTGGATATCATCATGAAGAGTATGGGTTTTTAGATTAACATAAATAAAAGAAAAATTATTGCATTTGAAAAAAGGGGTCAGAAAACAGTATGCTACATTGCCTTGAACGAAGAAAGGATAGAACAAGTTGATGATTTTGTGTATCTTAGGAGTTATTTACTGCTCACGGAAAGATAGATGCAGATACATCCAGGCGTATGAGCGAGGATAGGAAGATTATCAGTTCTTATTAATATACTAATTTACGAGCTGTTTCAAAAAATAGAAATGTCATGAATAAAGCTTAAATTGCAATGTATAATTCTGTGCTTGCACTCACTGTGCTGTATAGCAGCGAGACCTAGACGTATCACGAAAAAGATAGGAGTAAAGTGAACATGGTTGACATGCAATTCCTGAGGAATACCTGTACATGCGGTAAAATGCTAATAGACAATGACAGTAATTAGTGGGTTCTCAAATAATGTGGTTTAGAAGAAACATTGATTGACAAGAGTGAAATAAGTTTGCAAAGATGGTTTGGTCATGTCAAGAGAATGGATAATGAACGTTCAACGAATCAAGTGTATTTAGGTAAGGTGAATGGTAGCGTAGCCAGACGTAGACCGGAGAAGGAATGGTTGAAATGTGTGAGTGGGACTCTAAAGCAGAGAGATATAAAGCGTCGTAGAAACACAAGAGCTTGCATGAGAAGATGTATGGACGTAAAGGAAGCAAAAGATGTATGCAAGGATTAGGATGTATGAAGGACAATTGTTCATAAGAAGAAGAGTAGCGCCTGAAACGAAAGGTTTTGAATAATTATGGGGCCTCGTGAAGAGCTTAGATTAGTGGATGTAGTTGGGATAAAGAATATGGGTCTTCATATGAGTTTATCAGTCAGTTTGAATGCTTATGTGTGAATCG
This sequence comes from Melikaiella ostensackeni, assembly GCA_032362435.1. NCBI lineage: Eukaryota > Metazoa > Arthropoda > Insecta > Hymenoptera > Cynipidae > Melikaiella > Melikaiella ostensackeni. The sequence goes on from JAUMHM010000004.1 coordinate 385,726, forward strand.
TGTTGTATCATCGTCCTCTTTACCTGCACTGTTAGAAATTTCTATAGCGATTTTACTATAAATGTAATGGTAGCAATTTGCATATACGTATAGTAAATTTACTATACATGTTTAGTACTCTGAATTATGGGAAAATTAAAGTTTCTTGTGATGTTGCTTAATCTCTATAACTTATTCGAAATAAAAAGATCTGAATGCAAAACGTTTGCTAAAATATATCAATCAGAATTGAAATATGACGTGCAGGTGAAACTTTTCCCGAAAAAGCAAGCTAAAGGTGAAAATTCCATATACGAAAAATAAATTCTAGGTTAGTTTTGCATTTCTTCCATTTATTTTATTACAGTATCACTAATAATGAATTCAGTTGAAACTGTCAGAAAAGAAAATTATATATTATAATTCAATTATGAAAATTACTTGATCCATGATTTATAAAACTTGTAAACTGAATTCTAAGAATTATTACTAAAGATTTTACGACACATGTGTTGTAATTTAAGATTACTATTCCAGGAATGTAAAT
>JAUMHM010000004.1:412235-422549 GCA_032362435.1 Melikaiella ostensackeni
CAAAATGTCTTACAATCGTTTAAAATTATCCCGTGAATTCATCGGCTTTTGTTTTGCATAAGATAAAATACTAAGAGCAAAATACTGACAAGTCTTGTTATTTGAAAATAATCCTGTTTTCCGATGCTGCAGACGGTCAAAATCGAAATTATACTGTTCTAACGTAATTAATCTTGCTATCAATTCAATTGAATATTGAAATTTGGCATATCTTTCCCATTCGCGGACACTTGTATTATCAGTGTGACAGAAACTTTGGGCTTCATGCGGAAAAGTTTGAAAAATGGATTTGATCATTATTTTGAAGAAAACGGGCAAACTTTTTACCCAGAACCAAACATCAAACTTGCAGAGCTTGAAAGATTTTCTCCCCCTAAAGTTGGCGTCACAGCGACAAAAATCAAAGATGTAAAAAGTTTCACGCCATATCTGAGCAAGGAAGCAAAACAGTTTTTTAAAGATTATTTTGCGGAAGTTGGAACTAAAAGTGCTAAAAAGCGGATCAAAAAGGCTGCATTCAACAACAAAAAACGCGTTTCCTCCGCTGATGAATATATCTCTTCTGGCGATAATTAGGTAATTACTGTTAGATAGGTAATTTCTGTAAATAAAATCATGAAAACGTACCTGTCAAGTTGTGCTCAAGAAAATAATATAAGTATATCCTACATATAATTTGTCAATATATTGTAAAACTCTTTCGTTGATAAAATAAATTTCCATTTGAATATTGTACTTATTATTTTCCTATAAAGAGTAAAGTTGAATTAAAAGGAGAAATTAATATAACGAATAAATAGTTTGAAGAGGAAGGAACAGAACTAATTGATATTTTACCATTTATATATTAATTACTATTTGTTTACTATAAACTATGTTCTATTTATTTAGTTATTATTTATTCATTTACCTCTGACTAGAGTGTATAGATAGGGCCTGATTACACGCTGGCTAAACTGTCTATTCGTTGACCTTACAAAAGTTTTACAGTTCTGGCCAGCCCCAGACTAGTTCGTCTGATCTGCACCAGATTAGAGTCTAAACGGTCTAGCCTGGGACCAGACTAGCGCCAAAAAATTTTCCCAATTGATTTTTATCATTGATTATTATTACACTACTTATCCATTGTTAATAACAATTTAAATTATCCAAAATATTGTTGCACTTAGAAAATGAGCCATTTCCAAAACACTCAAATTTGTTATTTTCGGCTATAAAACTTTTAAAGAAGCAGTTTTTCCGAAGGTCATAACTACAGAGTGAATTTTGAAAAGTTGTGTTTTTTAGCGAAAAGTCGAGAAAATTTGGCGTTTTTTCAAAACCCATAACTCGGAACCTATTGCAGATAGAAGGTTGTTTTTTATGAGTTTTTTGCAGAATTTTGTCTACTTTTTTTTCGTAAAACTATTTCCGTTTTAGGATGTAATTGCAGCCGTCAATGCACGCAAATGTAATTTTTGACACATTTCCCAAAAAGGTCATTTTTACCCATACTTAAGACAATATCACGCGACCAGCGTTTTTTTTCTTTCTTTTCTTTCTTCTATATTTTCTTCGATTGAAAGTTTTTTGAGCTGTTCAATCAGTATACCTTAAAATTTTGTTCCGTCATCTTGAATTTTGCAAATCTGAGCTCAAATTCGAATTCAGCAATCTCAAAACCCTCAATACACTGAGTTTTGTGCAAATTCAAGAATTTCTTAAAGTTTTGCTTCGCAATACTGGATCCGTCATCTTGAATTTTTCAAATCCGAGCTCAAATTCGGATTCAGCAATTTAAAAACCTTAAGACACTAAGTTCTGTACAAAATAAAGTATTTCTCAAAATTTTAGTCCGCCATCTTGAATTTTGCAAATTTAAGTTCAAATTTCGATTCAGCAAACTCAAAAACCTTTAAACAATCGAATAACATAATTTTATTCGCGTTTCAAATATGGCTGAAAATAGCCATTTTTCCACTTTTAGGTTAGAATATCTCGAAATCCTGCTGTATAAGAAAAATTTGGATAACGGATTTGTTTTTAGGACATCGAAATCCTTTGGGGTCACCTAGTCCGGTCTTTGAGTAAAAATTTTATCGGCCTACGAGTATGTAATGCGTTTTATAAAAAAAATTGCATTCTAGACATTTTTAGTCTAATTTCTGGAACGCGTAAAAATTTTTCAAGTTCTGTCGGCTTAAATTAAAGTTAAGATTTCAAAGATTGCGTCCTGTAAATTAAATATTTTTGCTATAACTTTTCAAGACCATGAGACGAGTTGAAGTCGAGGTACAAGATTCGAGAAATTATTGAATTTTTAGAAAAAATTCTCACGTGATAGATCAACTACAAAAAATCGGAAATATCTCTCCTGAAGATCATTTGAAGCACAGTTACATAAGCTTTCTAACCGTTTAAAAAAAAAAGACGCCTAGCTGTACCTACGACCGAGTTATCGTGTTTCAAAGTCATCAGCGATTTTTACTGCCGCTCACGCTAGCAGTGCAGATAATTTCCGATTGTTGAGTATATTTTTGCAGATTCCTATTACCGACATTTACCGACACATGGTTCTTGTCCGTGCTAGATGGTTCGTCTTCCCGCTGGTAATGTAATTCCATGCCCTCATTTTTCTTCGTTATTTCTCCAACATAACGACTCGATTTGAATGCAGTTAATCACAGAAATAATGAAGTGCGTCTCACTTCCTCGGGATTATGCCATAATGTTCTGTGCCCACTCGTACGAGTGCAAATAAAAAAGGCATTTTACGATCGAGTCTCTCGACTTGGGAGCAACTTTCGCTAGAGGAGAGTAATTCGTAATTCATCCGAGAAGTGGTCTTAGGAATCGATATATTTGTTTTCAAAAGTCAATCCTTAGCCAATCAAGGCTTGAAATTGCATAAAAATGGTCGCCAGGTGTTTGCCCTTTGTCTATTTCCACTTTGGCATTCGTAAAAGTCCTTTTTTGTCTTTTTATACCATAAGGCAAGAACACCAGACAACAATAAGATGAAGCGTGTTCGTTCGCTTGAAGTGGCGGTGGCGACGATAAAAATTCCAAGTACCTTGCAATTACATCCACAGGTAAGCAAGCCATGTTTTCTACTAGGAAAGTCTATAAACGCTTCGCGGATCGGAACAAAGATTCGATAAACTGCGGAATGTTAATGAGACTAATGGGATTCTCTAATAGCGATTTGGTCTTCGAGGATCCACAGTGATGTTTAGAATCAGGAATTTAAAGAAGAGGCAAAATAATTCAATATAATAATCTACCATTTCTAGGGGTTGGATTTTCTCAATCCCCGGCAAGTCACATTGCGACATCCCTCATTCAGAAGAATTTGAAGTCCACAAAAAATTGGCAAAATTGCGGCAAGTCACATTTGCTGCAAGCCACATTCGCGGCATCTCTCATTTGGAAAAATTTGTAGTCCGCAAAAAATTGGCAAAAGTGCGGGAAGTTACGCCTGTAATTGGTCACTTAAAAAAATCTAAATCACACCCCTACCCTCTTACAATCTCTCAAGGGTCGCGGTAAGACACCGCTGAGATTGGTAGCAGAAATAATTGACGTCAAACCACTAATTTTGCTAGTTTTGTGTGGACTTCAAATTTTGCTTAATGAGAGATGCCGCGAATGTAACTTGCCGCCAATGTCACACGCCGCCGATGTCACTCGCTGCCAATGTCATTTGCTGCAAATGCGACTTGCCGCCAATATCACTCGCCGCCATTGTCACTTGTCGCAAATGTGACTTGCCGGGGGTCGGCATGATCTGAACCCCATTTATGCCTGTCCATATTGAAGCTCCTACGTTTCAGGTCGCTTTTCGCGCGTTTTTGTCCTTAAATTTTTTTCTCTGATTCAGTTTGACAGCTTATTACTATACGTCAATTTGACATCTCATAACATTTTTTTTCGCTTGAAGCAACATGAAGTTATTCCCCTTGCATGGAAATGCTTTATCGTTTATTTTCAAGTTATTAATTTTGCCCTTTGGATTAAAATTCTTGGATTTTTAAAATCGTAATGCACAATTTGAAAATTAATAATTTTCAACGACTTAGCTTCAAGATTTTAATTCAAGAATGCATCAATTTTTTAATGAAACTTGGAATTGTTTTATTTTCAACACATCAAATAATTCATTAATTTTGAAAGTTTCCAATTAGTAATCATATAATTTTCAACGTTTTTAGAATAATTCATTTTTAAAGGTTCATAATGTTTGAAATTCTTTAATTTTCAACTGTGAAAATGACAGTGATTTTTTGTCGACGGAAATCACATTTCTTAGTAAAAAAATCTATCCTTTCACATTGAATGTCCCTTGATATTACATGATATGATACATATTAATAATATATATCATCTTTAAAATTGTATTATTTTGAATGTTTTATTCTGGAATGTAGTCTCTAATTTTGAAGTGAGTAATACTGGATGATAGTTTATAAAGAAAAAAGTTTGTTATTGGGTCGCATTCTTACCGAGGAGGGGGATGGTTGAAAATTGAGGTCAAAGATAAATTTGATTTTTTTAAATTAAAGGTTCTTTTTTTGACTGAAAGGAAAGCTTACGTTTTTTTTAAATACCTTCAAGTTAAAAAATCAACGAATTATGACTCTTTTAATATCAATTTAAAAAATGTTATTCTCACATAAGCATCATCAATGACTTGAAAAAATGTTTAATAACCGGGAAATGACCAGAAATTTGTTTTTGTTTTTAGAGGCTACCCTGAAATATTTTTGATTTATATTGAGAATTTAACTGCTAATATCGTATAATAATTTTTAATTGATAGCCTTACTGATTCAACAATTTTAAATTGAAATCCTCCCAAATCGATTATAATTTCAAATTCAAATATTAAAAATGTCTTAAATCTTAAATCTTTCAAAATTGCAAAATTGCATCTTCAAAATCTTGATAGTCAGTTTCAAATTTGACAATTTTAGATTTAGATATTCTAAATTGTTTGGTTTCAATTTTAGTCGGTACGGTAAAATTCAATTATCCAAAATGGGCTTAAATTATTAAAAAGGCATAAAATTTGTTTTTTTTTCGAAAAATATGCAAGATGCGGGAAAATGTTTGGCAGAAAAATTGTTCTTCTTGATGAAACCTACAAAAAGTTTCTTTTTCCCCATTTTTCGATATTTCAAACCGTTTTTTGAGTACCTTCAAAATTGTGTATTTTTACTGAAATACTATTCAAAATATCAAAAAATGAAAAAAAAGACTTTTTATAGGTCTCTTCAACGAGAAAAATTTTACTTCGAGCTTTTCCTTGTATCTAGCATATTTTTCAAAAAATACCCAAATTTTTGTTTTTCAGAAAAAAGCCGACATTTTGCTAATTTTTTAGTTTTTTGAAATTTGTTTACGGAAGTGAAAAATTTGGGGAACCCTCCACAATAATAAAAAAGTAAAAGTCGCTGACTATTTTAGTCAGTTTTAAATTTAATAATTTTAAATTTAAGTATTCTTAATTGTTTGGTTTCAATCTTTCACGTACGTAATTTTCTGTTTTTAAAAATTTTTTGAAATCGTAGAATATCAAATTGAAAGACTTGATAGTTGCATAATTTATAGTTCAAGGGATTTGTAATTGAACAATTTTGAATTAAATGCCATCAGAATAAATTGAAAACAATTAAAAATCAAGAAAATACTTTGTCAAATTGAAGTCTTCAAAATGAAAATATTTTAGAACTTTACATTGGATATTTAATTATTTTTCATCTGAAAATTTTCCAAAATATTGAACATTTTAACCTCAACTTAAAAAAAAGCAATTTCAAAAATTGGAATCATAGAGATCTTATTCTATGTTCTTTTTTTTAAATTTTAATTCTCAATGTAATATCTTAAAATTGTCCGCATTTTAGTTAAAGATGTAAAAAAATTAATTATTTAAAATTAGAAAATATTTAATTGGAAGATTTCAAGAATAAATAATAATTCTAAATGAAGTGTTAACATTTAAGCGATTTGAAATTAAAAAGTTAAGAATTGTGTTGTTTAAAATTAAAATAGATAAAAATTGAACTACATAATATTTGAAATTGTTACCTCAGAAGTTAAATAATTTCTTTAATTTTGAATGGTTACAATTTTAGAGTACTGGGTTTTCATTTTGAACACTTAATTTTTAATTTTTCTCTTTCATAAGTTTTAATTTTGTAACTAAAATTAAAATGATTTGTTTTTCAAAAGTATGATTAACAATATGAAAACTTTTAACTTTTAAATCATTCAAATTCACTTAAAATAAATACAATTTTAAGGTTTTGAGTATAAAAAAGTTATAATATCACAATTATTGGTAATAAATTTTTTTTCAGTTTTAAATGGAGTTCGGATTCCTTTAATTTTCAACGTTTTGTATTAAAAATTTTTTCATTTTTCATGTTTCCCATTCAAAATTACTTCATTTTGAACGTTTTTTTAGAATATTTCAATTTTAAAGGATTATGTTTGAAAATTTTTTTATTTTGAACGGTGAAAATGTTGGCGAATTTATTGTTTGATCTTAGAAAAATTTATCTAAGTAATTTTAATGTTAAATTATAATTTTTGTGATATAATAACAATTTAAAAATCTAGAATCTTAGAAGCTTTGACTTTGAAACATTCAATTAAGTTTTCAATTTCAAATTGTCAAATTTTAATCGCTTCGAATTGAAAATTATTTCAATTCAAAAGTTCAAAATTTTTAATTCGTCAATTTTGAAGGCTTTTAATTAGAAATAATACAATTTCATTTCCTTCGCATTTTAATTTATCCATTTTCAAGATTCTAATCTGAAATTATTAAATTTTGAAATTTTTGAAATTGTTCTATTTTTGAAACTTTAATCTGAAATCATTCTATTTCGAGGTTCTTTCATTCAAACTAAAATTGTTTAATTTTAAACGCTTTGAATTGAAAATAATATACTTTCAACTCCTATCTAATGAAATTGTCCAATTTTTAAAATTTCAGTCCGAAATTTTTCAATTTTGAAAGCTTCTGAATTAAAATTTTTAATTTTCAAATTATTCAATTTTTAACGCTTCTATTTAGAAATGATTAAAGTTCAATTTCCTTTCATTCCATTCGAAATAATGTCCTTTTTCATAGTCTTACCTGATCTATAATTGTTTGATTTGGAATGTTTTCAATTCAAAATCGTTCAATATACTGTTTTGAAATTTCAAACGCCTTCAATTTAGAATTGTCAATTATTAACTATGGTTTCAAAAAAATTTAAACTCCCAATATTAAAAAATTTGCTTAGTAATGGACTCTTAGATTGTTTATATTCTTAATGTTAGAAAATAAAAATCAAGAGGCTTAAACGCGCGCCCCGCGCGCGTGCATTTACTGCTAGTTGTAAAATATTTTATTCAATTCCGAACTTACATTATCTTATTATATTATTTTAGGATCTCGTTATCGTTTTACGATCATCATTAAATAAAGGAGGATCAGAGGACATAATAAATGCAAATGATTGGCCTGCGGGCTTTTGAACGAATGGATTTTTTGCCGTACTAATACCTCCCTGAGGTGCAAACTCAGAGTGCTCAGCTTCTCCAAAGCCTCTCACAGAAGAAGTGGAGAGAAATAAAAAAAAAAGTAAAAAAAGTGAATAGCTGGTACGTAGCACCTGCCACCTCCTACTTGCATTGCCTTACTTAACTTCATTTACTTGTTCGTTACTCTACTAAGTACTCGCTGGACACCTGGACGTGCTTCTGAAGCTCTAGTGCTTCGTAATAAGCCACTCCGAAAGGAAAAACAAGAAAAGAAAATGTGAAAATAGACGGAGATCTACTGCCCGTGAAGAGAGGAGGCAGAAAAAAAGAGATTGTCGATAAGAGTTATTGCACGATGGGTCTCGACTGGCTTTAACCCAAAAGGGTTGAAAAAGTGTACATACGAAAGGACGTATAAAAGGACGAATAAAAGTACGTGCAAAAGTACGTACCAAAGTACGTGCTAAAGGGTGTACAAAAGGATGTACTTAAGGACGTCCCAAATTGAGATACAAAATGACGTACTTTTGTACGTCCTTTGGTAGGTCCTTTGATATCTCCTTTTGTACGTCGTTTTCAATGACATTTCCTGCTTAGAGAAAAGTGCCTAAAGATAATATTTTTTCAGATTAATGCATTAAACATGTAACTTACGAACACAGCGTGTTCATTAGACAAATAACATTATGCTATTACATACTACATATACACATATATAATGCATACACATTCTATAAGATGTACACATACTACACCACATACAGATGAATATATATGTGTATGCATTATGGTATGTGTATGTGTATAGTATGTAATAGCTGAATCGCACAATGTTATAGCATTTGTGTGTGTATATATTATAGAACGTGTATACAATATAAGTGTATATGTCATAGTATATTGTTATTTGTCTAATGAAGACGCTGTGTACATATGTCACATGTTTAATGCATTAAACTAAAATTACGTTGAAAATGACGTTCAAAAGGACGTACCAAAGGACGTCCCAAATTGGGATACAAAATGACGTACTTTTGTAGGTCCTTTGGTATGTCATTTTGAACGTCGTTTTCAACGTAATTTCCTACTCAAAGAAAAGTGCCTAGAAACTATATTTTTCAGTTTAATGCATTAAACATGTGACTTTTGAACACAATGTGTTCATTAGACAAATAACATTATGCTATTACATACTACACAAACACACATATAAACATATTATATATATATATATATATACACATACATACACAATATTATTACAGATAAATATATGTGTCCACATTATGTGTGTATATGTCATAGTATAATATTATTTTGCCTTATGAACATGCTGTATTCATATGTCACATGTTTAATGCTTCAAACTAAAATTACGTTGAAGACGACGTAAAAAAGGCCGTACCAAAGGACGTCCCAAATTGAGATACAGAATGACATACTTTTATACCTCCTTTGGTATGTGCTTTGGTACGTCCTTGTGTAAGTCGTTTCAAACCTAATTTTCTACTACAAGGAAAGTGCCTAATGATTTTTTTTTGTTTAACGCATTAAATATGTGACTTATGAACACAATGTGTTTTTGGACAAATAACAATAACGTTATACTACTACGCACTACAAATACACACATATAATGTATATGTTGTGAGCCAAGCCCTTGATCATTCTGCGGAGTGCCCCTGTCGCAATGGGCAATGTACGAAATGCCGAAACTATTTTTGATTTTTATGTATTTTACTCATCTTGATGCCGATTTAACTTTCTTAATTAGTAGGGAAGGAGCATATACCTGAGCTTATCTACTTCTGCATAACAGTAAATAATATATTACTTGAGGATCATCTAGTCTAGACGTCTGAATATCGCCAAAGCGATGAATGCTGGGATACAGCTCTATATGGTACCGGTTGTAAAACATAATTAAAATGAGCATTTCGAAGACTGGAAAATGTGAAAATTTGAATACATAAATTTAGACTTAAGTCTAGATGTCTTTGCCAGGTATGTCTAGACAATTACCTAATGAAAAAATGTACCATTGGTTCAATTCTTGACCAATATTGGTGGAAAATTTCCGACTGGGTATTGAACATAAACAGTTCTCCTGCATATTGCATTTTCCATCAGTTTGAGTTCAGCAGCCGATTTGAAAACTTTGAGTGGAAACATTACTAGTGCACTATAATTTAGACCAAGTTACTAAATTCTTTAGCAACTATGAGTGACACCGTGACAAGTGATGGTACGATCAATTAAGTGAAGCTAATGTGAAAACAAAAAAGTCCTTACTGGATTACAGATGCCTCAGTCGATACGATGTTATGTGTATTGGAGGAGTCAAAAAACTGATTGTGCCTATAGGAATTAGGCTACGGGAATAAAATAAAAGTTATACTCTAAATGAACTTGTGCTTTTATTCTAAGAGCACTTCGAAAGGCACGTCTTTCTTGTATCGAAAACTGATCAAGACTAAACTTAGGATCACTCATTTGCACCAACACCCTTTGTAACAAAGCGCTTAAGCCAGTTCAGTCCTGCTCGACTATCATATAAACAATTTCGTTACTCGCATACACACATACTGTTCTTAGAATATAATGATTACTTTTTGATATACATTTAATTCTACGAATTAAAACCAACACGCCTCCTCAAAAATTAATCGATTATATCTAATATAAACTCACAAAATGAGAACTTATCAATAGAATGCCTCTTCTTATATACATATCCACTATAAAATTAACTAAGATAAGAAGCTCTTTTCTTATGCTTCCTGGGAAATTACATAT
>JAUMHM010000004.1:425633-435893 GCA_032362435.1 Melikaiella ostensackeni
TAGATCTATTATAGATCGAATCTTGCTGAGAAAGTTAAATCGGCATCAGGATGAGTAATATACATAAAAATCAAAAATAGTTTTGGCATTTCGTACATTGCCCATTGCGACAGGGATGCGGAATGACCGGCCCATCCTAGGTTTGCCCGCACTCCGGGCTTGGCCCGCAACATATACACATTCTGTAATATATATATATATATATATACATACTATGATACATACAGATAAATATATGTGTGTATGCATTACAGTATGTGCATATATTATATTTGTATATGTGTACTATGTAATAGCTGAATAGCATAATGTTAGAGCATGTGTGTCTATATATATAGTACGTGTATACATTATAAGTATATATGTGTAGTTTTTATAGTATGATGTTATTTGTCTAATGAACACGCTGTGTTCATATGTCACATGTTTAATGCATTGAACTAAAATCACGTTAGAAACGATGTACCGAAGGACGTCCCAAATTGGAATACAAAATGACGTGCTTTTATACATCCTTTGGTACGTCATTTGGTATGTCTTTTTTACGTCGTTTTCAACGTAATTTCCTACTTAAAGAAAAGTGCCTGAAGATTATTCTTTTAGTTTAACGCCTTAAATATGTGACTTATGAATACAGTGTGTTCATTAGACAAATGACATTATGCTATTACATATTGCACATACGGACACATAATGTATACAAATGCTATAATATTGTACACACATACATGCTATATCATTATACTATTACATACTTTACATATAAACATATAATATATACACATACTATAATACATATGGATAAATATATATGTGTATGTGTATATATTAAATGTGTGTATGTATACTATGTAATAGCTGAATAACATAATGTTATAGCATGTGTGTGTATCTATCATAGTAGGTGTATACATTATAAGTGAGTATGGCATAGTATAATGTCATGTGTCTGATGAACACGCTGTGTTCATATGTCACATGTTTAATGCATTAAACTAAAATCACGTTAGAAACGATGTACCAAAGAACGTCCTAAATTGGAATACAAAATGACGTGCTTTTATACATTTTTTGGTACGTCATTTGGTATGTCCTTTTGTACGTCGTTTTTAACGTAATTTCCTACTTAAAGAAAAGTGCCTGAAGATTATTCTTTTAGTTTACCGCCTTAAATATGTGACTTATGAACACAGTGTGTTCATTAGACAAATGACATTATGCTATTACATATTGCACATACGGACACATAATGTATACACATGCTATAATATTGTATACACATACATGCTATATCATTATGCTTTTACATACTTTACATATAAAGATATAATATATACACATACTATAATACATACGGATAAATATATATGTGTATGTGTTATAGCATGTGTATATATTAAATGTGCGTATGCATACTATGTAATAGCTGATTAACATAATGTTATAGCATGTGTGTGTATCTATCATAGTAGGTGTATACATTATAAGTGTGTATGGCATAGTATAATGTCATGTGTCTGATGAACACGCTGTGTTCATATGTCACATGTTTGATGTTTAATATGTTAAACTAAAATTACGTTAAAAACGACGTTTAAAAAAGCGTACCAAAGGACGTACGAAAGTGCGTAATTTAGTATCCCAATTTGGGACGTCCTTTGGTACGTCCTTTTGTACGTCCCTAAGTACGTCCTTGAGTACGTACTTTGTTACGTAATTTTGAAAGTACTTTTATTCGTCCTTTTATACGTCCACTTTTTCAAGTGGGTATCCCGTTCTTTTCTTATTATACTTCTGGAATGTCTAGAGATGGGAGTGACATCAGCCGTGACCGACAGTGACGTTCACGTGACGGTCACCGTGTTAAATTTTGGTCCCACTCGTCAAACTCATATTTTGCAGAAAATGTGAAGGAAAGTGTTGAAATAACTTTTTTCATATTTTTGTAGGATCAGATGAACCTAATTTTAACTATAAGTTGAAGCTACGAATGTTTTTTCAACATAATAATGATTAACTCAATTTACCAGAAGATATCTGTTTTTATTTAAATATAATATACAAATTCAAGGAAGTTAGCAATTTTTAGAATTACTATTATTATTATTATTATTATTATTATGTTATTGTTTTGGATTATTACCTTTTTCTATTTTGAAAAATGATATAGTCTGAATATATTGGTTCTTAATAAACCTAAAAAGAAAGAAAATCCCAAACACTGCCGTAATCGGAATCCGGCATACGCGTCAACTTGGTTGCAACAGACCCCGGCGAAGACAATAAAAATCCAAGACCTTTCATATTTCCCAGCTGGTACCGGCAAAACGACACGATGCTTCCTGTGTGTTTACACAGCCCGTATTAATGATCATGCGTGATTACAATTCCTCTGCAACTATTAAGAGCGCTTGCCCCTTCGCGAGTTTGAGTTTACAGGCTTTTCCAACACAATAGCAGTCTGAATAGAGCCCAGAGAACGGTGGACTGGATGTATACCACGTTACCTGGTGTCTACGAATCTACGCCACTACGGCCCTACTCGCGACGGGTCTGTGTACCCGTATTGGTGCACAGTACTACTCCACTCACTTCGTTCCAGGCGTCAGTGACTTCGCGTCCGCCGGTCCGTACGGATCTTCTCGAAAAGTACGAAAACCTCCTTATCCTCGGTCATCTTCAATCTTACCAAATTCATCCGTACCTGGTCATTTATGAAATTAAAAAAAAATCCTTCATGTATTTTTCAATGTTACCTCGTACCCAATGTTGGGAACCTCGTGACATGTTTTTTTCTGGTGCCAGGATATGGGAATGTAAATTCACCCCAACTTGAATAAACCATGAGACAATTGACCCCTAAGACACTTGGAGTTGGTACTCGGTTATCAGAGGCTTCAGGGAACGATTATTTTTCAATGTGCAACCAAAAATTGAGTGTGTCGTTCAAGATGAGTGAAGTTCAAAATTGTGGTAGCTTGTTCTAATCTTCAAAGAAAGGGCCCAAAAATCTCGTTTTCCGATTTGTGGACCAGCAAATATTCATCTTTTTTTTAGTACCCAATTTGGTGAATCTCGTGAATGGTTTTTTTCTGGTACCCGGTTATGGCAATGTAAAATCATCCCAACGTGCACAAACTTTAGGACAATTGACTCCTAAACCACTTGGAGTTGGTACACGGTTGTCAGAGACTTTGCGGAAAGGTTATTTCCATGTGGAATCAAAAATTGAGTGTATCGTTCAAGATAAGTGAAGTTCAAATTTGTGGAAGCAAGGTCTAATCTTCAAACAGAGGGCCCAAAAATCTCATTCTTCATTTTGTGGACCATCAAATTTTCATCTTTCTTTTAGTAATCAATTTTGCCTGGTACCCTATTTTGTGAATCTCGTGACTGGTTTTTTTTTTATACCAGGTTATGACCCCTGAAACATTTGGAATTGGTACTTGGTTATCAGAGGCTTCACGGAACGATTATTGAAAATGTGCAACCAAAAATTGAGTGTGTTGTTCAAGACGAGTGAAGTTCGAAATTGTGTTAGTTGGTTCTAATCTTCAAACAAAGGGCCCAAAAATCTCGTTTTCCAGTTTGTGGACCATCAAATTTTCATCCTATTTTTTAGTACCCAATTTTGTGAACGTCGTGACTGTTTTTTTTCTGGTACCCGGTTATGGGAATGTAAATTCACCCTAACGTTCATCAACTTTAAGACAATTGACCCCCAAGGCACTTGGAGTTGATACTCGGTTATTAGAGGCTTCACGGAGAGGTTATTTTTCAATGTGCAACCAAAAATTGAGTGTGCCGTTCAAGATAAGTGAAGTTCAAAATTGTGGTAGCTGGTTCTAATCTTCAAATAGAGGGCCCAAAAATCTCGTTCTCCATTTTGTAGACCAGCAAATTTTCATCTTTCTTGTAGTACCCAATTTTGTGAATCTCGTGACTGGTTTTTGTTCTAGTATCAGGTTATGGGAATGCAAATTCACGCCAACGTTCATATACCTTGAGACGATTGACCCCTAAGGCACTTGGAGTTGGTACTCGGTTGTCAGAGGCTTCACGGAAAGGTTTACAAACTCGTTCAAAATTCGAGAGGTGAATATCGGTAACTCGCTTGAGTTTACATAAATAATAGTCGAGTCTTCCAGACCAATCAATTCCCAACGGGGAGGAGGGTATTCCGACAATTTGTCGAGAGACGATTTACGATGGATAATTTATTGCCGGACAATTGAAGGCTATCAGAGTAAAAGCAGTATCTGTTCTATATACTCGTCTCACCAATAGAAGGAATTTGATATCAATATTCTGTAAAAATTTTAATTCTTTACCTCAAGACTTTGGGTTCTTCTTTCGTTCGATTTTATGAAGAAATGTGGTCATCGCTGATTCTGTAGATGAGATCTCGAACTTCGAAAATCGGCATCTTTTGGTGAATCACTGGAGATTTGTCGTATCAAAAACCAGTAGATTTTGGTTGAGTAATTTCTTCATCTATTGGTTGACCAATTAAAAAGAGACCAACTTCCTAATAGCTATCCTCAATTATTCCATCCCTCATCCTGTCCCGAAAGAGCCGGAAATTAAATCCTCCCTGGACATTCAAACCCTGGCCTAGAGACTAATCATAAAAACAATTCTCTTCCAGGTGTCCATAATGAGTTAAACTAACAATTTCGGCAGGAGTACCCAAAGGTCATTTCTGGAACCCAGAGCCGGAAGTGATCCACCCGGTCGTAGGACATCGAGCAGCAGTTCAGACCCAGTTCCATCAAGGGGTCTGAAGGTACCCCACGGTGACTTTCGAAGGATATAAATCGACTCTGGATCTGAAAGCTCGCTCTGATGGTTAGTAGGAAACGAACAGTAAATCATAAACGCCACGGGGTTCGACTCAGGAGGAGATAAGTGCCTTCGCGTTGATCGCCGGTCGCGCGATATCCTGCGGACTGAGTGTGGCCGATCGAACGATGATCCACCCTGATGATCCATCTTCCACCACCATCAAATAATCGGATTCAAGACTCTCCCAAAAAATCCCAAAACCAAAATGTTGTTGAATGATCAGATCATGATCCTAGTGAATGACCAGATT
The DNA here is from genome assembly GCA_032362435.1 of Melikaiella ostensackeni. NCBI lineage: Eukaryota > Metazoa > Arthropoda > Insecta > Hymenoptera > Cynipidae > Melikaiella > Melikaiella ostensackeni. The sequence continues at coordinate 430,729 of JAUMHM010000004.1, forward strand.
CCAGAGACGATGACGGAAACGCTGATCAGAATTGATGATCCGGCTCAGAAGAAGTGCACCAAAAGTGATAATCTCTAAGGAAGATATGGAAATGCGTCAGCTTCTAGAGTGTATTGCAGGAAAAGTGACAGTGACTGACCGAGCCAAGTGACATAATTGAATCAAGTGCCGTCCGACCTGTTATTAAGCGGTAAACCACTGCCGAGTTATCGGCAATGGTCGAGGCAAAATGCGAGACCTGAAGTCAGTGAAGTGCTATTTTTGTTAATTATATCATTGGATACTTCTAGATGATTTCATAAGATTTAAATCATATACACTTATACAGGTCTGTTCCCCAATAAGATAATTTTGTATTTTCATATTACATATCATCATCGTCATTGGGGAATAAAGTGCCAGTTTTCGACACCAGTTACCGTCTCAGGATTTCCAAAGTGCTTCCAAGTGATCTCTGTCTGGTGATAATTAAAAATGTCATCAAATGGAGAGTTTTCTACGATATCGAGCGGAGAGATTCCCTCTTTGCCGAAATCACTTCCGAGCTCGAGGGAGGCCACAGCGGAAGGAAATTCGAGTTCGAGGGGTAGTTTCGTACCTCTGCGGGAGTTCCTTGACAGATTTTCGCTACCAAGAGTCGTCAGACTTGAAGGAACTGCAGGTAGACCTGTTTTGTTGTATAAACAACAGCAAAGGTCGCTGAGAGTGACTGCAACACTTTTGATGCATCGGTACCGACATGATGTCAAAGTGGGACCGGAGATTGTTATTCCCGAGGGATATCCGGGTGAGTACATTCTTTTGCCTTTAAAATTCCCTCTTAGTGACTGTCCGTAAACTATGTTACAAATTCTGGGCTATTTTAGACTCCCCTACCCCTCTCGTTGATGGCCGACGTTTAGTATTGACCCCTCTTTAGCTTTTGGCTAAACACAGATTTCACGTTTATTCTGCGATTTTTCGCGCTTCTAGTGAGTTTAGTTGCCTATATGCCTACGTGACCGTGCGTTCAACTATACGCTTTGATAATGAATCAAGAATAATTAAAATTATCAAAATATCAGACTTTGTTGAAATTTCAACCAAAAAAGATTAATTTTCTAACAAACATGAAAATTTTAACACAAAAAGGCGAATTAAGAAAAATTGATTTTTAACCAAACAGTTGCATTAACAACCAAGCAGTACATTTTTCAAGCAACAGAGGCGAACTTCCAACAAAATACTTAAATTTTCGAATAAAAAAGGTGACTTTAACAAAATAGTTTATTTTGAGCCAAAAAAGATGACTTTTCTACCATAAAAGATGAATTTTTAATTAAGAACAAATTTTTAACGAAACAGTTGAAATTTTAACAAAAAAAGATAACGTCAACAAAATAGTTGATTTGTCAACAAAAGAATAAAGCTTCCAGCAAAAAAGTTGATTTTTTAACCGAATAGCTGAATTTTTGACCTACAAAAATGAATTTTCAACAAAGAAGATTAATTTTCTATCAAAAGTAGAATTTTCAACAAAATGCATGAATTTTCAACCAAATAGTTGAATTTTCAACTAAAATACATAAGCTTTCAACGATAGATGAAATAGTTAAATTATCAGTTAAAAAAATTACTTTTCAACAAAAAAAAAAACGAATTTTCAACAACATACATAATTTTTCAACTAAAAAGGATGATTTTCAAATCAAAAATGGAATTGTTAAATTTTCGATTAAAAAATTTGATTTTCAACTGCAAGAAAAACGAATTTTCAACACAATAGTTGAATTTTCAAACAAAGAGATGAATTTTCAACCAAGAAAATTAATTTTTAACAAAGTAGTTCAACTGACAACCAAGTCGTTGAATTTTGGACCAAAAAATATGACTTTTTAACAAAATACGTAGTAGAATTTCAAAACAATAATTGAATTTTCAACGGAAGTCATTTAAGCCCTGAGGGACACATTATCAATCAAGAAGAAGAATTTAACTTCCAACAAAATAGTTGAATTTATAACAACGGAGTTGAATCCTCAACCAAAAATATGAATGTTCAGCAAGCAGGATTAATTTTCTATCCAAAAAGACGTATTTTCAACAAAATACATTAATTTTCTACCAAATAGATGAATTTTCAACTTATAAACGATAGATTTTCAACCAAAAATGAAATATATAATTGAATTTTCAGGTAAAAAAAAAATTTTTAACCAAATAAAAAACAAATTTTCACAAAAATAGTTCAATTCTCAACCAAAGAGGTGAATCTTAAAAAATAATTAATTTTCAGCAAAACAGTTGAATTGTCGACAAAAAAATGTGACTTTAAGAAAATACATGAATTTTCACCAGAATTGTTGAATTTTGAAGTCAAAAAGACGAATTACCAACAAAACAGTTCAATTTCCAACCCAAAAATATGATATTTCAACTAAAAAGTTAATTTTGCACCAAATAGTTAAATTTTCAAATAAGTAGTTTAATTTTAAACGAAAAGTTGAATTTTCTACCAAAATAATTTAATCTTCCACCAAAATATAACTTTTCAACAGAATAGTTAATTTATAACCAAACAGTTTAATTTAAAACGAAGTAGTTTATTTTTCATCTAGATTGATGAATCTTAAAAGAAAATGAGTTTCTGACAATAAAGTAGTTCAACTTCAAATCAAGTAGTTGACTTTGCAACCAAAAAAAGACGAATTTCAACAAAATAGTTGAATCATCAACCAAAACAGAATAATTTTAACCAAAAAGTATGAATTTTCAACCAAAAAGATTAATTTTTACCATAAAAGACAAATTTTCAATTAAACATATCAATTTTAAACCAAAAATGGAATGGTTACATTTTTAGTTAAAAAAATGAATTTTCAACAAAAAAAAAACTTTTAACAAAACAGTTAAATTTTCAATAAAAGAGATGAAGTATCAACTAAAATGATGAATCTTCAACAAACAAAAAAATTAATTTTCAACAAGAGTTCAACCAAATAGTTTAATTTTTAACCGAAAAAATGATTTTTTAACCAAATAGTTGAATTTTCAACTAAAAATGATAAATTTTCAACCAAAAGTATAATAGTTGAAATTTCGATTTAAAAAATTAATTTCAACCGAAAATGAAACAAATTTTTAACACAACAGTTAAATTTTCAACCAAAGAGATGAATCTTCATCCAAGAAAATGAATTTTCAACGAAGTAGTTTAACTTACAAACAAGTAGTTGAATTTTCAACCAAGAAATATGACTTTTCAACAAAATAGTTGTATTTCAAAGAAAATAATGCAATTTTCAACTAAACAGCAGAGTAATAGTAGCAGACTTTCTAACCAAAAAGAATTAGCTTTTATCCAAGAATAGTTGGATTTTCTTATTGGATAAGACATATAAATAAAGATTTATCTTAACTAAGTTCGTAACCTTTCTTTCACAGACTCCCACACCCCTCCATGTTACCAACCGTAGTTTTTGGCGTGACCCCCAACATCCCTCAAATTGATAACGTAGTTTATGAATGGCTCCTTAAGTTGATAAGAACACTTTTGCGCAGCGATAAATGTCATGTATCGCTACTGCGCAGGTATAAATCTCATATAACTCTACTGCGCAACTGTAACTATCGTAGGACACTTCTGCGCAGCTACGAATGTTATATGACACTACTGCGCAGCCACAAATTTCGTACAACACTTCTGCGCAGCCATAAGTATTATATGGCACTTCTGCGTAGCAATCAGTATATTTTTTAACCTGACTAATATTATTCTCCAACATTAATATAATTCTTTCGTATAGAGGTAAAAAAACTGAATAACTTTGGGGTTTTTATTTCACTTTCTCTAGAAAAATATCAGTATTGAGTACCTTTAAGGTAGTAATTTAATTCTAACAATATCTACGTTATTAGTTCGCTTATATACAGGGAAATACATGAGCATAAAGCTACTAATAACTTAGACATGGACTCAATTAAAAAAAATATTTTGTATCACGAAATTAATCCCAATGAAAAATTGATTATTGTTCTCTTCTGTCTGCGCAGTGTCTCATGACCTACGAGGCTGCGCAGTAGAGTTCTAGAGTACAAATGGCTGCGCATTAAACTTCTATTCTACGTACGGATACGCACTGAAGTGCTATGCTACTTGGGGATGCGCAGAAGAGATCTATCGAACGTATGGCTGCGCAGTGAATTTCTATGTTACTTATGGCTGCATAGTAAGGTGTTATGCTACTTGCGGATGCGCAGAAATGCTGTATAGAACTTGAAGCTGCTCAGCGAATTTATATGTTACTCATGGCTGCGCATTTAAGTTCGTCTGTAATTATTTCCACTCTGGAAAGCGTTTGTTACTTTTGGTCCATCAGTACGATCATTTAGCCTACAATGTCATGTTTAAGAACAGTTTGCGAAATTCTCTTCATTCCAACCTGAATTAAAGAGTTATTTTGACGCTGATTTTGTCCCGTCGTTGAATTTTCTCGCTAATCGCGTTAGAGAATTTATAAGTCACTGCGTGTGGTAAAGCCCGAGGGTCTTTGCTCAGTGGTAAACGCGCTAATAGGTTTGCAAAGCCGCCACATTGCACAACACTTAACGCCTTTTGAGTCTGCTACCGAGTCTAGCTTCAAGGAACACAAAGTGAAATTGTTATTATTACTATATGTTAAAGTCTCTATATTACAAAGAGCAAGTCTCATTGCAAGTTTATACAATGTATACTATATCCACTATTCTCTCTAATCTATTTTCTCAAGTTCAAACCCGGAAGGCATCTTTGTTCAGCTTCGAAGCAAACTTCCCCAGAAATTGACTCTTGAAGATTCACTCGACAAAGTAACCATCTCTTACTTTATAATTGCCCATTTGATCTAATGGTCCAGCTGCCTTACTATCCTCAGGTTACAACCCATAATTTCTAATTAGCTAATAACCAGCGCTTATACCAGCAAACCAGTAAACCATGAGGTACCGCAGTGGCTCTAAAAGTCGAGGGCTTTCGTAATCCAAGAGCCGATTTTTCTTCTCGAACTGGGAAAGACACGTTCGGTATCGTTAGTGCTCGTTTTTTTCACAAGATTAGTTTTTCCCAGTAGCCCCTAATGATACCAATCCAAATGGTCTTGAGCAGCGATCAACAATCGTTGTGTGCAACAGTTACCGTTCAGGCAATT
>JAUMHM010000004.1:435993-461249 GCA_032362435.1 Melikaiella ostensackeni
AAAGTTACGGAATTTTCCGTAACTCTAGTCTTAGCGCTACACTTGACCGGGTTAGTTTTACGGAAAATTCCGTAACGTTAGTCAGTGCTTTTTTTAAATTCTTCAATTTCTTTGGTTACAATTAGAAAGTATTCCTCTCATAATAATTCTTTCTTATAAAATTGTACAATTTTTAAAAGAACTTCTAATACTGACTCTTCCAAAAATTAAAATTTTCAATTTTTAACGTTCGCCATTTGAGACTATTCAATTTTGACTGCTTTGAAATTGATTGACTTGAAATAATCAATTTGAAAAATCTCTAACTCTTTATGTTTGCTATTAGAATTGAAAAGTTTCAAATAAAATACTCTTTCCTAGACTTCAAATTTTAATAATTTTGCAACTTCAAGCGCTTAAATTTAGAAATTTTCGATATTGAACGCTTCCAAATTGAAATGATTATCACTTAGCTTTAGAAGATTAATTTTCAAGTGTTTTAATTTTTTCAACTTGACATTTCTTTGCTATACCACTAAATAGCGCTATTTACTATAAGTCCCGTATATTTAGTTATAAATTTTTCTACATTTTTTTGAAAAGTTAAACGTGAAGTAAAATAACCTAAACAATTCTTGGAACGACTACGATCACAATAAACCCCGATGAACTTAAAAATGGTTGAATAAGTTTGGGGGTGCTTAGTAGAAATTTCAAAAATTGTGAAAATGCTTTGTTTTAATGGATATTTTCCTACAGTATGATGAAAAAAATTAAAATACTAATGTAACTAGGCCGATATTGAAGTCTTTATAACGTTATTACAATTTTTGATTGTAATTACTGAACTTTGACGTTATACTATAATTTTGGATACATGAATTTCATGTAGGGTTGATTTGTTAAACATTTTATGTAACAGTATTGATTTACCCCCCTCCCCCATGTAACATATCGTAACATTTCTCCTCCCCCCTCTCCCTCGCGAAAAAGCTGTTACATAATTTACGTATGGCCCCTAACCTTCACAGAAATTTCAGGTACGATTAAAAAATCGGAAAGGAGGCAGAAAAAACGGAACCAGGCTGCTAAATGTGATTCTATTTGTTCTTTTGATAGTGTTGTGGATTTTGCTGGTAATTGATTCAAACGTATCTAATTGTATGTAATTATAAATCTTCCAAATATTGTAAAAAAAAATTATTAAAATTTGTTTCTTCATTTTTTTACTTGATACTTTATTGTAGATTTGACACGGACGAGAGAGAAAAAGGAAGACATTGCAAAAAATCTAAAGAAACAAAAAAGGGTGAACCAAAAAGAGCGAAAGAAGGAAAAAGTAGGAGAGAAAGATGAGGACCAACAAGAGCTGGTCGAAAATGAGGCACCTGAAGTTGAAGAAGAAAAAGAAAAAGTAGTAGAAAAAGAAGTAGAAAAAGGAGAAGAGAAAGAAGTTCCTAAAGAACAGTAAAAAGGACCGAAATTCCTTCAAAAAACTGTTTTAAAATTCAGATTAAAATGTAAGGAATACAGAAAAATCAACCAAAAAATATTTTCATCAGGAAAGACTTTTTTCTACTTTCATTTCTGTAAAAGCTCGCAATCATTTTGAGATTTAAATGAAAAAATCCTTAATACCGTTCTTGAATAATCTTAACTTCTGCAGAATAAAAATATATTCAAAAATATAGTCGCAACCTTGTTTCGACGAACAATGAACTTTTTTGCATTTTTAAAAATTAATCGCACACTGAGGCTTAGCGTAAAATACAAATTTCAGAAAATAAAAGTCTTTGGGATCCTGTTCTCCCCTCTTTTAATCCAAAAAGCAACTGTGTAAAATTTGGTTCTAATAGAAAAAATTGTTGAGGAATTTTGCCAAAATTGCTGGTTTTACCCGAAAAAAAAACATGTTTTCTCTTAAGAAATCTCGAGAAAAATCGAAAAAAAAAATAGTGAAAAAAGTCGAAAAATGTCTTTTTGATATTTTTTGAAATCATTGCGCATTTTCAATTTTACTTACTTAAGGAAGAAGTGAGTGTGGAGAGGGGATATAGGAGAAGTGAGTGTGGAGAGGGGATATGGGAGAAGTGAGGGGGGAGATATGAGGGCAAATGAGTGGTGGAGAGGGAAAGTGAAGGGTGGGAGTGGTGGAGAAGTGAGGGAAATTGAGGGAGGTATCGGGGAGGGGAAATAGGGTAAGTGAAGGCAGGGGAGAAGTTGAGCATTTAAAATAATAAGTGAAATAGGCTACGAAACTCTTTTTTGGGGGCGCATGTCGCCTACCTTTACTATTTTTTTGTATATTCTTGTATATTTTTGTATTGGACCAGTATTATACAACTTCTACCATCAAATAATTGTTGTATATTGTTGTATTTAATTGTAGTTCTAATATTTTACGAAAAATTATACAAGAACTTACAATTGTTGCATCCAAAAAGTTGTTCCCTTACAACCTAGGATGATAAAGTACACACTGCACGAAGATAACTGCAATAATCTCTAAATAGTAAAAAAAGTTTAAGTTGCATAGCTTCAAGTTAAACTTAATTGTGGATTGATTTAGAACCAATCTGTTCAGATTATTCCATTTTAAAAAAAGAAACAGGTGATAGTCCAAAACAATAACACATTTCTGAAAATTGCTAACTCACTGAAATTTGTATACTATATTTACATGAAAATCGATATCATTACGCAAATTAAATTAATCATTAATACATGAATTAAAAGAAATCTCAATAGTATTCATAGGCAACCCTGCAGATTGGAACAAATCTTTGCTTAATGTCTCTCTTTTAAAATTTCTTAAAGATCGAAATGAAATCTTCCTTATGAAAAATTGTTTGTGTTATAAAAAAACACTCACAATGTTCACAAATCAAAAATAGACTTCAAGACTACCCGTTTTTCTGACTCAAAACCAATTTATACTTTCTCATCAGGGGTAATTTAAAAGGAAACTATAGTAATTAATAATGAGAAGAAATTTCAAAAAATACCTGAAAATAAAAATAAGTTGTTTGGTCAATCTTTACATTTTCTTATTGAGCCCAAAAATCTTTAATATTAAATGAAGGTTACTCTTCTATCAAAATTTTATTACATATTTTCTTATTAATATTGAATATCTTTTCTGAAAAACCCATGTATCTTGGCATTTCAAGAATAAATCTCTCTGCAATGCATCCAATCTAAGTTTTTACTATTTGAATAAATTCTTTAATACTTTTCACCAATCTTCCAATAACATCCATTATAAAATCACATTGCCTTAAATTTTTCTTAATTTCACTGAAAACCAAATTACGAAATACTGTAAAAACAGAATAAATGAGAAGATTTTTCCACCAATAATGATAATTTAACGTTTTGTAAATAATTCACCACAACACTAATGGAGCAAACTTTTGATTTATCTACTAAAATGTCAAAATTGTATTACTTTTCTTTCTCTTTTCAAAAAAATTCAAAAAAATTTTGTTCACCGCAGCTATCTGTGTAGAAATTAATCCTGACAATGTAAGATGACCAACACTGTGTTTTTAGAAGCTTTTTACCTCATTATTATTCAAAAAACAGTAAATAAATGTAGCAAAATGTGCTAAATTAAAAGCGATTAAAAATTTTCTATTTCACGGTTGCTTTGTGGTATCCAAAAAAATTCAGAAAAATATTGTCGCCGCTGGGTACAGGAAAGAATTCAATTTAAGAGATAACCTTTAATGCTATAGAGATTCGAATGCGAGGACAAAAAGGGGATCCAAAAGAATTCATTATTTTTGCGTTACCATTGGATGCAGGAAATTTTCCAATACCTTTTAATGTAAGCCTTCTTACCGGGAAATTATATTGAAAAATCGTCTAAAAAGCTGTTTGGTAGAGGTTATCTTGAACTTCAAAACGTAAACAAATACCAGAACGCTAAAACATGTAAGTCCAGTAGAAAACCTCAACAAAATAACTTTTCGTTCATTTTTTTAGTTTAATTTACTTTGCCATTACTTCAAAACAGCACGTAACTAAGAGAAGGATCTTTCCTTCTTCCGAGAAGAAGAAGTTAAACGATAAGTTAATTATTTCCGAATAGGTAGTGATTGTGAAATAGCCTAATATCTCAGATACTTACGTTTAACATCTCACAGAAAAAAAGTTAAAATGTGTTGCAGATAAATTTTAGGACGGTTAAAAATTGAACGGATTTCGGCAAAAGTTTCACCGAGGTCAGAAGAATAATTCTTACGTCATCTAACTACGATACGCTGGAGTGAGCAAATTGGGGTCTAACGTAGAATCGGTGACAAAAAAAACACAAATTAAACCTTATTCTTGTTTATAAATCTTCTCTGAAATAGATTAGGCGATTGTAAACAAGCTAGAACTTATTTTACATCACTTGGCAAAAAGCAACTGACAGCTGTGAATAGCATTTTGCTCCAGTTTAATGAACTCGAATTGCGGTAGATGTCGCTGGCGTCGCCACTCTCGCTATTTTTCGAATAAAAATTGAGGCGAAAGCAGACGAAAAATTACTAAGGCAAGTTTGAAATCTCGAAATTCTCTCCGCTTCATGTGAAGTTTAACCAGCAAGTTTTATTTTCATTACGGCGTATCTTTCACCTGGAATCGATGTAAACTTTATCTTCTTTTTTATGCTCAGATATTTACGTTTAAGATATCAGTTTATAAGTTTTCTGTTATTATCAGATAATATCTCGGATATTAAATTTTAACGTCTCAGATTATAATAACGTTAGAATCATCTGCTATTAGCCAGTAATATCCCGCACATTAAAAAAAAATCAAAATTTGCGATAATATCTAGATATTATGTGTTATTTTAATGTCGATTTCTTAATATCCAGTTTTCTCCGTGTAAGCAGAAAATTACAAAATTGTCTTTTTCCCTGATGAGTTTTGGACTGATGAATGATATCTATCGAATATCCAGGGAGTGTCTGGAAGAGCTCTCTCGTAAATTCGCATTTGAAAGAGCGTGATGCAAAGGCAGGTTATCGGGGGCGTAACAGTAAATTGAGTAGGAAAACATTATTTAACGCCTACGAATTCCACGCGAGACTATGATTCAGAGTAGTATATGCTATTTGCACAGACGATCAGAGAACCGCCTTCTATCCAGGTGTTAGTTAACGCGTCACCAAGAATTGCGCGAGTACATACTACATAGACTGTATACCGTTTCATTTGTCTCGTACGGCAGATTCCCGAGTGGACGTTTACTCCTGGCATTCTTACCTTTACTTTGCGTCATCAAGGAATCTGACGAGTTCCATTTCGCTCGAGGACGTTATCCTCTCGTCATCCAGCGACTCATTCGATCTGAGTCAATAAACTTCTCAGAGATCGATTACTCAATTGCTCATACGAGAAAACATATTTGAAGTAGCCATTTCTATTAGAAAGGACTGTCGACAGTGCATAGGAATGCTCCTTTGTTATTAAAATTGCATTCGCATAAGCAGAGATGTCATAAGACAATTTTTTATCTATAAGATCTCGAAATGACTGATTCCATCTGATTATTAGACAGAATATGAACTAGATCCCTCCTCAATTATTTAAGCAAAAATATGCTTCGAAAGACCCAAACTCAACCAAGGACTTCGGCCCGACGTTCAGCAATCTTTAGACCACCTTCCATGAAGCAATTTAATTTGTCGGATCCACCACGTCGATAAGTTACACCCAAATGATGTCCAGATGTTTCCCTGTGACTTCTTTTAGTATGAATTGACCAAATTAGGCACGATAACAATCCCTCAAGTCAATATAGATATTCGACTCGATATCACTCTCAACCTTCAGGGCGATCCGGGATATTACCAAATATCCAGTTGTCTTCTGTACAGCTTGCACGGGGAAGTTTGATCTGTAACGACTCACCACCTCAGTTATTCAAGAAAATAGAACGTGTTGAAGCCCAGATGTCAGCACATCGTATCAGCTTGATATCTAGGAGTTTATTTAAGATTTTTTTTTGAGAATCTAAGTCTTGGGAGACACTGTTGATCACCAGCTCAACTCAGAACATTAGCCCGATGTCCAGGAGTCTTTCGAAGATCTTTATCAGAGAACTTCTCTCTCTGGATGCTTCGTCGACCTCCAAGTTCTTCTACATGATAGGCCCCATGTCCAGGTATATTTTTGAGATCTTCTCGAGAGAACTTAGGTCTCAGGAGACACCCTCGATGTCCAGGTTCTCCTGGATGATAGGACCAATGTCCAGGCGTCTTTTGAAGATCTGCTCCAGAGAACTTAAATCTCAGAAGGCTCCATCGAGTTCCAGGTTCTCCTGAATGATAGGCCACATATCCAGGCGTTTTTTGAAGATCTCCATGAGAGAATTCACGTCTCAGGAGGCTCCGTCGACCTCCAGGTTCACCTGGATGATAGACCCGAAGTCCGGGTGTACTTCTAAGATCTCCAGAGAACTAAGGTCTCAGGAGGCTCCATCGACTTCCAGGTTCTCCTGGATGATAGTCTCCATGTCCGAGTACATTTTTAAGATCTGCTCGAGAGAACTTATGCCTCAGAAGGCACTATCGACTACTAGGTTCTCCTGGATGATAGGCCCGATGTCAAGGCGTATTCTGAAGACCTTTTTTAAAGAACTTAGGTCTCTGGAGCCTCCGTCGACCTTCATGTTATTCTGGATGATAGGCCTCATGTCTGGGTACATTTTCAAGATCTTCTCGAGTGAACTCAGGCCTTAGGAGGCACCATCGACGTCCAGGTTCTTCTGGCTGATCGGCCCGATGTCCAGGCGTCTTTTGAAGATCTCATTCAGAGAATTTAAATCTCAGGAAGCTCTATCGACTTCCACGTTCTCCTGGATGATAGGCCCCATATCCAGGCGTCTTTTGAAGACCTCCATCAAAGAATTTACATTTCAGGAGGCTCCGTTGACATCCAGGTTCTCTTGGATGTTAGGCTACATGTACGGATATATTTTTGAGATCTTCTCGAGAGAGCTTAGGTCTCAGGAGGCATCATCGACGTCCAGGTTCTCCTGGATGATAAGCCCGATGTCCAGGCGTCTTTTGAAGATCTTCTTCAGAGAAGTTAGGTCTCAGGAGACTCCATAGACCTATAGGTTCTCCTGGATGATAGACTCGATGTCCTGGAGTCTTTTGAAGATCTTCATTAGAGAACTTAAATCTCAAAAGGCTTTATCGACTCCCAGGTTCTTCTGGATGATAGGTCCGAAATCCAGGCATTTGTCGAAGATCTCCATCAGAGAACTTAGACCTCTGGACGCTCCATCGACCTCCAGATTCTCGTCGATGATAGGCGTGATGTCTAGGCGTCTTTAGAAGATTTTCTTTGGAGAACTTAGTTTTCAAGAGGCTTCATCGACCTCCAGGTTCTCCTGGATGATAGACCCAGAGTTTTTTGAAGATCCTTGTCAGAGAACTTAGATCTTAGGAGGCTCTATCGACTCCAGGTTCTACTGGATGATAGGCCCTATGTCCGGGTGTACCTTTAAGAACTTCTCCAGAGAACTTAGGTCTCGGGGGACTTTGTTAACCACCAGATTGACCCAGAACATTCAGCTGCTTTCAGTTCACTTACGAGCAACTTCTTTACAGAAATGATCAAGTTCTCCCAATAAGGCCTTCAAAATACTCTTGAATGTTAGGTTGTTGTTCTGGAGCAACCTAGTGGCCAACAGAGTCTACCGAGACCGAAGTTCCGATCCTGAGGATTGAGAGTGCTATCGAGTAGAATATCTGTATTGATCTGGGGGTTTGTTATAGTGCCTAATGTGGTCAATTTATACTAAAAGAAGTCACGGGGAAACACCTAGACTTCACTTCGGTGTAACTTGTCAACCTGGTGGATCCGACAAATTAAATTTCCACATGGAAGGTGGTCTAAACATTAGTGGACGTCAGGCCAAAGTCCTGAGTTGAGATTTTGGGTTTTCCGAAATTTTGTACAATGCTTAATAGAATTCATGTAAAGATTCTGTAGAAAATGGACTAGAATTCATGTGTGGATTCTATAGAATCATTCTACTCAATTTTTATACAATTTTTCCGCCTGGGATATTGTAGATTGGTAGCTTAAATTTGAGATTCAAGACCTACAATTCAGACTCAACACCTTAACAAAATCTTAGAAAAGCAATTCTTTTTTTGATAATAGTGAAAGGGGATAAAGTTCGCTAATCCCGCACCTGGCGTATCAGACGAATGGATGCGCAGTACACGTCTATTATACTTAAGGCTGCGTAGTGAGCTTCTGTGCCATTTGAGATTGCGCAGTAGTATTTACTAATAGTTTATAGCTGCGCAGTAAACTCATGCTGTCCTTAAGGCTGCGCAGTAAACTTTTCCAGCACTAACTTCAATACTAAAACACGTTAAGTTTGTTATGATCACTTGCACTGTATAACAGTAAATGTGATCCTCAAAGTACTAATTTAAAAAGTAATATTCAAAAAATAGTTCTATCAGTACCAGAATGCATGAAGCGTTAAGCAAATGTAAATTTCATTGCGATTCCAATAATTCATATTTACTGAATGGGTGGGACAGGTAAACATATACTTTGGATTGGATCTCACTTTGAACTCTTGCTCGTCCCGAAGAAATCCTAGATCACGAATAATCTGCAACTTTCCCACGCCTATCACTAGAAACGATTAAAATGAAAATAGAAAGGTTTATGGTTGCCAGAAGGAATGCGGTATAAAGTTCACGGATCTTTGATTTTCCTTTCGAGGGAAAGTAACCCTCTTCTTCTAGAAAAAATCTACATTATAAATTCTCATTTTTATCGCGTTCTGGTTTCCAAAGACATTTTTTTTTATTCGAAAGAACATACACAGATAGACTAATTCCAGGACTCTTCTCTACAATTCTCTACTGAAGGTTATATCCACGACATAATGACCGTTATTTAAAAGCGAGACGGTTCTCTTCTTGCCGAGGGCACGTCTGGCGAAACATTCTTGCCCTGCGCAAAATATCTATAGGTGGTCTACCTTCTACGATACCAAAGATAGAAGATTCTTCTTCTAGAATCATCCACCTCACATTTATCCATTCAGACTCGCCAATTATTTCACATTTTCAAAATTCCTTCCTCTTCACACTACAAATCTCCCCTTCCTCCCATAAAATACTTCTGATACCATAAACTCCTTTCCCTATTACACAGTAAACCCCGAGATCTCAAACCGTAGCATACCGTAAACCCCGGCTAATCCGGACGTGATGGTAAAACCAGACCATTCATAATTTCCTATATTATAATTTCATTTCTCTTTTCCTAAAAAAAATCCTAAAGATTTTTCATTGTTTTCTGCAAAATAAATGTCTAATTTTCTTTTGGAGATTGTTTGGTTCAGTTTCGTTAGGAAGTTTTGATAACAGTAATATCTATATAAGGTTTTCATTTTCTGTAATTTCGTTCAATCGATTAAAAAAGCTTGAAAAACTTTACTTGTAATTTTTTATATTTATGACAAATTTATGATCTATTGCCACTCATTATTACAGAATAGCGGTTTTTACCTTTTTATTGGAAGTGGACGCCTTAGCCCCACCTTGAGAAGTAAAGACGGACACACTTTGGTTTGCAATAACTAGTTACTTATAGCTAAATTAAATGATTTAACTTTACGATATGCAAAAAAAGAGTCACAAATTATATATTTAGACCATTAATATTTATTTATAATTTCCTTATGTAATTTATTGAGAAAAATCTAAAAACATGTCCCGCTTAGCCCTGTCTTACGGTATTATTCTGATTATCTACTTCAGATCGAAATGATACACTTTTGTGGGTCCAAAATTAATTTTTACATAACTTCTTGCATATCTTTCAAGTGGTAGTTGTTATACTTTTTATATAAAATATATTCTCAACGAAAAATGTAACAGTTGATATTTCAATGAAAAAAGATGAATGTTCAACAGAATAGTTGAATCCACGACGAAAACAAATTAATTTCTAACCAAACATTTTCATTTTTAACCAAAGAAAATGAGAATTCTACGAAAAGAGATGAATTTTAAAACCATAAAGACGAAATGAAAAAAAGAGTTGCATTTTTAACCAAATAATATTTTACGTCAATAAAGAAAAAAAATTTAACCAAATTGTTGAATTTTCAAGCAAAAAAAAAACGAAATTTCTAAGGGAAGTTGAATTTTTAATGGGCAAATATGAACTTTCGCCAAAAAAGTTCATTTACAACGACATAGTTTAATTTTCTACCAAAATAGTTGAATTTTAAACCCAAAGTGACGAATTTTGAGCAAAACAATAGACCAACCAAGTAGCTCAATTTGCGACCAAAAAAGATATAAATTTTAAATCGAAAACAGTTGGAATTAATTTTTAAAAAAAAACGAATTTTCAAAAAAAGATTTGAATCCTCAACCAAAACGGATAAATTTTTACCCAAAAAGGTTAATTTTCAAACAAGAAGAATAATTGTTTACCAAAAAGGACGAATTTTAATTAAAAGAGATATATTTTTGACAATGAATTAAGTAGTTGAATTTTTAGTTAAAAAAATTAATTTTTAACTAAAAAAAGCAAATTTTCAACAAAACATTAAATTTTCAACCAAAAAGATAAATTTTTAAGTAAAATGAGGAATCTTTAACTAAAATAGTAAAATTTGTAGTAAAAAAAAAAGTAATTTTCAACCCAAAAAAAAACAACTTTTCAACAAAATAGTTAAATTTCAAGCTGAGAGAGTAATTCAAATCAAGAAGATCAATTATTTTCTGTAAAAGACAAATTTTTAATGAATTTTTAACTGAGAAATAATTTTCTACCAAAAATAGAATTGTTGAATTTTCAGTTACAAAAATTAATTTTCAACAATAAGAAGAACGAATTTTCAACAAAAGAGTTCAAATTTCAGCAAGAAAGATTTTCCAGTCAAGAAAGAAAAAAAATCAATCAAATGGTTGAATTTTCAAGACAAAATCGCGAATTTTCTACAAAACAGTTGAATTTTAAACCAAAAAAGAATGACTTTCCAATACAATTGTTGAATTTTCAAATAAATTATGAATATTCAATTGGAATTTTTAAATATTCAGTTAAAACAATTAATTTTGAACAAAAAAAAACGAATATTAAACTCTATTAAACTCTGGAAATTTTTTTTTCTAAAAGTGTTTCTATACTTCTGGAAGATTTACAACTTCCTCAAACTAACAAGGAATGTTTTAGGGAGTTTTGAATTTCCTGGTGCGGAAAAAATTCTAATGATCAAATATAAAAAATCCAAATCTGTATAAAAGCATACATATCATTTTCATCCAATTAGTCTGGACACCCAAAACTCAGAGCAGATGTCGCCACTCCTTTTGGCTCCTTAGAACGCACGTTTTCTAGTATTTTCTAATAATAATGGCGGACATCTATTTGCTGAAATTTCAGGCCTGCGCAGTGGAGGTTATTGTTCCACGCATGCGCCAAGTTTATCCAATAGCTGATCCTCCTGATCGCCATGAACAATACAGTATAAGAGAAAACATGCGCCCTAAGGAGCCAAAATGAGTGGCAACATCTGCTCTGAGTTTTGGGTGTCCAGCCTAATTTCGGGATCAAGGTGATCAACTGGCATTTACTGTGTATAAAATTGCTACACTACTAAAAAAATTTTTCGGTAGTCTTCTCTCTATAAAACGAATATAAAACCTTATCACCGGTGTAGGTTTTCGTTGGAAATGAGAGAGATAAAGGAGCTCGTGACCCAGGAGTCCGTTGACCCTGGTACCAGGTTTACGCGCCTAATAAATTACTGTATAAACTGGATCCAAGTCGTTCCAGGGTTACACGAATGGTAGTTAAAGCAAGGGTCGGTAATTTGTGCGATATCGTCCATTCGTGCTATCAGTCCCTGGAATCGGATGCTTGGTTAAATCTTGCCTGGTAATTTTATCCCGGTTGAAGTTTCGAATTGCCCGCAGATTCCATTTCGCCTTCCATGAGTTCGAAGACAGAGCGTTCCAAGTCCTAGCGCTACTTGCTCGACTTGCTCTTTTTGCGGTGAAACCGAGAAAGAACCGCGATCGAATCGGGTTTATTACAGAATCGTCGGAATCCAGCTCTTGAAAATATCTCCAATAGGTTCGCATCGAAAGTCATTGAAAAAGTCGTTCCTACCTTATACTTTATAACTTGTAGCTCTCAAAGTATCCAAAACTTTTTCCACTCGCTTTTATTTCCTATTGCTTTCCCATTTACGAAAATATTTTCAGAGCTGAAAAAGATCTCACTTGTGACCAGTTTTATTTCGAGAATTGTATTTCCAATGAAGGCAATTTTACAGATTGTGTAAGTTACTTCAGATAGGGCTTATTCGGTGCTGAATTTCATAAATGTCTCAAGTATGTTTTTAAAATTACTTTTATATTATTTTTTGAGGAATTAGTTCTGCAGAAGAAGCCCTGTTGCTTAAGAGCGCTATTACGCAGCCATAGATACTCCAGAACTCTATAGCGCAGACATAGGCACTTCAGAACCCTATTGCGCAGTCATATTCACTCCTAAGCAGCACCACCGATACTCAAGAGCCTTGTTGCGCAGCAATAAACACTCAAGAGCCCCAATGCGCAGCCACAGAACCTCCAGAATCCCATGGCGAAGCTGCAGACACTCAACAGTCCCAATGCGCATCCATAGAACCTATAGAGCCCCATGGTGCAGCTTCAGACACTCAAGAGTCCCGATGCACAGTCGTAGAACCTCCACAGCCCCATGACGTAGCTGCGGGCACTCAAGAGCTCCATTGCGCAGCCATGGAACCTCCAGAGTCTCATGGCGAAGCTGCAGGCACTCAAGAGCCCCATTGCGCAGCCACAGAACCTCCAGAATCCCATGGCGAAGCTGCAGACACTCAAGAGTCCCAATGCGCATCCATAGAACCTATAGAGCCCCATGATGCAGCTTCAGACACTCAAGAGTCCCGATGCACAGTCATAGAACCGCCACAGCCCCATGACGTAGCTGCGGGCTCTCAAGAGCTCCATTGCGCAGCCACGGAACCTCCAGAGTCTCATGGCGCAGCTGCAGGCACTCAAGAGCCCCATTGCGCAGCTATAGAACCTCCAGAGTCCCATGGCGCAGCTGCAGGAACTGAAGAGTCCCGACACGCAACCATAGAACCTCCAGAACCCCATGGCGCAGCTGGAGATACTCAGGAGTCCCATTGCGCATCAATAGAACCTCCAGAGTCTCATGGCGGGAGGGGGTGAAAATTTCATCGAAACATCTTACACAACTTGTGGCTGACCCCTAAGTTATTATTTTTGACTTTCTTGGAAAATTTTCTTGACTACTAAGCAATTTATAACTCGGCCTTTTTCTTAAATAGGACAATGATTTGTACTACATGAAGTGCTCTTTTTTTAAGGGTCTTTCTAAGAAATTTTCTGGGAGACCTCCACGTTTCTAGTTACGCCACTGGCCCCATTGCGCAGCCATAGAACCTCCAGGGCCCCATGGCGTAGCCATAGACACTCAAAAGCTCCATTGCGCAACCACAGAATCTCCAGAGCCCATTGTGCAGCCGCAGGCACTCATGAGTCCCCTTGCGCAGCTGCAGGTACTCAAGAGCACAAATGTGCAGGCACTCAAGAGCACCAATGCGCAGTCGTAGGTACTCAAGAGCACCCATGCACAGCCGCAGGCACTCAAGATCCCTATTGCGCATGACATTCACTCCAGAGCCCATTGTGCACTAGGCACTCCAGAGACCGTGTGTCCGTGTGTCAGTCAATTAATACTCGTGGATGTCTGTAACTACGCAATAGGGTTGTCAAATTCTTATAACTGACACCTTATAACTGACATAATAAAGTTCTGAAGTTCTTACGCCTGCGGAATAGGGCTCTAGGGGTACTATGGCTGCTCAATAGAGCTCTAGAGAGTCTATGGCTTCGAAATAGGGCTTTAGAATGATCATAGCTGCGTAGTAAACTTTTATTGCACTGAAGGCTGCGAAGTCAAGTTCTATGGTACTTTTGCATTCGCAGTGCAGTTATCTAATGTTTGAGGCTGCGCACTACTCTTTTATAGCACCTACGGCTGTGCAGTAGGGTTCCAGAGTGCCTATGGCTTCGCAGTCAACCTCAGTGATATCTCGTACCACAATGGCACTAAAACTGGACTATTTCATACCCGGCGAAGCGAATCGGTCAATTTTGTTTGGAAATACGATCCTCGGTCGGCCAACTGTACAGCAACAGAACCCCCAGAGCCCCACTGCGCATCCATAGAACCTCCAGAGCCCCATTGCACAGCTATAAACATTCAAGAGCTACAATGCGCAGCAATAGAACCTCCAGAGCCTCATTGCGCAGCCATAGGAACTCTAGGGTTCCATTGTGCAGCCGCAGACAGTCAAGAGCCCTCTTGCGCATTCATATCCACTCCAGAGCTCATTGTGTACTAGGCACGCCAGAGACCGTATGTCCGTATGTCAGTCAATTGATACTCGCCGATTTCTATGACTACGCAATAGGGTTCTAAAGTTCTGACGTCATGACTGACGCTATCAAGCTCTAGAGGTACTATGGCAGCTCAATATAGCTCTGGAGTGCCTATGGCTTCGCAATAGGGCTTTAGAATGCTCATAGATGCGCAGTAAACTTTTATCGCACTGAAGGCTGCGCAGTAAACTTATATGGTATTTTTGCATGCGCAGTACTTTTTGATAGCACCTGCGACTGCGCAGTAGGGTTCCAGAGTATCTACGGCTGCACAGTCAGCCTCAGTGATATCCCATACAACAATTGCACTAAAAACTGAACTATTTCATATCCAGCGAAGCGAATCGGTCGATTTCGTTTGGAAATACGATCCTCAGTCATTTTTTCATCCCACGGCTACCATTTATGCGCGTAAAAAAGTGGGAGATTTAAAGTCTAGATGATTTATATCAGCGAGGGGCTTTCGCTGCATACGCGATATCGAAGAGAGAAACGTGAGGGAGAGAAGCGCGCGGTTGGCGTTTTGCTGCCGTAGAATTCCTCATGGAATACTATTCCCTGGTACCAATATCTTTTGATATAATATTAGCTTGGCGAGAATCGAACCGTGACAGTGGCGTGTGGTTTATGCACGATGTTCGGTGTGACTTACAATCGGATTCGCGTTCTCGGTTTGCTCGAGATGCTTTACAAACGCGCTTATTTCCCGGGGCAAGTCTCGTCGCTCGTTATCTTCGTGTTATTTTCATCTTTTCGCACCTACAGCGAATCTTTTTACATTGTTCATCTTCGATAAATCAAGTGAAGATCGAATTACAAGCGTAGGGCAGAAATGTAGATGTTTCGTTTCAGGCTTATGTAGATATGGTTATTGCATTTGTGCCAACAGAATAATTACAACCAATGGTACTATAAATTACAAGATGCAGTATTTACTGTGCACAGTTTATAGTTTTTATTGTTCATTATTTAATGTTCATAAGAACAGATTCATTAAGATTCATTCAAGTCCCTCAGAACGCAATAGGGATCTGGAGTCCCTGTGGCTGCGCACGCTTTTTTCGTTTGTAATTAAGGCTGCGCAGTAAACTTGTATCATACTTATTCCTGCGCAATAGAGTTGTATGCCACTTATGGCTGCGCAGTAGAGTTTTATGATACTTATGTATGCGCAGTGAACTTCTATCATACTTATACTTGCGCAGTAGATTTATATCGAATTTATAGCTGCGCAGTAGATTTGTATGCTATTTATGGCTGCGCAGCACAGTGGGGAAAAACGTCTAAATTTTTTCAAAACCGCCTAGAGCTCAGAATTCTTAATGGATACCGATCTTTTTTCTTGGAAATACTCTTAACTGAATTCTAAAGAGAATTATGGAAGCCGATTTTTGAATTTTGAATACAGAGGCACCTAGTATAAGAAATTAATTCATGAAATGTTTAAATTAATTCTTATAAACAAGTTGTATAAGAAAACTTCAAAGTTGGTGGTTATATGATTAAACATTTTTCTTCTTTTAGCAAATCTACTTTGTATTCCACCCCTAGTAGTGCACAATAAAAAGTGCTGTAATCGATCAATACTTGTTAATTTTGTCGTGTTTTCATTGAAATGGTTTGAAATTATCCTCACAGTAATGAAA
The DNA here is from genome assembly GCA_032362435.1 of Melikaiella ostensackeni. NCBI lineage: Eukaryota > Metazoa > Arthropoda > Insecta > Hymenoptera > Cynipidae > Melikaiella > Melikaiella ostensackeni. The sequence continues at coordinate 452,111 of JAUMHM010000004.1, forward strand.
AACTAGGCAACTTTATTCTTCGATAACATTCATTAACGTTATAAACAACTTCTATAAACAAATTCACTATTCGTTCATTTATTCACAGAACTACATTGTGATTTTTACTAATACGACTTTAAATTGGTTTAACAGGGATGTTCCATCAGAAAACTTTGTCCCTCCAACATATTAGTTAATGTTATAAACAAATACACTCTTCGGCCATTTATTCACAAAAATATATTCTGATTCAACTCAAACGACTTTAAATTGTTTTAGTAGTGATGTTTCATGAGAAAACTTTGTCCTTCCAACATATTTGTTAATGTTATACACAAATTATATTTAAAAATGCACTATCCGGCTATTTATTCACAGAAATACATTCGCTATCACTGAAACTTTTTTAAATTGTCCTAACAGTGATATCCAATTATAAAACTTTGTTCTGCTAACATATTTGTTAATATCATTAACAAATTATATTAAAAAATGCATTATTCGGCTATTTATTCACAGAAATACATTCGGCTTTTGCTAAAACTATTTACAATTGGCCTAATAGTGATGTTCAATCAGAAAACTTTGACCTTTCAATACATTTGTCAATTTTTTAAACAAATTATATAAACAAATGCTCGATTCGGCCATTTATTTATATAAATACATTTTGTTTCCGCTAAAACGACTTTAAATTGTCTTGACAGTGTTTTGTTGCAAAAAAAATCAGTCTTTGCAAATTTTCTTTGAATCGGAGAATTTGTTTCTGAGTGTAGTCCAAAATCAAAAAGCGTGCAATGGAAAATTAACTCTATTTTCTCAGAAAAATTTCCAGTTTTCTAATCTAATATTTGAAGAGGATTAAAAATGAATCAAAACTCCTATTTCTTTATCGCAGGCTTCGCAGTCTTCCACCTATTCTCCTCTTTTCCCCTTTTTGTCGGTTTTTTTTTTTTTTTTTGTTAAAAATTCAAGTGTTTTATTGAAAATGAACTCTTTTGGATGAATTGAACTGTTCTTTATTTACAATTAAAAGCCGATGAAATCTTTTTTTCTTTTATTCTAAATGACCATTTGAAGCCAATTACTGGTTATTTATATTACATTTTTTGTTGAGAATTTATCTGTTCTGATTGGAATTTTGATTGCTTGATTAAAAGGTGAACTACTTTGTTAAAAAATTAATTTTTTTGATGAAAGATTCATAATTTTCGTGAAAAATTCATCTCTTTGGTTGCAAATTTAATTATTTTGTAGAAAATTCGTCTTTTTGGTAGAAAATTAACATTCTTGGTTGAAAATTCATCGTTTAGATTGAACAATCAACTGCTTGGTTTAACTCTTTTATTAAAAAATCACTCTTTCAGTTAAAGGTTCTTCATTTTAGCTAAAACTTTATCTATTCGGTTGAAAATTGAACAATTTTGTTGAAAGTTGTTTTTTTTTTTGTAAAAATTTAATTATTTCAGTTGAACATTCATTACTTTACTTGAAAATTCATCTCTTTTGTTGAAAATCCAACTATTTTTGGTTAAAAAGTCGATTTTTTTGGTCGAAAAGTCTACTATTACATATATTTTTGGTTGAGACTTAATCTTTCTCTGTAAAAAGTTTTATTGTTTGATTGAAAATCTAATTATCTTTTTGAGAATTCTACAAGTTTGGTAGAAGGTCATCCTTTTTTGTTAAAAGTTTCACAGTTTTGTGGACTATTCGTCTTTTTGGGTTGGAAATTTAACTCTTTTGTAGAACATTCAACTGTTTGGTTAGAAATTTAACTATTTTGGTAGAAACTTGAATTATTTGGTTGAAAACTGACTTTTCTGTTGAAAATTTACATTTGCGGGTTGAAAGTTCAACTTTTTTGTAGAAAATTGACCTTTTTGGCTTAAAAATTTAACAATTTGGTTGAAACATATTTTTCCACTGGATTGAAAAATATTCCTTGGTTGAAAATTCAACTCTTTTGTTGAAAATTTGTCTTTTTGGTTCACAAATTAACCTCCTTTCGTGAGAATTTAATCTTTTTTGATTAAAAATGCAACGGTTTGGTTTACAATTACTTTGTTTTGATCGAGGATTCAACAATGTTATTGTTGACAATTCAACTCTTTGGTTGAAAATTAACATTTTTGTCGAACTTTTATATTTTTGGGTTGAAATTTCAACTGTGTGGTGGGAAAATCGTCTTTTTGGCTTGAAAATTCCACGATTTCATTGAAAATTAACTTCTTTGTTGAATATTCATATTTTTTGGTTGAAAATTTAACTGTTTTGTAGAAAATTCGTCTTTTTGGCTTGAAAATTCATCATTCTTGGTATTTTTTTTAACTTTTTTGGTTAAAGATGTAACTGTTTAGTTGAAAATTAATCTGTTTTGGTTGATGATTCAACTATTTTGTTGAAAATTTTTTTTTTTTTTGATGAATTCATCTGGTTACAATTCAAAATAAATATCTGAATAAATGCTGATTTATTTTATTCTGAATGACCATTTGGAGCCATATACTGGTTAAATCTATCAGATTTTTCGTTGAGAATTTTTTTTTTTAAATTAAAAATTCAACTACATTAAAAATTCTTCCCTCTGGTTGAAAATTAATTTTTTAAACAAAAAAATTAACTATTCTATTTTTGGTTAAATATTCTATTTTTCTTTTGCTGACAATTCATGTATTTTGTTGAACATTCGTCTTTTTTGGTAGAAAATAAATATTCTTGGTAGAAATTTCATCTTTTTGGTTAATAATGCAACTGTTTGGTTAAAAGTTGAACTACTTTTTTGAAAATTCTTTTTTTTTGTTGATATAATTTATTTATAAAATTAACCAATATTGATTGGTTACAATATTTTTTATTGCGCACCACTAATGGTGGAATATGAAGTAGATTTGCTGAAAAAAAAAATTTATATTCAACTGTTTTGTTGAAAATTCGTCTTTTCGAGTTGAAAATTAAACTAATTTGGTAGAAAATTCAACCGCTTGCTTGAAAGTAAACTTTGGATGAATTTATCGTCCATTAGATACCAATATATTGATTTTGTTTGATTTCGAGTTTATTTCGATTGTTTACGGAAAGATAAAAATTAGAGTTGTAAAAAGTACAGTTTTTCACTTTATTTGTTAACACAAAAGTGCAATAAACAAAAAATTCCAAATCAGGTCACATAATTCTCTTTGGAATTTAACTGACAGTATTTCGAAGAAAAAAAATCACAATGCATTAAGAATTTTGGACTCTAGGCACTGGCCTAATTAAGGGTGTAGTTCCGAAAACGTCAGACCTTCAATTTTTTTATAACTACGTATACTTACGTATTTCGACGCTCTGATGACGAATATAATAGTAAAAATAGACGCGAATTTGACTTTCATGGCAAAAACCATTTTGAAAAATTATAAAATCATGGTTTTTTAAATTTATTTTCGTAAATAATGGGAATTTTGAAAGATATTTTTCACAAAAGTTGTAGATCTCATGGAAATGCATATTTTATATATCCATATTTTTTACTGTAAAGCTGATAGTTTTCCAGAAAAAGATAGACAAAGTTTAGTAGTTGTAACAAGGTGGGTTATGATAGGATTTGGGTCTTTCTTCAGCGTTCGCGCTTTCGGGTGCGTCTTCATCATTCTCAAAGATTTAGAGGGAGGGAAAGCACCCCTGTGAGTGGTCACAGAAACAGTTTAGGTCAAACCGCTACCTCTTTCCAACATCTCGTGGGAGATGCACCCCTGTGACTGGTCAAAGAAATAGTTTCGGTCTGACCGCTACCCCTTTCCAAAGTCTCGTGGGGGGCGGGAAGGCAGCCCTGTGACTGGCTACAGAAATATTTTGAGTCACAACACTCCTCTTTTCCAATGTCTCGTGGGGAAAGGCACCCCTGTGACTGGTCACAAAAATAGTTTAGGTCACACCCTAGCCCTTTCCAACGTCTCGTGGTGGGTGGGAAGGCACCCCTATGACTGGTCACAGAAATAGTTTAGGTCACACCGCTACCCCTTTCCAACGCTTCGTGGAGGGCAGAGGAAACCCATGTGACTGGTCAAAAAAATACTTGAAGAAATATGAAATTTTTACGATTTTCCATTTTAAAATCCGAATATCTCGAAAACTATTACTCGTAGGCTAAAAATGTATAAGATCGAAAATGTGTGTTTTCACAAGATCTACAACTTTTGTCTGAAATATTTTACGATTTTTCCTGTATTTACTAAGAAAAATGAGAAAAATCATGTTCTTCATCAGTTTTTTATTGTTTTTGTCATAAAGATTAAATTTGCGGCAAATTTTCGCCATCATATTCTTGATCAACGCGTCAAAATACATAAGTATAGATAGTTTGAAAAAAATCGGAGTTCCGACGCTTTCGGAACTTTATCCCTAATTAATATTCCCCGAATTTTTAACTAAAGATATTTTAACTGAACGGTAGATTTACTATATTTATATAATAAAAGATGTTTTGATACACAAGAGGATCTATTTTTCAAGTCTCATCAGCTTTCACTTTTACAAGACCTCCTTTTCCACTTTTAGAAGCTGATCTTTCCAGTTTGAAGACAATTTCCTTCCCCTGGGGATCGGGAGTCCAAAAGCGAAGACAACTAGAATTTTTTCGCCAGAATCCTCTTGGGAAGAACTTTGAGGTGCACCGATCGGCTCACATATAGGCATTCCAAGTTGAACGATTGCAGCTTTTTAGGGTTGGTTTCGAAGCGAGGCTTGGCTGGGCATTCGGGCCGGCATTCTTAAATCAATTAGCAACATCCAAAAGAACCAGGCGACCTTCGATTATCCGACCACTCGGCTACTGTCTCTCCCTTAGCCCCTTGCTACGATTCTTGAGTTAGGATACTTTTTTAGTTTAAAGCGACTACCTTAGAAAAAGCCCTTCTTCTCGCAAACGTGACATATGCTTGTCTTCTCTTCAAAAAAAAACTCCCCACTTGTCCATCGACCACCAACGCTGAAAAGTAGCTAATCCAGCCTTGAAGGTTCCAATTATCTCAAGATCTTCATGAAACTTCTTGAAGTAATTGACGTTTTGGGTGTGGTTCCAAAAGCATCGGACCTCCGATTTTTTTTCAAACAACGTATACTTATGTATATTGACACGCTGATTACGAACATGATAGTGAAAATTGTCGCAAATTTGATTTTCATAGGAAAAACCATAAAAAAACGTATAAAATCATAGGTTTTTCCATTTATTTCCATAAATAATGGGAATTTAGAAAAATATTCTCGACAAAAGTTGTTGATCTTATCGAAATGCACATTTTATGTTTCATTGATTTTAAGCCTACGAGTGATAGTTTTTGAGAAAAAGGTAGACAAAGTTTAAGAGTTATAACAAGGTGGGGTTCGATAGGGGTTGGGCCTTTCTACACCGTACGCGCTTTCGGATGCGTCTTCATTATTCTTCAGCATTTTCGTTTTCTCAACATTTGAGTTTTTTTTATTCTTGTTGCATTTTATTCTCATCCTGAGGGATCAAATGTATAATTTTTTCAGTCTGAGTCTAATTCTACAAGATCGAGAGAAAACTTTACACTGGTTGAGAGATTTAGAACTTATTCCAGTGAAACGATTTTGTAGGAAACACAAGAAAAAAGTTGTTCCTCTGTGACTGGTTACAGAAATAATGTACGTCATGTAAATTACCCTTTCCAACGTTTTTTTCCTTTCCAAAGTTTCATGGGGGTGGTAAGGCACCCCTGTGACTGGTCACAGAAATAATTTACGTCACATAGGTTCCCCTTTTCAATGTTTCATGAGGAGCGGTGAGGCACCCCTATGACTGGTCACAGAAATAATGTACGTTACGTAGGTTCCCCTTTCCAACTTCTTAACGGGGGCGGAACTAATCATAGAAATAATGTAGGTCACGTAGGTTTCCCTTTTTAACGTTTCATGAGGGGTGGTAAGGCACCGTCGTGACTGGTCACAGAAATAATGTACGTTACGTAGGTTCCCCTTTCCAACTTCTTATCTGGGGCGGAACTGATCATAGAAATAATGTAGGTCACGTAGGTTTCCCTTTTTAACGTCTCATCGCTGGTCGGGAATGGACCCCCGTGACTGGTCACACAAATAGGGTAGGTCGAATAGGTTCCCCTTTCCAACGTAGATTCCCCTTTCTAACGTCTCATTAGTGGTCGGGGATGGACCCCTTTGACTGGTCACACAAATAGGGTAGGTCGAATAGGTTCCTCTTTCCAACGTCGCAGGGGAGGTTGTGAAGGCGCTCTTGTGACTGGTCACAGAAATAGTGTAGATCACGTAGGTTCCCCTTTCCAACGTTCAATGGGCGCAGGAAGGCACTCCTGTTTAGTACTTTAAGAAATATGAAATATTTGTGATTTTCCATCTTCAACTTCAAATATCCCGAAAACAGTGACTCATAGGATAAAAATTATCATAACATAAAATGTGCATTTTGATAAGATCTACAACTTTTGGTTATAATTTTTTTTGAAATTTTTATTATTTATGGAAATAAATGGAAAAAAACATGATTTTATACGTTTTTTTATGGGTTTTCCTATTAAAATCAAATTTTCGCCAATTTGCATTATAATATTCGTAATCAGCGCGTCAAAATACATAAGTATTCGTAGTTTCAAAAAAGTCGGAGGTCCGACGCTTTCGGAACTTCATCCGATTTATCTAATAGAAACAGAGGCATGACTACCCTGGCAAAAGTTTCGGATGGGAATTCATTCCGAACCATTCCGAATTATTCCGAAATCTGTATCCGAACCAATCCGAACCAATCTGAGAAAAGTTCTTCATTTTTTTCGATCTGAATTGGCTAAAAATTAATCCGGCTCAATCGGGTTCAATCCAAACTTCTAATCCGAATCAATCCGAATCAATCCGAATCAATCCGAACAATTCCGAACCAAATTTTCAATCCAAATGAATCCTATCAATCCAAACTCTGATTGATATATACTGAATTTTCAATCCGAATGAATCCGAACTCGGATTGAATCGGATTCATTCGGATTTAAAACCGGTTCAAGTCAATCTAAGTTTAGATTGATTCAGATTCATTCAGATTGAAAATTTGGTTCGGATTGATTTGGATTGAATTGGATTGAGTCGGATTAATCTTTTATGGATTTCGATCGAACGTTCATTCTGCGTTTCTTCGCTTTTCTAGTGTGTTTAGTTTATGAAACACTATAATTTTTCAACAAAATACATGAATTTCCTAACAAATAGTTGAATTTTCAACTTATAAAGAATACACTTTTAAGCAAAAATGGAATAGTTAAATTTTCAGATAAGAGAATTAATTTTTAACCAAATAAAAGACGAATTTTCAACTAAAATGATGAAATCTTAATGAAAAATGAAATAGTTAATACGTCAACCGAAAAAGATTTCAATTCGAAATAAAAAACACTTGAATTCAACAAAAAAGGCAAATTTTCAACAAAATAGTTGAATTCTTAAATAAAACAAATTAATTTTCTACCAAACAGTTGAATTTCCTACCATAACAGTTGGATTCTCAACCAAGCAATGAATTTTCCACAAAAAAGTCCATTTTCAACCGGAAAAGATGAATTTTCAACAACAAAGTTAATTTTCAATTAAGAAAGATGAATTTTCAACTAAGAAAGATAAGTTTTGGACCAAAAATTGAATCCTTAAATTTTCAACGAAAGAAATTGATTTTCAACAAAGATTAATGAATTTTCTACCAGTTGAATTCAACCAAAAAATGAATAAATTTTTAACAAAACAGTTGAATCCTCAATCGAAAATATTAATTTTCAACAAACAATATTTTTTATCCCAAAAGACGAATTTTCAACAAAATACATGAATTTTCTACCAAATAGTTGAATTTTCAACTTATGAAGAATAAATTTCTAACCAAAAATGGAATAAGTAAATCTTCAGATGAGAAAAATAATTTTTAATCAAATAAAGAACAAATTTTCAACTAAAATGATGAAATCTTAATGAAACATGTAGTAGTTATTACTTTAACCAAAAAATATTTTAATTTGAAATAAAGAACACTTGAATTCAACAAAGAAGGCATATTTTGAACAAAATAGTTGAATCCTCAATCAAAACAAATTAATTTTCTACCAAACAGTTGCATTTCCTACCATGACAGTTGGATTTTCAACCAAGCAATGAATTTTCCTCAAAAAAGTCAATTTTCAACAAATTAATTTAATTTTCTACCAAATTGTTGAAGTTTCAAGTAAAAAAAAACACGAATTTTTCACAAGAAAAATAATAATTTTCAACCAAACAGTTGCAATAAGAATCAAATAGTTGAATATTCAACGAAGAAGTTGAACTCTCAACCAAATAGTCCAATTTTCAGACCAAAAAGTCGAATTTTTTCGGAAACAGTTGAATTTTCTACAAAAAAGTTCCTATGCAACCAAGAAAGATGAATTTTCAACAAAAAAGTTGAATTTTCGACCAAAAAAGGTGACTTTAACAAAATAGTTGAATTTTTAACAACAGATTTAAACTTTCAACAAAATAGCTAAATTCTTGACCTAAAAATATGATTTTTCAACCCAGGAGAATAATTTTCCACAAAAAAGACCAATTTTAAACCAAATAGTTGAATTTTCAAATGAAAAACATAAGTTTTCAACCAAAAATGGAATAGTTAAATTGTCAGTTTCAAAAATTACTTCTCAACAAAAAAATCGAATTTTTATCAAAATAGTTCAATCCTCAATCAAGTTGATGAATTTGCAACAAATAAGACTAATTTTATACCCAAAAATACGAATTTTCAACAAAAGAGTTTACTTTTCAAGCTGAAAAGTCGATTGTTTTAGAAAACAGTTGACTTTTAAACCGGAAAAGATGAATTTTCAACCAAATAGTTGAATTTTCAACTAAGAAAGAGAGTTTTTGAACGAAAAATGGAAGCGTTAAATTTTCGGGGTAAAAATTGATTTTCAACAAAAAATAATGAACATCCTACCAGTTGAATTCTTCAATAAAAATTAATTTTCAACAAAACACTTGAATCCTCAATCAAAAAAATATTAATTTTCAACAGACGTTATTAGTTTTCTATCCCAAAAGACGAATTTTCAACAAAATACATGAATTTTCTACCAAATAGTTGAATTTTCAACTTATAAAGAATAAATTT
>JAUMHM010000004.1:468872-489286 GCA_032362435.1 Melikaiella ostensackeni
GACGTCCTCGTGGGAGGCTCTAAAGGCTCTCGAGGAGGCTCTGGAATCTCTTGTAGGAGGCTCTAGAGGCTCTCGTGGGAGGCTCTGAAGGCTCTCGAGCAAGGCTCTGGAGGCTCTCGGAGAAGGCTCTGGAGGCTCTTGTTGGAGACTTTGGAGGCTCTCGTTAAGTGCTCCGGACGTCCTTGTGGGTGGCTCTAAAGGCTCTCGTGGAAGGCTCTGAAGGCTCTCGCAAGAGGCTCAGGGGTCCTCATGTAAGACTCTGGAGGCTCTCGTCAAGTGCTCTGGACGTCCTGGCTTGTAGGAGGCTCTGGAGGCACTCGTAGGAGGCTCTAGATGCCCTCGTGGAAGGCTCTGGGGGCTCTTGTTGGAGACTCTGGAGGCTCTCGTTAAGTGCTCTGGAGGTCCTCGGAGAAGGCTCTCGTGGAAGGCTCTAGAGGCTCTCATAGGAGGCTCTGGAGACCCTAATGAGATACTCCGGAGATTCTCGTAGGAGGCTCTAGAGGCTCTCGTTAGAGGCTCAGGAGGGCCTCCTCAAGCCAGAGCTAAGACAGAGCTGGGTCAGGGCTGAGTTAGGGCTGTGTTCTAATTTTCTGACACAGCGGCGTTGGCGGCGGCGACCTATTTTTATAATATAAAGAGATTATTTGAAATGAATATAATTCTTTTTCAACTTGTATGTTTTGGTTGAAAAATATAATTTATGAATAATGAATTTTATCTTTTTCAGGATGGTTTTCTGTGATATCTGGAAATAATACGACTGGCAGTGCAAGGGTGTATCGACGAGTGGAGTCTCTGGTACGAGCTGGAGTTCCAGCTTTTCTACTTGCAGCGCCTTTAAGGGCATACACACTCACACATTCAAAAATGGGTGAGTGAATTAAAAAAAATTGTAATTAAGTATAAGGGAGCGTCCAGACGGACAGCAGTAGCTGGGTGGTGATTTTGGACTCGTCGAGATCTCGAATGTGAAGCACGGACCGGCGCGGTTAACGGTTAGCGCGCGGATGGGTGGCCGATGGGATTCACGCTTAGTCGTGTTTTCACCGCTTTCAACTACTGTCGAACGGGAGGTCTGATACCGAGGGTGCATGTATGTATGCACTCGATGCTATCGAATGTTCACATCCAAACTCGTCTGTTGGTAACCGGCTGTCCTCAGAAGTTTTGGTTTTCTGCAGTTTTCCACTCCCCTGACCAAATGTTCAGGCGAATGCGAGCGCTTGTAATAAAAATCCAGCTGCAGATGGTAGAGAATTTTAGAGATTGAAAAATAACCACAGAATTGAGTACCTCAGGCATTGCTTGGAGGCTTATTATGAGAGTTGGGGTAATTGGGAATTTTTGGGAGGAGATGCGAGCTAAAAGGGTTTAATGTCTAACGATCTCCTGTGGGAGGGGGGATTTTACATATGTAAAAACTCGAAAAAATGGTATACATGGAGAAGAAATATAATCTAATCTAATCTAAAAGGGTTATTAGGTAGGAATTCCTTAAAAACTGCTTATAATTCTAGTGACTACGTGAGAATTCATGGGATTTATAAGAATTGGACAAAGTATTTCTTTAAATTTCATTGAGGTGGCTTAGTGGTTACACAGAATTTTATAAGTTTCATGGGATTGATTAATTAAAATTCACATAATTCTACAGAATGTATAGAAATCAACAAATTGTTATTTAACAGAATGTTTTAGATTTTTCTTCTCAATTTGACCAAAATTTTTGAATTATTGGAATTTCATCCAATTTCTTGAGATTAATCGAAATTCAGATCATTTCTTTGAAAATTTTATTAGATTCAATTTTGTTTCAGTATTTTTTCCTTTCATGGTAATTTATAGAATTACATCGTGGAATTTTGTGAATTTCTTTTGAATCCGGAGATTTCTTTTGGAATTCATGGAATTTTTGCGGAATTGATTAGATTTTAAGCATTTTGTTGAATTTCATTAGAATTCAGTACATTGCCTTAGAATTCGCGAAATAATTTTATTATCATTCATTGAACTTCCTTAAAAGTGAAGGAACTTTCTCACTGAATTCACTTCACTGAATTTATTTGCTTTAGTCAAACTTTATCAAAATTCAGTGAATTTCTTTAGAATTCCCGGATTTTTATAGGAATTCATGGAACTTCGGTGGAATTCACTGAATTTTATTCAACGGCATTAGAATTCAGTGTAGCATTTTTAAAATTCGATAAATTTATTTGCTTTTGTAGAACTTCATTAGAATTCACTGGATTTCATTAGAATTCAGTGGATTTCTTAAGAATTTGCAGAATTTTGTGGATATTTTTAAATATTTTTGTTGGAGATTTTGTTGAATTTAATTAGAATGTAATGGATTTCCTTAGAATTCTCGTGTTTTATGGGAATGCATGGAATTTGATCAGTATTTATTGGATTTTGATTAATTCCATTATAATTCTGTGGATTTCTTTAGAATCGTTGAGATTTATGGAATTTCGACGGAAGTTATTCGATGTTGATAAGCTGCATTATAATTCAGTATGGGTTTTTAAAATTTACTGAAATTATTTGCTTTTGTGAAACTTTATTAAAATTCAGTGAATTCGTTTAGAACTCGCGGATTTTTATAGAAATTCATGGAATTCCGATTTTGAATATTCGTTTTAAATATTCGGTTTTAAATATTTTTTTTTTGTTTGATTCGATTAGAATTTAATGGATTTCCTTAGAATTCTCGTGCTTCATGGGAATTAATGAATTTGGTCAGTATTTATTGGATTTTGATGAAATCCATAAGAATTCAATGGATTTCTTTAGAATTTGCGGAATTTTTAAACACATTTTGGATTTTGTTGAATTTCATTAGAATTTAACGGATTTCCTTAAAATTGTCTTACATCATGGGAATTTATGGAATTTGGTTAGTATTTATTGGATTTTGATTAATTCCATCAAAATTCATAGGATTTTTTCAGAATTCGCAGATTTTTATAGGAATTTATGGAATTTCGGTCGAAATAATTAAATTTCATTCAACGGCATTAGAATTCAGTGTGGCATTTTTAGAATTCGATTAAGTTATTTGCTTTTGTAGAACTTCATTAGAATTCAGCAGATTTCTTTCGAATTTGCGGAATTTTGTTGGAATTTTTAATAATTTTTTTTTGGTTTTTGTTATATGTGATTAGAATTTAATGGATTTCCTTAGAATTCTCATGCTTCATGGGAATTAATGAATCTGGTCAGTATTTATTGGATTTTGATGAAATCAATTAGAATTCAATGGATGTCTTTAGAATTTGCGGAATTTTTAAATATATTTTGGATTTTATTGAAATTGATTAGAATTTAATGAATCTCCTTAAAATTCTCTTGCATCATTGGAATTTATGGAATTTGGTCAGTATTTATTGGATTTTGATGAATTCCATCAAAATTCAGTGCATTTTTTTAGAATTCGCGGATTTTTATAGGAATTTATGGAATTTCGGTCGAATTTATTAAATTTCATTCAACGGCATCAGAATTCAGTGTGGCATTTTTAGAGTTCGATAAAGTTATTTGCTTTTGTAGAACTTCATGAGATTTCAGTGGATTTCTTTAGAATTCGAGGAATTTTGTTGAAATCAAAAAAAAATTCTTGATTTTGTTGAATTTCATTAAAATTCGGTGAATTTCAGGAGAATTCGCGGAATTCGTGGATTCATTTAAAATTCACAGCATTTTGTTGCAATTTATTGAATGTCGATGGAATTCTATTTGCTTTTGATCAACTGATTTAGAATTCACTGAATTTATTTGCTTTTGTTACCAGAAATTAACGTAAATTTTCAAAATGAACTTTCGGGCCGGTTCGGATTTTCGGGTCGGGTTGCGAACCCGTCGTTTTTTTTTTTTTTTTTAATTTTGTATACTCCTAGTTTTATCAGGATTCGCTTAATTTATTAGTTTTTGTACAACTACATTAGAATTTAGTGTATTTCTTTAGAATTCAGGAAATTTCGTTGTAATTCGCAGAATTTTTTTAGTATTCCAAGAATTAAATTTTAAGTAACAATTTTGAATGAAAATTAATTTTCCCGGTGGCTATAATAGGCATCTGGCAAAGTGATTTCACGAAAACTAATAGATTCCAATAAGACTCTAAGGCGCGTGATTGCTCGACTTTAAATGTCAGACAGTGCAACGTTCTTGACCCGAATACATACCGATGGAACGCGACAGCTCAAGAGTCGTTGCACCATAAAATCAACTAGCGTTTACACTTTACAGAATAGAAATCTGCCAAATCGATTAGATGCTCGTAAATGCGATAACCACTGAGATTAAACGTTTGTTAAGTGTTGTTTAAACTAGTCATTATCGTTATTCAGTTCCGGATCTTTGGTCTTTCGATTAACATAGTTTAACAGTCACTCGAGAATTCGAAATCAGGAAGTTTAACATAAATCAACTATAATCAGCGAATTTAAATATTTAAAAAACTAAAACATATTCAAACTAATAAATAGTAATTTCAAATATACAATTCTTTTACATAATTACTTCTCCTTACTTCCTAAAGTGATAAGAAACAATTTTACAATTTAAATTTCGCGCCAGAATGGCTTCAAGATTGAAGGTTATGTCTAATGTGTGGCGTGTAGGTTGTGGCGCAAAATTCAAATTGCAACATTGTGTTTCTTAATCATTATCAACTTTTCAAAAGAAATATCTGAGTAATAATTCGAAACTGATCAATAATTGTCAATTGGGAATTAAAAAATTGTTTCTTTTTACAGAAAATGGAAATCTGAGAGCTCATTATACGAAAACGACGATAAGAGCAGGCGAGATTCTACGACTCGTAGCTGTCTTTCAGGATACAAAAAAATACAGTTCGATGTCGTTCGCTATATCCAGTAGTTGCTCAGAGAAGGACCAATACGCTCAATGTCTCGATCCACATGGACGTGAGGTTTTCGCTCCTCTATCAGCGAGAGGAGAATTTTATGCGGTTTGCCAGAACGAAAATGTGGACACTGGAAGTGATGCTGTTCTTTACAAAGTCAATCATCTTGTAAAGAGACAACTTCCTCTTAGAGTGAGTATAATCCTCAAAAATTTCAAAACAAAATATATAATAAAGACATAGAAAATTAATTATAATTTGTTTAGGTTCGATTAATAGCAGGACCACTGCCAGTGCCTTTACCCCGAGAATATGGTGGTTTAATGCAACTGGAAACTTCAACTCGTGGAGCGATTGTTCTAGGATGTATAGTTCCGGAAAGGCCAGTTTACAATCCGGAAATGCTGGAACTTATGGTGACCGGAAGTGGAGCTCCAAGAGTCAGAAGAGCCCGATTAGGATACCCTTCTGAAGCCAGGTTACTGGCTTCCCCAAAAATGCAGGGATTATTAACAGCTTGCAGGTAAATCCCGAAAAAAAAATAGTCTATTAATACTCTTTTATGAACAGAAAGTACTTATCTCATCTTTAATAGACAAAAAACAAATTCTTCTAATTTGAATTTCGCGCCAGTGACTTTTGTCTTGTGATGTCACTATCTGGACCTGCGCAGTAGAGTTCTGTAGTACCTACGCCTGCGCAGTAGTATTCTACGAGTAATACGTCTGCGCAGTAAGTTTCTATCGAACTTATAGCTGCACAGCAATTAATGACGTCATTCTAGCGCGAAAATCAAACTGAAAAACTTCTTCCTTTAATATTTCCTAAAATGGTTTTGAAATTTTGAATTTACAGCAGAGCGGTTGGAGACCGAGCAACCGAACCCAGGGTGGCTCCCCTGAAGATGAACTCGTCAACCGAGGACTTGAAGGAGATGCACCTGAAGAAAATAAAACCCAAAACCGAAACAAAACCGATTCTCCAAAGTCTCCGGGACGGAATCGAGCAATTAAAAAAAACAACGGTACGTGAACGAAGCGAAACAAGACACGGATCATCTTCAGGAAACGGATTCCTCGACAGAATCTCAAAGCTGACTCATGGAAGTCGCAGCAGAAATCCTGCAAAAAAATCGGCCTCCTTCACTTTTGCTGTGCGACCCGAACTTGCCATGAAAGCCCAGGAAAGATATTCGAGTTTGGAACCGGAAACGAGTCAAAATCACTTGAATGTCCATAATTCGAAGCTGCCAGTTCAAAGATCGGTCTCCACGAGTGTTCTTGAAGTTTCTGCAGATGTTGAAGTTCAGCCAAATTATTCAAGAGTCAGGGATAGTTTGACGCCTTTACCTTCACCTCCGAAACAAACAAAGCAAAAATCTGAAGATATTTATGCCGAAATTTGTTAGAACTTTGTCGTTGAAGCTGGATCTGAATCGAAAGAAAAATCTGAGCCGAAAATAATGTCTGAGGGAATTGAAGGGAAGGCTAAAATTCAAAGGCAATCTAGAGTTCAGAAATCTCAAATTCAGACGAAATTGCAGATTCAGAGTCAGAATGAAATCAAATCAGAAGCTGAATTTAAATCACAAACTAAAATTCAACCACTGATTCAGTCCCGGTTTCAGATCGAAATTCAACCGGAAATTAAACCAAGGTTTCAAATTGAAACTCAGCCGGAAATTAAACCCAGGTTTCAATTTGTAACTCAGCCAGAAATTAAACCGAGATCTAAAATTGAAACTCAACCGGAGATTAAACCGAGATTTCAAATTGAAACTCAGCCAGAAATTCAACCAAGATTTCAGATTGAAACTGAACCACAAATTAATCCTCGATTTCAAATTCAACCTCAGCAAAAAAATCCAGGGAGTCATGTGATGGCGAGAATCAAAATCATCGTGAAAAGTAAAGAATCTTACGAAAGTGAGCGTGTAAAAAAAGAAGGACGATACGTTAATTCGGTGATGATAACTCACAGTGATCCAATTATCAACACCGATGATAATGTAATTTATAACTCAATTTTCTAGGCTATTTTCGAATTTCTAATGAGATTTTTCTATTCTAAGAATAAAGAAAAAATATTGAAAGAAGAACTTTTATTGCAATTATCTTCTTTTCAATAGACTTGATCTGTATAAACCGATATTTGTATAAAGTATAAACAATATGTAGAAAATTTAAGCTGTACATATTACTCAATTGTGAGAGTATAATAAAAATTTCTTCAAGAAAATGAAATTCTTCAAGAAAATAATTAGAATTTGTAGTGAACGGCTCAATTTACACGCAAGATGAATATTTGTAAAACGAGATTTTTATAAAGACTTACAACTTGTAATAAAAAAGACGATTATTAGCTTTGTGTTCAGTTCATTTCTTTATCTTGCAGATTTCCTATTTTTCTTGGACTTGATTTTCTTATTTTTCATCTTACTTTTTAATTTAGATGCCGATATGGGTTTCGGCTTGAATTTTGATTTTGAATCTTTTTTGTGAGGTCCTTCTTTGATGGCGTTCTTCATAATTTCGACCGCCTTCTGCGGTTCTTCGTTTATTTTCAGATCGAAATTCATGTCAGGATATTTTCCTGAAAAACCTCTGGGGAAAAGGGGCTTTGATAAAAGGTTTGAGAGTTGATGTCTCTTAGCTTTCAAAGCGCGTTTTATATTCGTGGTATCCTCATTGTCAGATGTTGTGTTTCTGAAAATATAAATGCAAATATAAATGCCAATACAAATATAAATGTATTCATAAATATAAATATAAAAATAAAATAGATTCTTACTCTCTAGCATCGTCGATAATTAAATCCATTTCTTCAGCAGCTTTACGAATCCAGTCTTTCTGGAAATTATTTCTTCGAGATTTTAATTCCAGCTTGTCGATTTCCCTAGCGATGTCAACCCTTTCCTTCACTACTTGAAGCATGTGCTCTACAACTGGGAATGTCGGTATGTCGTGATCTGAAAATTAATTGGTAAGACAATTAAAATATTATGAAAAGAAAGAGTAGCTTTTTTCTTAATTCAATTAAATTCTTCTAATTCACTTGAATTTCTTGAGCTCAAACAATTATAATTCTTTTAAATCCACTTCAATTTTTAGAATTCCCGTAAACTCTTCAGCATTATTTTCCATTATACTGAATTCCACTCAATTTTTGTTATTTTTTGGATTTTTTTTTTTCAATTTACTTGAATTCATTTTTAAAAAATTGATTCACTTAAAATTCTTCTGATTCACTTAAATTTTCTTTACTCTTAGGATTCTTTTGAAGCTTGAATTCTTTAAATTCTTTTGAATTGATTTTAATTATAATGATCTCAATTTGATTCATTTCAATTTCACTAAACTTAATTGAGTTTTCAGAGTGGCCGTTTTATTCGAGGAAAACAAATTTCCAGTCATTTCCCGGTCTTTTTCTGGTTCGCATAAACTTTCCACGGTCATTGAAATTAAAAAATTCGAACTCTTAAAGCTGAACATTTTTTCATTTGAAGTGATCAAAACTGAATTGCAAGTTGAAGCACTCGAAGTGGAACCCTTTTGCACTTTAAACTTTTAAAATTGAAGCTTGAAAAATGTTCGATTCAGAAACTTTTTATTCAAACGTTCAATAATTTACACTTATAAAATGGAATCTTGCAAAACTTTTTAATTGAACAATTTAAAATTAAATGCCGTCAATCTGCACAATTAAAAATTTCGAAATTTTATTAATTCAACCGTTTAAAGATTTCTGGTTGAAAAATATAAATTAATTTTTGTATTTAATTGAACACTTTTCAAATTACAAGTTAAATTAATTTTATTTTGAGTCGTTTTAAATCAATAACTTTGCAGATGTTATTCAAGCATCAAAATTCAACACTTCTACTTGAAAATAAAAAAAAATTTTAAATGCAACAATTAAAATTGTAACGTTCAAAGTTTAAATTTAGCAATCTGAAATTTTAACGATTCAAGGCTTTCTACTTCAAACAATTCAGTTTAAAACTGTTTAGTTTTGAACATTTGATTAATAAATGAATAGTTTTAGATGAACAGGCAAATATTGCTAAATAATAAAAAGTTGTTCTTTTTTTTATTATAAAATTTTCAATTGAATGAGTTAGAAATGGAATATTTTAGACTGAAACAATATTTGAATAAAATTTAAAATTGAGTAAAAGCGTTTAATTACTTTGTATAAGGAAAAAGTGTGCAGTGGAAAATTAACTTTATTTTCTATGCAAAATTTCCAGTTTTCTATGGTAATATTTTGAAAGTATTTAAAATGAACTTCAATCTTTATTTAAACTATTATTCTTTAGTCTATACATTATCAAAAATCCTATTTATTTATGGCAGGCTTCACAGTCTTTCCCATATTCCCCTCTTTACAACTTTTTCTCGTTTTTCCACTTAAATCCGAATTGAATTAAAAGAAACCAATAAGAATATCCAACTATTTTTGGTTAAAAGTTCATTTTCTTTTTTTTTTTTTTTGAAGTCTACTTTTTTTGTTGAAAAATCTACTATTATATTTTTGGTTGAAAATTGTAATATTTGGTTGCAAATTAAAATTATTTTGTTGAAAATTCAAAAATTTTGTTGAAAAGCCATCATTTTTGATTGAAAATTAAATTGTTTTATTGGAAATTCGTCTTTTTGGGTTGAAAATTCAACTTTTTTTGTGAAAATGTACACTAAAAAAAAGACCTGAAATTAAAAATTTTTTAAGTAAAAGATTTTAGAATTACGTGTTGTAAACTGAATAATTCCACAATTGAAAAAGTTAACAATTTAGGTCAACATTTTAAAAAAAAGTTGAAATCGAACTTATTTTAAATTGCATTTTATCATTCGATATCAAATTTGTGATACTTCAAGTGATTGGATCAATTTTTCTCCTAAAAATTTGAAAAATTCCCGGTCTAAGAATAAATTCACTATCATTTCCCGGATTCTCCCGGTCTCAAGTGGCCACCCTGTTTTTAGTTAATTCTTTGGATTATTTTCTGATTCACTTTAATTTTTTGAGCTTCTAGAATTCCACTGATTGCAATCGAATTCTTGAGAATTCCCTTAAACTTTTCTGAATTCATTTTAATTCTACTCAATGCAATTTAATTTTTGGAAATTGAACTACTTTCTTAAAAATCCATCTACTTCGTTGAAAATGCAATATTTTTACTTGAACGTTTAGAAATTTAAAACGTTTTAAATTGCATTTAATATAATTTACATTAATTTTATTCAAAAGAATTCATTTCCCTATTTTCGTGAAAAAAATCTTTATTTCTCCTGTTTTTATCATTAATTGATTTATATTTACAGTTGATTAACTTAAAACGTTATTTATCAAAATTTTTTAATTTCAAAAGCTTTTAATTTTCAATTGTTCAACTCTTCAAAACTGCATTTTAAAACTCTTTGAATTGAAAATGTACACTTAAAAAAGAAGATCGAAAATGGAAAATTTTTTCAGTAAAAGATTTTAGAATTACGTATTGTAAACTGAATAATTCCACAATTGAAAAAGTTAACAATTTAACTCAACATTTAAAAAAAAAGTTGAAACCGAACTTATTTTAAATTGCATTATATCATTCGATATGAAATTTGTGATATTTCAAGTGATTGGATCAATTTTTCTCCTAAAAAATTTGAAAAATTCCCGTGCTAAGAATAAATTCACTATCATTTCCCGGATTCTCCCGGTCTCACGTGGCCACCCTGTTTTTAGTTAATTCTTTGGATTATTTAAATTCACTTCAAATTTTCTGACTCACTTCAGTTTTTTGAACTTCGAGGATTCTGTTAAATGCACTTGAATTATTTAGAATTCCCTTCAACTTATCTGAATTCATTTTAATTCTACTTGATGCAATTGAATGTTTATTCTTTCTACCTATTCTTTAGAATTCTTCAATTTTTCTCAATTTTTTAAATTCACTTCAGATCTTCTGAATCACTTAAATTTTGTTAACTTATTGGATTCTTTTGAATTCTTCTGAATTCATTTATATTTTACTGAATTTCATTGAATTTCAGTTAATTATATGGATTCTTAATTCACTGAAATTATTTTGAATTAATTTTAATTTTTCTGATTGAATTTAATTTTTCGAACTTCTACTGACTCACTTGAACTTTTTGATTTTTTCCAATTCTTTTAAATCAACTTGAATTCTTTAAAATTCCCTTAAACTTATTTGAATCGATTGCAATTCTACTGCATTCAATTGCATTTTTATTAATTCTTTGTATTCTTTTAAATTCAATTCAATTCTTGGAATTCTCCTGAGCTCTTCAAGTCCTTTTAAATTCTTTAAATTCTTTGTATTCTTCTGAATTCTTCGTATTCTTGAATTTAGATGTGCATCAAAATTGCTAGTCGTTAACCCATCGTTATAATAAATATAATTTTTGTAATTATATTTAATTGAAGCTTATTTCTAGATTTCAACCAAACTTTTTAATAAAGACTTGTTAATCAATTGAAAGGAGTCATACCTCGTCCGAGTGTTTTACAGATTCTGGTGTAAAAATCTTTCTCAGTAGGTTCCATTAACAAAACAGTAATTCCTTGCTTCTGAGCTCTTGCAGTTCTTCCACTTCTATGAACGTAACTCTATAAAATAGTCGGAAAATTAGCTCTTTCATAATCTATTACAAAATAAATATCTTATAAGTTTCGTAATAATTATTATAAACTACCTCGGAAGTTCGAGGGACTTGATAATGAATAACGTGCTCGACATTCGGAATATCTAAACCCCTCGCAGCGACATCAGTCGCAATCAAAAGTGCATTTTCATTCGCCTGAAATCTGGAATTGAAATAAAAATAATATTTTTCGGTTATTTACAATGATGATTTGTTTTAATTACAAATTCAGTTCTTTTTCTAATCACCTCTCAAGGTTTTTGAGTCTTTGCCTCTGGATCATATTTGCATGTAAAGGAAAAGGATGACAGCCCAAAATTTCAAAAAGAGTCGCAAGCCTTTTAACGCAACCGATACTATTACAAAATACCAAAGTTCGTCCGTCGTGCCTTTTTAAGAAATAATATAAATAATAATCCTTGTAATCAATCGTGCAGGCGATTCTGCATTCAGTTAAACTGCCAGCAGTTCCTAAAATGAAAAAATAAAATCTCAGCTGTGTACTTATAATAAAAACCCCGAAATATTCACCTTTTTCTTTCGTAACATCGACGATTTTAGGATTCTTGACCTGCAACATTTCAATAACCCTCTGTAATTTTTGTCCTGGAGTCAACTTGAATATTTTGCTTCTCGAATTATTCTTTTTTTTTATCTTTAGATAATCCGGAATATCGTGGACCATTGTCAACGTAGCAGAAAAGACGAAAGTCTGGCGTTCTTTGACTTTCGATTCATCAAGATTTATTTTTTCAATAATCGAATGCAGTTCTTGAAAATGACCTTTCTCCAACATCCGATCCGTTTCGTCAATTGCTAAAAATCTTTACAAAAAAAAGTCATAAGTAAAATTTAGATTGGTGAGTAAAATAAAAACTACAGGGCTCGGACTCACTTCCGAGATCAAAAATAGTGTCACTAGTGGCATCAATTTTGAAAAATAGTAGCAAAATAGTGGCATGAAATTTTTTAAATAATAAACTAACATGTATATAAATCAAGCAGGCCTCAAATCGACTAGAATGCTTTAGAAAAAGTTGTATAAGTATCATGAGTCATATGAAATTTCGGAAAATTTATTTCTTTAGAAATACAGAGCAAAAGTTTCAGATAAAGAACTTCAATCAGTAATATTTTTTTCAACGAAGAAAATTGCATCAAACGCTATACGCATAGAAAAATACATAAAATAATAAACAATATGCAGTAACTTGAATTTTCTTGTTTCTAGCATAAAATCCATTTGCAAATTATATTTGCATAAATGGAATTGTGAAACCCATTCTTTTTTTTTTAATTATAAGGCATACAACAATTGAAAAAAAAAACAGTCTTATAAAGAAATTCCATATTATAACTGATGATTTTGCATTCTTTAGAAGTATTTTGAATTTCTAAAATATTATGTTATTATTTGATGAAATTTTAAATAAAAATTTTGAATTCAATGTCCTACACCAGGGTTGCTACAGAATTTTGATTTCCAAATTCCAAGTCTTTTCCAGGTTTTTTCAAAGATAATTTTTTTTTTAATTCTAAGCTTTACCCTGACAGTTCCACTCCAGAAAAATTTTAAGACTTTTTGAGGAAGAGAAAAATATCATTAATGAAGATTAATCGCATAAAATGAAACTATTTAAAATACGATTTAAAATATTGGCAAAGATGAAGAAAATCTTTGTAAATTAATTCCTACTTCACTCATTCCAATAAAATTAATTAATTTCCTCCAAATGCGATAAATTTAATTTTGAAGTATTTTTAAATCTCAGGAATTTCTACATACCTTGACTTAAAATTATTTAAAAATAGATTCACTTCATAATTACAGACGCCCATATATTAATGATTATTCTTCAATGATAGGATTGATCCACATCTAAAATTTTTCTTTATAGAAATTTAAACCTATCAACTTGCATGATTTTCAAATGAGGCAAGTTTATACTTTAAATCCATTTTGAACTTGGGTTGCCTGAATTAAAAAATGTTGTGCATTTAAATGGTTTTTTGATTTGGAATAATTTTTAGATTCTAGTTTTTTTTGTAAACTCAACATTTTGCAACGTTTAAAAATTTTCATTTTCTGTTCTATTGTTTAATTTTAACTTCATTCTTTCTCAAACTCCAATCTTTTCTATTTAAATTCTTATTAATTGGGAGAGGATTCCTAATTTGGACTATTTTCAAAACAGAAAACTTTAAAATTAAAATTTTGTTCGCATTTATAAAGGATAAATAGAAATCTAGCAATTCAAACACAAATCTATCAATTCAAGTTAATTACAATCAAATCCTGGTCAATTCAAAATGGAAATTCTAGCAATTCAAATAGAATCCTAACAATTAAGAGCGATTCAAATAAAATTCTTTTTAATTCAAGTGGAATTTTAGCCAAGTATAAATTATTGCAACTAAAAACTGAATTATAGTTTATTTAAATTGGATTATATTCGATTCTGCAATTTCGGACGTTTTCGACTTCAATTATTTCAACAAATAAGTGTCACAAATGAAAATGGTAGAATTTTGAAAGATTTTTCTTCAAAAAGTCGAAAGTGTCGTACAATCCGAGGCCTAAGATGGGAAATAATAAAGAATAGATAAATTTATAGTATTTGTAATTATTTTTTGTATAATTGTATATATT
Organism: Melikaiella ostensackeni; assembly: GCA_032362435.1. Classification (NCBI taxonomy): domain Eukaryota; kingdom Metazoa; phylum Arthropoda; class Insecta; order Hymenoptera; family Cynipidae; genus Melikaiella; species Melikaiella ostensackeni. Next base: position 483,046 of record JAUMHM010000004.1, read on the forward strand.
AGCCTCTGGGACTATTTTTCGGTATATATTTTTGTACTTGAGATAGTATACATAGGGAAAATTAAGAAATAGTGGCATTAGCGGACAATTACGAGAAATAGTGGTAATAATATATTTTTTCAAAATTGTGGCATCGCTTAAAAAATAATTAAAAAGTAATAATTAAAATTACATACTTGATTGAATCGAGTTGACTGAGATGTGGATTTCCCTCGCTTACAAGTTCCCAAAGTCTCCCGGGCGTTGCGACAACAATTTCAGGTCCCTTACTCAAAATTCTTTCTTGTTTAACAGCAGCCATTCCTCCCAAAACGACAGCAATTCTAATGTCCGTGTACTTTGCAGCTTTTGTCAAATGATCTTTTATCTGAATCGCCAATTCTCTCGTGGGAGTTAAAATCAAAGCATAAAGGGGCTTTCTCGAATCTTGAAAAACGTCCATTATTTTTAAATTGTCAATAACTTTCACGCAACCGATTCCCTCTGAATCTTCAAAATCTAAAATCTCTTCTTCAGTTTCTTCCTTTAACATTTTAAAACTCGTTCTATTTGTTTTTCCTTCTTTTCTTTGAATTTCTTCATTTTCTTCTTCTACTTCATTAGTATCTTCCAAATTACTCTCTTGGAATTTTCCACTCTTACTACTAACACTTTTCCTCTCTTTTTCCTTCAATTCCAAGATACCGTTTATAATCGGAATTCCAAAAGCGAGAGTTTTGCCACTTCCAGTTTCCGCTGCTCCGAGAACATCTCTCCTTCCCAAAATTGCAGGAGCCAAAGTCAAAGACTGAATTTGAGTTGGGGACTCAAAATTTTGATCCTGGAGAGCTTTTATTATTACTGAAGGAACCCCAAGTGCAGACCAAGCTTCCTCATTTATGTTTGATTCATTTTCTTCAGATTCTAAATTCTCGTTTCTTGAATTTGCATCTAACTTGGAATTTTCCTTCCCCAATCTTTGAGGCGGTTTTTTCTTTTTCTTTGCTTTTTTAGTTTCAGATGGAGAGCGTTTCCTTTTCTTCGCGGAAGGCTCGACTTTTTCTGTTTTTGATTTGAACCTCTTAGACGACTTGAAAAAAAGAATTAATTAATATTTTGTTAATATGATATTTTTAAACTATTTATTTTAAAACTATACTCTTTGAATTACTTTTGTATTACTGCTGGAGTTTAAAGAGATGATTTTTCCATCCTCAACTTTGTAATCAGTCATTTCTTCGATTCCAATCAATCCACCAAGTTCGAAATTTGCATTTCCATCCAATTTTACGGATTGCCATCCATCGGAATGGTTTTTCTTCTTTTTTGAAACAGCCATTTTCTTATTTCTGGAATCAACTATTTCAAATAAACGTCAAAGATCTTCATATTTTAAAACTCTATTAACACAAAATTTGTAATCTTTAAAGTTAACGGCTTTTCGAATTTCATTTAGTGAATCTAGAGATAAATTTAGAATTCTGGCACTTTTAAATTTGATTTTTTCAAAAACTTCAATTCTCCAATTTTTCGATGTCAACAATCAAACTAAACAGAAATTCAAGAGATTAGATTCTGTATAGGTAAATTTCTACGAGAATAACTAAAAAAATACCTAAAACTATCAGTACGAATTCAAATTTAATAAAATATCATTAAAAGGGAATTATTTTTTATTATAGCAAACCTAAAATTACAATTCATTTCTGAAACATAAATTCCCTTCGAAATAAAATATCATAAAATAACAAAACTCATTTTTCCAATCAATACTTCCTTTATATTGACGATAATTAATTACTAAATTCTGCCGAATATTTGAAAAAAAAATGAAAAAAATCGAGAAATATTAAAGAGGTTAGCTCACATGGCACGCAATTTTTAACATTTAAAAAATAAGTCAAATAAATATAAAACCTTATTTTTTAATTTTACTCACAAATTTACTTGGAAGTTATCCTCTATTCACTTTTCTATGCTTTTTACTATAAAACAACTTATTTTCTCCAAAAACAAACTTGAGACAACATTTCTCTATACACCCGGTAGAAAATCAAGAACACATCCGCCATCTTGTATTTCCTACTCTAAACTCAAACCAAGTTTGAATTTCCGATTTCGAAACAATGTATCACTATTACTATAAACGAAACTGATGATAAAATAATATAATTAATTATTAATTTTTTTTTCATCATTTTGAATGATTTATTTACCTTAAAATCCAAATCATCGAAAGAATACGAAATGACGCTTTCAACAAATAGGAAACGACTCACATTGTCATTTCATGATTGGCTGGAAAGAAAAATTAACGTCGCCATTTGCAATTATTCACAAAAAGTGTTTAAAAGAGGAAAAATAAACTTGGATTAAAAATAACGAACAAACTAAAAAAGCGGAAATAAAATCAATCGAATTTCTAAATAAATAGAGTTAAATTTTGTATTTTTTATTGCATTCGATTTCTGCAAGTATATAAATACATTCAAAGCATCCCATTTTCTTATGACGTCACGTCATTCAAACTCGACAAGCTTGATTTTGGTTTTTGGGTCACGAAAGTTGATCATTTTCTCCAGAAATGAATATTTTTTTCCCTTGAGTCAGTTTCCCGGATAAAATCTGATCCCGGATAGTGATACATGATCAAAGAAAAGTGAATTTGACAATAAAAAACAAGTGAATTGTTCGAAAGTTGGGGTACGATGTGTTGAATTTTTGAGAAACTACTGCCTAAGAAACTTGTAAAAAATGCAAAGCTGCTCAATTCGCGGGTGCCAAAGTTACAAAACTATCCAAACAAAGCCCGTCGCCTATTTCAAGTAAGTACTTTTCATTAATTCATGTCTAAAATTGCAGAAAAGGTAAAAAAAAATGTTTAAATTTGAGGTTATGTTCTTCTCTGATCTATCACGAAAAAGGAGGGAAGTCTGTTGAAATTCTCAATGAGATATTCATTCCAAGTGTTCAAGACACTTTTTTGATACTAAAACCTCTATCGAATGTTTTTTGGATCTAAAGTTTACAATGTTGTTTTTTATCTTTGAGGTTATGTTTTCAGTTTGACAGTTAGCTCCTAATTTTTTCATTGAATTTTGAATAAAAATGAAGATAGAATTAAACCAAACTTTACATATAGAAAAGTTTTACTTTTTAAAATGTTTTGGCAAAATTGAGACAATGTTAACTGTATTAAATACTTTCAAAATTTCAAAAGTAATTGAATAAATTCAAATATATTATATATTTATAATTTTTTTTTCTGCAGATTTCCTTTTCACAACGAGAGCCTTCTAGAATCCTGGCTATCACAGATAAACCAGGATAATTTCTCGCCAACTACTCAAGATCAAATATGCAGCACGCATTTTTTAATCGAAGACATCGAACCTTCTTCAATTGGAAGATATCCGATTTTAAAACCGGATGCGACACCAACCGTTTTCCCAGAACGAAAAGATGATTTGGGGCCCGTAAAAGGAGTACAGGACATCAAGCCCAAAATTATAAAATCAGAAATAAAGCCAGCAGTGAAAAAAACACCGGCTATAACGCAGTTTGAGACGGTTTTAATTCCAGAATTTTCGAATCCTTCGGGAATGGCAGTTGTGTCCAAACCAGCAATAATTCAAACGAAACCTGCGATAATTCCTCAAAAAGTTCAGCCTTCCAACAAACCTGCGATTCAAGCGACGCAAATAATTACAGCGCCGATTCAAATTCAAACGAGAGGAATTCCGATTCAGCCAAAACCGATTCAGATTCAGAAAATTCAATTCCATCCGAATATTCAACTTCAGGGAAAACCGCAATTTATTCAATTTCAAGGAAAGCAGTATCAGATTCAGCAACAGTCTCCTATTCAGATTAAGCAACAACCGATTCAAATTCAGCAACAGCCTATTAAAATTCAGCAATCTCCTATACAGATTCAGCATAAATCTCCTATCATTCAGCAGAAATCTCCAATTATTCCGCAAAAATCTATTATTCAGCAGAAGTCTCCTATTATTCAGCAGAAGTCTCCTATTATCCAGCAGAAATCTCCTATTAGTATTCAGCAACAATCTCCGATTATGATTCCACAGAATCCGATGATTCAGTTTCAACAGTCACTTCAACCAAACGGAAAATTGATTCCATTGAAGCAGATTAATGCGGCCGAGCTTCAGGAACTTTTTGCGATCTCAAATAATGTACAGAAGGATACAAAAGTTTCAGAATTGAAGAAACCTACGGTTTTAAAACCGAATATTTTGGCGAAAAGGATTGTTAATGCAAACACGAGTTTGACGGGTTCGAGTCCTGATAATAAGAGACCGATTCTGAGAATACAGATTAACAAACTTAATGATGAGGGGAGTAAAAAGCTGGGATCGACGAGTAAAGAAAATGCGACGAAGGTTATTAGGACGAAACCGGAAGAGGTGCAAATCAAGGCTTTGAATAAGTCTGTCATTTTTAGGTTGGAACCTTCAGGGCAGATTGTGGTGGAGACTGTGGAGACAAAGGATGGAGTGCAGAAAGTAGTGCAGAAAGTAGAACCACAAGTTATCAACAGGCCGGTTGTTCAGAGGCCGGTTGTTCAGAAGCCGGTTGTTCAGAACCCGGTTGTTCAGAAGTCGATTGTTCAGAACCCGGTTGTTCAGAAGCCGGTTGTTCAGAGGCCGGTGGAGGTGAAAAAGTAAGTCTGATTTTTTTCTATTTTTCTTCACGAATTCTCAGAAAAAACTGAAGTTTTCGAAACTGAATTATTTGTTAATCGAAAACTTGAAAAACTTTACAATTTTAATTTTAAAGGTAATTTAGGATCATTTTATTTTGACGAAGTCTGTTGCGGCATAATTAAAAAAAAAAATTTTGACACTTGAACATAATAATTATCAATGTTTTTGGAACTTATTTGTCACATAAATTTATCAAATTACTTTTTCTTTTATTTCGAAATTTGATTTTCTAAGTGCAAGGGTGCAGGAGAATGCCACATTTATGTGCAATATAGAATTGAGAAAAGCTCAAATTATACCATTTAAAGTGGAATTGAATGCAAACAAACGCATTCAATAGCCTTAAAACGTTTATATAACTCTAATATGCAATAATGGGCGAGAATTTTATTTTTAAAATAACTAAAGCATAAGCATTTTTCAACACTTTCGAAGTGTCATTAAAGTTGCAGTATTTAATTTTAAAAATTTTTAAGTGATGGAATTTTCTGAAGAGTTCCTGATTTTTCCAACATCTGTCCAGAATATTCTACTTTTTTTAATTATTGGAAATAGTCCGAAATTTTCTTGAATGTTCATCAATTTTAACAAAATTACTTGCAAATTTTGGAATGTTATAAAATGTACTATTCTGGAATGTTTTTGACTTTTTCCTGGAATATTCTTAAATGTTTGTAATTTTATAGATTGTTCCATACATTATTCTAGAATATTTTAGAATGTTCTAGTATGTTCTGAAATGATTAAGGATTATTATTATTAGTGTTATTACTCTGAAATGTTTTTTGAAGGTCCTAGCTGAAATAATTCAATTTTTGGTATTTTCAGTTAAAAATCTTTCAATTATTACGGCTTTTTTTTGAGATTGTACAATTTTGAATGATTTCAATTCGAAACTAAACCATTTTCAATGTTGCATTATTTACCTATTCAAATTTAATTGTTTCCAATTTAATAATTTTCACTTCTGCATGTGATCAAATCAAATTGATGATTTTAAAACTATTTTAATTTCAAATAATCAATTTTTAACGACATTCAATTTGAAATAAATCGACAATTATAAGGCTTCCAGTTGGAAATTCTACTTGGAAACCAAATATATTTTAATGTTACACTCTAAAATTATTCGTTTTTGAGAGCTTTCAAGCTGTTAATTAAAAATCATTCAATTAAACGTTTTTAATTCAAATTTATGTAAGTATTGCTTATACTTGCAATTTCAAATCGTATAATTCTGAATATTTCAAACTGGAAAACACTAAACTATTAAAGTTTTTAATTTGTGACAATTTAAATGGGAAATTGTGCATTCTGTGAAGTCCTTTGTAATCTTATAGAATCCCGTAAAATCTCTTCAAATATTTTTATTATTTTAAAATTAAAATTGAACAATTTTTGAGTTTTGGATTTAAAAATAATTCAGTTTTGAAAAGTGTCAAGCTTTCAATACAAAATTATTCCATTAAACGCTTTTAATTTAAATTTATGTAATTTCAAAAGCTTTCAATTTCAAATTGTTTAATTTAGAA
>JAUMHM010000004.1:497483-519974 GCA_032362435.1 Melikaiella ostensackeni
TCCTTTATACATCTTTTCCAAATATTTAACTTCAATCCTAAACAAAGTAACATCTACATCTACATGAATGATCAAGCATAGTTGGGACATAATAGAAAAAGTAAAACATGTAAAAATTCCAGGTAACTATGGTATATGATTTTTTTGCTAGATGTAGTATCAATGTTCACTAATATCGATTGAAACATCGTTTATGAAGATATATATCAAAAATGGAACGTATTAAAACAATATACTACTTGAAATTATGCACAATTTATTGAAGCATTTAGTTTCTGCATGGAAAATGCATTTACAATTTGATTTCAAAATATACAGACAGAAAAACGGAACCCATATCATCAGTGGCAGCCGAATTAGTAATACAAAATATAGAAGCAAAAATCCTGAAAAACAAAAACTTGAAGTTTCTTTTTTATTATCGATACGTCGATGATTCGAAACTGTGTGTCGAAAAAAAACCAATTACTTACTATTCTAAATGAATTCAACAAAATCGATGGATCTTTAAAATTTAATCTAGAAACTCCAAAAAACAAACAGATACATTTTTGAGATATGACTCTAATTTTTCAAAAAGGGTTCATCCAAACAGATTGGTATAAAAAAACATCTAAAACTGGCCAAACATTAAACTATTTATCAAATCACCATTTACACCATAAGGAAGGAATAATTTTCGAAGTTAGAGCTATAAAACTTTCAGAACCTCAATTCCACCCTAAAAATATTGCCATAGTTACAAAAAATTTATTGAATAACAACTACTCGTACTACTTCATTCGAAAAACTGTAGACCAAAGATTAAAAACATACAGCACTAACATCTTACAACTAAACAGAAAGAAAGAAATTGATTTAAAAAGAATACTAGTAGTATCGTTTGTAAAAGAACTGTACGATCCAATTTTGAAAATTTGTGAAATATTAAACATCCATACGATTTTAGCCATGAAAAATCAATGACAACAAACTTTACCACATATACCAAAAGATTCTACACCAAAGTTTCAAAAAACAAATGTTTCATACAAAATAACCTGTATAAACTGCGGACGAGTATATATAGGCCAAACAAAACGACCCTTACGGACTAGAATATCTGAACATTGCGGTAAGTTTAAGAATATAATTAGTAAACCAAAAATGTATTTCATAGAAAATAGACCATAAATTTATGTATATTCATGACATGCTCCATTATTTTTTATAGTCCTGATGAGGCTGTGGTTCCACAGCAAAATGCATCAACTGTACTTCAGTTCTTAAATGTACTATATGAGTTTTACAAAAACTGAAGGCCATCAATTACTATCACCTTTATACATTTATTCTTATGAATGAGTCTAATTTGTTTCAGTCGTGCTGTTTCGGATTCTGGGCCTTGTCTAGTAGTTGAGTGGTTTTATGTTTGAAGTGTTCTGGATTGGACAGTTTGGGGTTGAAGGCTTTTGAAATTGCATAGGTTTGGATTGGGGGCGTGTAATGGGGTAGTTTTGTATTGAGGGCTTGACTCCTTCCAGAGCTGAATTGTTTTTGAATCGAAAACTCAAAAATTTTACAATTTTGATTAGGGGTAATAAAAGGTATTTCAAGAGATTTTACGGTCGATAACGTTCCATATCGAATAATTTGAAATTCGATGATTAAAGAATGCACAATTTCCTATTTCAGTTGTCTCAGGTTAGAGACCTTAATAGCTGGGTGCTTTTAGGTTTGAGGTGTTCAAAATAGAACGATTTGAAATTGGAAGTGTTTGCAGTACTTGCATGAATTTGAATGGGAGGCGTTTGATTGAATGATTTTTGATTGACAGCTTGAAGGCTTTCAAAAGCTAATAGTTTTGGAGTGTAACATTGAGATATATTTGGTTTCCAAGTAGAGTTTCCAACTGGAGGCCTTGTAGTTGTCGATTTGTTTCGGATTGATTGTCTTTAAAAAGTTGATTGTTTGAGGTTGGAATGGTTTTGGAATCATCAATTTGATTTGATCGCATGCAGAAGTGAGGGTTATTGGATTGGAAACAATTAAATTTGAATAGTTGGATGGTGCAACATTGAGGATGGTTTGGTTTTGAGTTGAGGTTGTTGAAGGTTGTGCAATCTCGGAGGGAAGGCCGTAGTAGTTGGGGGATTTTTAACTGAAAACATCAAGGGTTGCATATTTTCAGCTGGAACCATCCAGGAACATTGCAGAGTAATAACACTAATAATGACACTGAATCATTCCAGAACATGCTAGAACATTCAGGGGTGTTCTAGAGTAATATGTGGAACGTTCTATAAAGTTACAGGAATTTGAGAATATTTCAGACAGTCGAAGGCATTCCAGAGTGGTGCCTTTTGTGATATTCCGGGATTTGTAGGTACTTTTGTTGAAGTTGGTGAGCGTTCAAGAAAATTTCAGAATGTTATACAATATTTGAAGTAGATTATTTTAGAAAATTTCGGACTATTTCCAATAATTCTAAAATGTTGTGGAATGTTCTGGACGGATTTTGAAAGGGTTAGGAGCTCTTCAGAAAATTCCATCATACTCTATAACTTTCCAGGATATTCATTTCATAACATGCTAGAATATTTTGGATTTTGGAATGTTTCAGAATATTTTAGAATAATCTAGAAAAGTCCAGGAATGTCAAGAATATTACAGAATTCTAAACTAATCTAAAAATTCTATAAAACTACTAAACATTCCAGAATATCCCAGAAAATAGTTCAGAACATTCCTGAAAAATCTAGAAACCCGCCAAAAAATTTTTTAAAAAGTGAAAATTTACAAAATAGTGGCAATTTGTCTGAAAATCAATAATTTTCATTTTTTTTTTCAAAAACTACGCGAGATGCAAAAAAAGTTTACACAGCAAAGTTTTTCCGGTATAAAATATCTACAACCAGTTGCTTAACCACTTTCTGATAATTCCCCAAAAAATGTTCGTTATCCAAAAAAAACAACGATTTTCAAAAAAATTGCAAAAATAAATATTTTTTGATTCCAGACAAATCGCCGTCATTTTCTTAATTTTCAAAAAATTTCAATTTTTCTGGCGGATTTCGAAAAACCTTAAATTTATCTTAATTCGTGGAAAAAAGTACAGCATTTCAAAAAAAAATTGGCACCATTAAAAAAAATAATTATTGAAAAAATGTTTGGCACCCCTTATAAAGTTTTTTCTAGTGCTAAAGGGAAACTTCACACCAAATTTTATGTTTTTGTAACAATTGGAGCAAAATTTCCAATATCTTCAGTGCACCGCATATTCTATTGCATGAGATTAGTCTTCTTTAATATATATATATTTTTTTTTTTCATAAAAGTCTAATTTTTCTGGAATCTGAAAGTCAGTGTGAGGTTTAGAATTTTTCAAATTGCCCTGGATTAAAGCTGAAATTTTTTAATAAAAATTTACTGTATGTAAAGTGATGGATCTAATTTTCTTCGTTAAAGAATAAAAATATTACAAATAGGAGTTCTTCATATGAAACTTTACTCTGTATTCCTATAAAAATACATTTTTCGAAATTTCAAGTTTTAAACCGGGGTGGCTACAAGACCTGCAAGATTTGGAAAAGTCATGGATTATAAAAAAAAATAATTGGAATTTTTCTAGTCGCACCTATTTCAAAGTCTTATCAATTATTTTAATACTACATTAAAATTTAAACTTGTGAATTGATACGAATTGATTTGTTTACTAATAAAGATAATATCACTATAATTCCAGAATAAAAAAAATATTATTATAATATCACTGAAAATTGTTATAATTCAATAATTATTAAAATGAATTGATGTCAATTTTGTCGGTCAACAACTAAAATATCACCTTTTATTCAATAATTATTATTAAAGAGCCCCTTAAATTTGCAGTGATTATTAATTGTATAAGAAATTGTTGGGAAGTTAGTCTGCGACCAGTAGAATGTGTTTAAATTGAATAGAATTGACTGGATTTTTTTAAAATTAAATCTGGAATTTTTTTAAAAGTAGACCAGGAAACTCTGGAAAAGTCATAGAATTTTGAAACTGGACTTCTATAGCAACCTTGATATGAAACTTTTACTCTGTATTCCTATATGTAGAAATAAATTTTTAGAAATTTCATGCCACTTTTTAAAAATATTCTTGTCGATCCGAAATTTAATATTCAAAAAATGGAATGCTACTTTTTTTTTAAATTTATGCCGCTATTGATACTTGTTTTTTTCTAATTTTAGGCCAGATCCAAAGCTCAGCAATCTGAAAACACTCTACAACAAAGCACAAGAAGACTGTGAAAAGCTGAGTAAAAAGCTCGCTTCCCTCAAACAAAGACATCAAGAAGAACAGGAGCAAATATTAAAACTCCAAGGACACCTGACCGGTCTCGACAAAAAGGTCGAAAAATCGTACGACAGCGACATTTCCGGTTCATCAGTCTCAAAAAAGAGAAAGATAGTCACCCAACAAGAGGAGGAGGACGAGTACGAAAAACTCTTAAGAGAAGTGAGAAAAATTAAAGCAGATTACGATAAAAATATTTTCTCGAAACCGACGAAAAAACAGGTGAAGAACATCAAAGCTGAAACGATTTCTCTAGAAAGAGACGCTCGTGAACTCGAAGATATTTTAACGCAAGATCAAACAATCAACACGACAGTGATGAGAAGAGAAAACAATAAGAAGAAAATAGAGAGCCGGAAAGCTCTTCCAGTTATTAATCAAATCTCGCCACAAAAGAAGAAACTCATCATGCCAGAAATAAAAAAAAGCAACGTGGTTGAGAGGAAAAAAATCCAGGTCCCGGAAAAGAAAGTTACTGTAAACAAATGCGATGCGCCTTCTTTGAAAAGCGACGGAGAAATAATCGGTTTGATTGATGAAGAGGATGTCGATTTTTCTGAGGACGAAATGAATTTCGAGGCTGAGTATTTGGATCCGGAGTTTATAAATTGCTAATTTTCAGTTTTTTTTTTCTTGCGATTTGATAAGAAAAGACTGGATGTAAATAATCACTGTGTTTTGAAAATTGAAGTGTGTCGCGTTCTCTTTTCGTGTAGAAAACTAAGCTAATTTCTATACATTAAAAAATATCTTTAACGTATTTATAATTTCTAATTGAAAAATTCATATTTTAAGTACGAGGATTGGTAGAAAATTAAGATTAGTCAAGTATGTGCCCATTTTCTTTTATTTAGTTTCACGATACATATTAAAATTCATTCATCACTTTTACTGGAGGCGTTTTCATCTTCATTTTTCCCAATCGAATCCGTTTCCAATTTTTGACGTAGTACACTTTCCCTCTCCGGAATTTCGAGTGTAGGTTTAAAATTCTCGGAAACTGAGAATTCGTGGAGGAAAGAATCTTTCGGAATGTCGCGGATTGGCAGCAATGCTGAGAGAGGTTCGAGGATTATTTTTTGGTTCAAGAAGGTGACTCCCTGTAAAAGAAATTAATTATTAAGAAAATGGTAAATTAAGAGGCATGAATATTCCCCAAATTCTATTTTTCCTAATATTTACTTTGCTGAAAATCGTGTGGTCGAATGAATCACTATTTTACATAATTTTTACGAACTGTCTACCGTTACGGAATTTTCCGTAAGACCAACCCCTTTCCAGCACGTTCAGGGCTAAAGTTACGGAATTTTCCGTAACTCTAGCTCTAGCGCTATACTTAACCGGGTTAGTCTTACGGAAAATTCCGTAAAGCTATTCAGTGCCTAATTTTTTTTTTACCGAAATACTTATTTTACATAATTTTTATTTTATCGAATTGCCATTTTACATAATGACGATTTGGAAGAATAAAAATTATATTTAAAGGTTATTCGGTAAAATAAAAATTATGCCAAATAGAAATTCAGACAAACAAAAATGATGTCTAATGATAATGCGAAAAATCAATTTGATGGCAAACGATTATTTAGAAAAATAAAAATGACGTCAAACGCAGGTCTCGGACTCACCACTCTGTTAATACTATTTGACACTTTTTTTGAGTGATGACACTATTTTGCTACTATTTTGAAGAAAAATACAATAAAGACACTATTTTCGCACAACTGTCCGCTAATGTCATAATTTCTTCATTGGATGACTATTAATTTACCAAAACATTATTTGCCAGTGGCTACCGGTTATCGAAAAAAATCGTCTTTAAAAAAAAAAAAAAAAAATTGATGTATTGAAACGTTTATTTATTAAATTCTCATGCAAAATTATATGAATAAAACATGTTTAACACTTGTTTTTAATACAAAATTCATGAACTTTTAACAGTTAACAACTCTTTTTTTTTTGTTAAAGATTCATTATTTTAGTTGAATTTCGCCTTTTTGATTTGAAAATTCGTTTTTTTGACTTGAAACTTCAACACTTTTGTTGAAATTATTATTTTTTGCCTGAAAAATCGTTCTTGGTTGAAAATTCTAGTTTTTTGTTCAATTTCCTATTTTTGGTTTGAAACTTCATCTCTTTTGTTGGAAGTTTGTTCTAATCATCTTTTTTGGTTAAAAATTCAACTGTTTGGTTGAAAATTAATCTGTTTTGGTTGAAAGTTAAACTACTTTAAAATATAATTACATACCTGGTTGCAAGTTCATGTATTTTGTTTGAAATTCGTCTTTTTTAGTAGAAAATTAATCTCCTTGGTTAAAAATTTCATCTTTTTGGTCGAAAATTCATCTCTGTTGGTTCAAGATCTTATTCTTTGGTTGACAATTTAATTATTTTGTTAAAAATTTGACAATTTTGTTAAATAGTCATCATTCTTTGTTGAAAATTCCTCTTTTTGGTTTGAAAATTCAACTATTTTGGTAGAAAATTAAACTGTTTTGTTGGAAACTAACTTTTTTGTTGAAAATTTATATTTTCGGGATGAAAATTCAACTGCTTTCTAGAAAATCCGGTTATATGAATTTCGGTAAAATAAAATTTAGGGAATATTTATGCGCCTCATAAATTAATCTTAAAAAATTTGTATTTTTTATTTACCTCTTTTTGTGACTGGACAGGTGAAATTTCCAGGTGTGTGGATATTTGATTTGAGGGAAAAAGTGCGTGAATGCAAAATTGAACATAGGGAATTAATTGTTCACTCAAACATTCCACGAATTTTAACATGTTTTCTCTTTCGGCAGCTGTGAATGCCTGTTGTTCTTGTTTGTAGAAAAACAGCATAGCTTTTGCGACGGAAGAAAGTGACTCTTGTAAGAGTTTTGTTAAATTTTGCGAAAGCGCAACAGGAGCGCAAAGTCTGAATTCATTGAAAGTTGCAATCAATCCGTTGCAATATTCAGCGAGGGGATAAAATTCCAGCAATTCCTCGGGAGGATTTTCCTGAAATTAAGAGCAAATTCAGCAAAAATTATTAATTGAGAAAAATAATAATTTTCAGGCTTTTGAAATTAGCACCTTTAAAAATCTGCGAATTTATTTCAAATTGAGAAACAGTGTTTAAAACAGGAAGACTTTGATTTGAAAGTGTTGAATATTCTTTGGATTGAAAATTTCAAAATTGTTCTATTTTAAATCTGGGAATCACAGTCAGTCCCCTATTTCCCTTTTTTGCCTCTATTGTTCTCAAAATCCCCTATAATCCCTGTATTTGAGGATTTCGGCCATTTTTCCCCCTTTTTCCTTTTTTTTTTTGAATCTGCGAATAATTTTTTAAACAGAAACCTATAATATTAAAAAATGCGGAAATTCAATTTGCAACTATTCAAATTTAAAAACCTTTACCAAATAATTCTTTAAACTCGCAATTTGAGAAAGATTATAAAAGCTTCTAAATAAAGAAGCCTTCGAATTTAAAAACTTTAAAATCAGAATTAATTTTAACAATATTTAAGGATACCTTAAGTAATATTTCTTTGACTGAGTTAGCCCTAAATATCTTAATTTTGAAACTTTAAATTCAACTTTTGCAATAAATATAAATGCATAATATCCATCAAATAATAATGTTCTTAATTTTTTTAAAAATGACTTTCTCAAGGATGCAAAGGTTGAAAAACTACCAAATTTGAAAGCCTCTGATTCAACTACCTTAAAAATTTGAAAAATTTCTAACTAAAAAGTTTAAAAATTTGCAAGTTGAAAAAATTTCAAATTTGAAAACCTTTGCGATTCAACTATGTACCTTCAAATTTGAAAGAATTCTAACCAAACAGTTTAAAAATTGAAAAACGAAATTTACAACCCATCAAATGATTAATAAAAAAAATGTAGGAACTAGAAATAAAGATATGTATAAATTTGAAAATTGAAAGGATCCGCAATGAGTATGCACGATTTTTAACAAAAAAAATTTAAAAACCTAAAATTACAAATGACGGGTGGCACTACAGAACTAGATAACCAACATTTAAATTGAAGATGCCAAAAATTTAATAACTAGTTCGATACTTTATAACTTCGACAATTTCAAAATAGTAGCGTGTGAAATGTAATAATTTTGAACTGAGTCTTCCAAAATTATGATATCTGAAATAAAAAAATTAGCGTTCAAATTAGAAAAATTGTTAGATTGGCAACTTCAACATTTTTTTTTGGCTCAAAAACAAATCGTTCAAAATGGCGTAATTTAAAAATTAAGGCTTTTTAATACTTCAAGATTATAAACTGATTTCATTCTTTCAAAAATCAAATTTCAAGAATCAGACAATTTCAAATTAAAATCACTTCAAGTAATACAATTTTTAATTGAAACATTAAAAACTGGTGTAAAATTAGAATAGTTCAAAATTGTACCATTTGCAAATGAAAATTTTTAAAATTGAATAAGTTTAGATTAAATTTTTGCTAACAGAAAAATTTCAAAATGTAATAATTTGAAATTTAACAATTTAAATCAAAGCGTTCAAAATTTGATAAATTGAAATCGAATGTGTTTGACAAGTATTTGAAATTAAACCATTTCAAATCTATAGCTCTCAAAATTGAATAATTCCGAATTGAAAACGTCCAGAAGTTAACAATTTCAGATTAAAATGTTGAATGTAGGACAATTTCGAATTGAAAGGAATTGATTTTGTATAATTTCTAATTCAACCTGTTCAAAATTAAATGATTTTAAAATACAAGCATTTTGAATTAACAGAGGGCAATCAAAATTCGACAGATCAGTCATCACAGTACCTACTGGAGTTGAAAAAGGCGAACAAGTGAAATTTTGTTCGAAAATACATGATGAACAGGTGACTGAAAAAAATGTTGTATAAGTCAAATAAACATGCAAGAAATTGGCGTTTTCCCATGTTAAAGCAATGGGAAACTTAATGGTCTTTAACGGATATCTCTCAAATTTGGAGATCATTTTTTTTTGCATTAGAACAAAACTTGAGGGTGAAAACAAAAAGATATTATTTTGAAAAATAAGGGCCAACCTAGTGGCCATTCAAGACTCAGAAATAATAACTCATTTTCAGGGGTTTAAAAAAATGTTCCCGATCATTTAAATTTAAAAATTCAAGCTCTTAAAATTGAATTTATAATTTGAAGTACATATTCAAACAAGCATACCTAAATTTACAAATCTAATGCGGAACAATTGTACACTTGAACTCTGAAGCGTTTAAAATTGAAAATAAAAAATTAAAGACTGGAAAAAAAAATATATTAAAAATTGTACGTATAATTCAAAAGTAGAGGCCATCAAAATTGAACCATTTTTATTTCGAGGTCTTCAAACAGAAAAAAAACTCAAACTGAGCATCGAACATTGAAGCACTGAAAACTGTTTAACTGTTAAGACTTTGAATTTGAAACTGACTTATTTATAAATAACTTTACAGGCTTTCAATTGGAAATTGTACTCATTTATACATTTTTAATCTAAAACTAATAAATTTTTAACGCTTTCAATTAAATTATATAACCTATCAAGACATTCAGTTAGACATTGTACAATTTTGAACAATTTAAGTTTCAAGCATGACGGTTTTTAATGCAAAACATTTTTAATTTTTTAACATAAAAATTATTCCACATTGAAGGCTTTATATTTCAAATTAATTCTTGCAATCTGAAATAAAATGTTACCATGTCATTTTGAAGGATTCAATTCATAATTATTATTCAATTTCACTTATTACTATAGTTTGAAATTGTTCAATTCAAAAAGTATCAAAGTAAAATTATGAAATTTGTAACATCTTCAATTTAAAATTATTCAACTATGAAGGATTTCAAATGAAAATTGTACACTTCTGTTTAAATTCATATTTCTTCAATTTCAAATGCTAATTTAAAACTGTTCAACATTACAAATTTTAATCTGGAATTTTTCGATTTTCATCGCTTGGAAATAATAGTTATTGAATTATTAAAAGGCTTTAATTTCTAATTTTGCAACTTTGAACGATTTCAATTAAAAACGAGGCAATTTTTAATGCTTCAATCTAAAATTAGTCTACGGAAGGGTTCAAACAACAATGGTTGAATTTTAAATACTATAGATTTGAAATGATCTAATTTATCATGTGTCGAGCTAAAATGAATGAATTTTAAATGTTATGAATAAAAAATTATTCAACTATCAAAGCCTTCATTACTTAAATATACACCTTTGAGAAATTTAAATTTTATGCCCAACAATTTTGTATATATTTCAAATCAGAAATATTAATTCGGAAATCCTTTCAATTTAAACCATATTCTGAACACTAGGCTAATAATTGAAAAAAAAAACAAGCAAAAGTGAAAAAGCGACTCGCTATCCGGCTTCAAAATAAACATTCAAACTGGTATATCTTCAAAATTTTAACCTTCTGAATTTAACAATTAAAAAACACGAGATTTAAAAAATTAAAATTTTCAAATTCAAGCCTTCAAAATTAATTAATTTGACAATAATTAGTCTTTGAAATTCAACAACTTAAGATTGGAAGTGTTTAAAGCTGCAAAACTTCCCACTTGGAGTCCTGATTGAATAAGTTCTTTCACTAAAACTATAAGAATTAAAAAAAATTCCCGACCACTAAATAAATTCACTGTCATTTTCCGGCTATCTCCCAGTCTCAACAAAATTGCAGCTCATTTCAGCTCACACAAATTAACTTTAAGGAATTGTAAATTGCAATTTTAAATAAAATTTTAGTTTTTCAACTGAAAAAAAGGTGAAAAGGTGTCAAATTTCCAAAATAGGTGAAATAGGTGACACGTTTTTAGATAGGTGATGAAAGGTGAATAGTTGACACTCTATGATAACTGGACAGATTGAAAATAATAATTTGAAATACTGCAAGTACACCGTTGTTGCACCCAACCGCTCAATTTTGTGTCATTTTAAATTTAAAATCTGGGATCACCTACAGATTTTGACTTTAATGCGTCTTATCGACGTGCAGTGCACGTCATTTTTTAAATAACTTCAGGGTGTCTACCCGACGGATGATTTTAAATTCCTGGTCATTGTCCAGTTATCTCCCGGTCAATTTAAAAGATTTAAAAGATTTTCGATTTGGAACAGGGAGTTTTGGAGAAGAATTATAATCACACAAAAACATAGAGTATCAAAACGTCGCGAGCAGTTGAGAACTACATTATGTAACAAATGAAAACTATCCATTGTGCAACATTTTGATGCGATTTTCTAGCTCAATCTGATACCTGGGCATTTTATGTGATTCTGAGTTGGAACATCAGATAATTTTTGGTGATAAGAATTACAACTCTGATTTGGGACAGAGAATTTTGTAAGAGAATTATAATTCTGAACTTGAACAGGAATTTTTTTCAAGTCCCTTCTTCCAAATCGCAATTAAAATTATTTTCCAGAATTCCCGTTCCATGTCAAAAATTCACTGTTGCAAGTCAAATTATAATTCGCTACCCTAGAACCATAGGGTTCTATCTTCAATTTTAGACGTCACTTGATTTTCATTTTTTTTTTTCTATTACTTCGCACAGAAAAAAGTGAAAATCAAGTGACACTTTAAATTCAAGATAAAACTTATGGTTTTAGAGTCACGAATTGTTTGCAAAAATTCCATGTTCGAAAGTGAAAATTATAATTCTTTACGGAAATTACCTGTCTCAAAGTCTAAATTCCAATACTTTACATAAATCCACAGTCCCAAAGTGAAAATTAGAATTTTTATGGAAATTACTTGTTCCAAAGAGAAAATTATAATGCTTTACGAAAATTCCCTGTTTCAAGTCACCATAACATTTATTTCCAAAAATTCCCTTCTCCACGTCAGAATTATATTTATTTACATAATTCAGAAAAATAGTAACTCCCTTTTTTTTAATTTGAAAGAAGGAAGTTTCAAAGTCTGGCAAATTTTTATTTAAAAAAAAAAACTTTTAAATTCAAATAATTTTATTTTGGAAGAAAGAATTTTCAAAATCTCACGGATTCTGACTTGGAACAGGGATTTTTTAAAATTCCCTTCTAAATCACAATTAAAATTCTTTTCAAAAATTCCCATTCCATTTCAAAAATTTCCCGTTCCAAGTCAAATTATAATTCTTTATGGAAACTCCCTGCCCTAAAGTAAAAATTATGATTATTAACGAAATTCCCTGTTGTAAAGTGAAACTATAAAGAAAATTATCATTCTTCACGGAAATTCCCAGTTCTATGTCAAAAATTGCAATTCTTTTAGAAAATTCCTTACCCCAAAGTAAAAATTCTAATTCTTTACGAAAAATGCCTGTCCCGAAGTCAAAATTATAATTCTTCACGAAATTCCCTGCCCCAAAGTGAAATTATAATTCTTTACGGCAATTCCCTGACCTAAACTTAAAATTATATTTCTTTACTGAAATTCCATTTCGCAACTTAGAATTTTAATTCTTTTCGAAAATTCCCTGTTCCAAGTCAGAATTAGAGTAATAACGTATATATGTCACAACTTTTAATTTGCATATTAGTACATTGGTACATTCGAGAGAAAAATGCCGGTCACTGAATCAAATTCCCGGTTTCCCGGTCAGGTAGACACCCTGGACTTGGAATAATATTACATTTCACCATTGGTGTATTTGGATATTATTTTTTATTTTCGAAAAGCTATACAATTAAATAATAAACTCGTTACGAAAAAATTATCAGTTTTGTTAATTAATTAAATCGCTTTTAAAAATTAAAAATATTATCCAGATACATTTATGGCGTAAAATCATTTTTTTTCAATAAAAAAAATAAAACTTTTGTCCCATGCAATTGATGTTATTGTTTGGCCCTCAGCGTTCAGCCATCTTGGGTTTTTTCCACCCAACATGGGTATCTAATCATCCTTTGGTACCACTGCGCAAAAGAAGACAAACAGGAAAAACCTATATATATCGTCAGCACCCCACCCCCTCGCCGGCAACATTCTATAGTCCAAGTGTATTAACGCACTTTAAGAATAATTAATAAATATATCGTGCAGCGTTTAATCATTTTAATCAAAAGTGAAAATCTATAATATAAAGGGTAGCGTGGGGCAATATGAGCATGTAGTTGTCTTTTTCACGTAAGTATGTATTTAGAATCCGCAATTCATTACTTGAAAGTAAATCGTAACTTATATTCTATAATAAACACTTATTAATAATTTCGTGGAGATATATGTAAAGGGTTGCGAAATGACGCGTCAGGGCGCAGTCCCATAGAGGTAGATTAGTAGAATAGTTTTGATCAATAAGGTGATTGTTAGTTTGTGCATTCACCTCATTGGCTAAAACTATTCCACCATTCTACTGATCTACCTCTATGGGATTGGGCCCTCACTCGAGGTTTTCTGCGTAAATTACATAAATGACGTAATTTGCGTCGAAAAATGTAGTAAACCGGTAAATTACATGGTGAACGCAAAGAACGTTACTCGAGACGTTACTGGTCTGTTAGAAAGTGGTCTTACCGACGGGACATGACGTCCTTCTATGACTCCATAGACCTTTCATTTGAGAGCGGAAGGCTTGTTGATGCTACTGACGCTATCATACTTGGCGGGATTTGAATGTTTCCAGTAACTTTCATAAGAAGTGTACACGGCAAGTCTAAATTCTAATAAAAAAAAAGTTAGTGAACAGTCTGTACCAAGTGCAGAATTATTGTTTAGCAAGGTCTGAATTTCGAAAAAAAACTATCATTACCATTTATTCGGAAATCATTAAAAAAATTCCAAGGATGTCAAAAAAGCGATACAAATGTGAGGTTATGTGTGTGTATTGCATGCGTGTTCATAACCTCATACACAAATTACACTTTTTGCAATCCACGTAATTTTAACAAGATTTTTAAATAATCATCACAAACTTCTCCTTTATTAATTCTAAACCGAATTTTGTAGAGAAAATGAGGTTTTATACACATTCCAAGTACGGGTTGAATCAGGTGTCACTTTTGCAATTTCCAAAACAACACTTTTCCAACTTTTTCTGTGCTCCAATCTTTTTCCTCTTTAATGGATTTTATTCTGTCACTTCAAACATTTTTTCTATGGTAATTTTTATAATTTATGATTACTCGGTATATTTTTTTTCTTCGACAAATATTTACAATTCCACTGTATTTTTACTTCAAAATTGTTCGACACTTCCGGAAGTGCTATATATTTGCCGCGTTTGCGTAGTATTGTTTTCTCAAATGAAATGGTCTATTATGTTATTTCACGATCACTGCCTGTTCAGAAAATATTCACTTATCGTCTGCTACCGCGAATACTGGGTACGCAAAAAGCATTGCTGTCACAAAAATAATCATTAATAAATTTTTTTAATAAAACGTGATAGAATATCGGTAGTTGGATTTTTTATCGGAAAGATCCTTTATTTAGTTACGAGCTGTTTCAAAGTTTGTTTTAGAAATCCCGAAATTAGTAAATTGCCGAATTTTCAAATTCCCGAAAATAGTAAGTTGAGAAATTTGAAATTTTAAGAATTTGAAAATTCAGCAATTTACTATTTACGGGAATTTGAAAATTCGACAATTTACTATATTCGGGAATTTAAAAATTCGTCAATTTACTGTTTTTGGGAATTTGGAAGTTCGGGTTTTGAAGTTTCAGGAATAAACATCTTCAGGGACCGTTCAAGTATTACGTAACGCGATTTCCCATGAATTTTGACCCCCCCCCCCCCCATATAACGCTGTTTTCCGATTCTTCCTGTAGTTTTTTCACATTCGGGATTTTGAAAATTCGGCAAAATTATGTCATTTCATTTATTATTAAAAACTTTTGATATCATATGGGTATCTCGTGAATATTGCAGGAAAATGCCCTCTAACAGTAGCGTCCTTTCTTTATCAAGTTTTCTAGTAATTTTTGTGATTTAAACATTTTTTTTGGATAGCTTTGGAAAATCTTGAACACTTCACCACTTTCTACTGAGTAAAGACATAAAAAAAATTCGAAAAGATCAAAGTTTGAAAAATAGATAAGCAACAGAATTGAAAAATGCTCATGTTTGAATTTGTTTGAATGTATTTTTCTGAGTATGTAAGCTAGAAGACTAATTTGAAAAATACAAGAATGACTACTTGAAAAACCTACATTCTTAGTTTTTGTTTCCTTAGACTTAGAGCTTAGACTTTTAAAATTTTTTCTGATGTATTTTTATCACTTGAAAGCTCTCAGATGTTCAACACATTTTTAAGTCTTAACTAAAAAAAATCATAGTTAAAATTTTTTTTTAAATATTCGCGTAACACGTAAATATTCTCGGGGGTAACAATATTATGAGATAACAATTTTTTCAAATATGCAGTATCCTAACATGTAAAACCAATCCATATAACAATCAGGTCTAAATTAATTATACTTTATTAGGGGGTCCTAATACGCTACTTTTTTGCATATTATTTTCCATTTCCCTATTCTCCTCTTTTTGCCTTTTTCTTGTTTTCTAAACTTTTTGATTATAAATGCAACTACTTGGTTGAAACTTCATCTTTTTGGTTGAAAATTCAACTATTTGGTTATAAATTCATTTAATTGGTTCAAAATTCCACTGTTATGTTGAAAAATAAAATCTTTTTTGGCTGAAATATCAACTGTTACATTTTTCATTCAGAATTAGTCTTTTTTGGTTGAATATTCAACTACTTGACTGAAAATTCAACAATTTGGTCAATTTTTTTTTCTTTCTTGACTAAAAAAATCTTTTTGGTTGAAAATTCGTATTTTCAACCATTTTGGTAGAAATTTCAATTTTTTAATTAAAATAATTTTGGCTGAAATATTAACTATTATATTTTTTATTGAGAATTCGTCTTGTTCGATTTAAAAATTTAATTATTTGGTTAAACATTTAATTATTTTGTTGAAAATTTGACTTTTTGAGTTGAAAATTCAAATATTTTTGTGTAAAATTATACTATTTGGTTAAAAAGGAACTTTTTTGTTGGAAATTCATATTTTCGTGTTAAAAATTCAACTTTTTTGTAGAAAATTCGTCATTGTGCCTTAAAAATGCAACTTTTTGGTTGAAAATTCATCTTTGTGGTTGAAAAGTTATTTTGTGATGATTTGTGAAGTAAGGGGGGGAGGGGTCATTGCAGAATGTGACATCACACATGGAAAACATAAATGTATATGATAATTTTTCGAAATACTTGAAAAAATGAAAATGAGTGATTTTATTTTTCAAGTGAAGTATCTAAATATTATTTTTGTACGTTTTGTGTTTTATTTTAGACCTTTATCAAATTAAATGGAAGACGATCTGTGACGAAGGGGAGGGGTGGAAATAGTGTTCCAAATAGGGTGACGTAGTTTCAAACGGCCCCCAAATAAAAATTAGTTACAAAATCGATGAAAACTTGTATTTGTAATTTACCAATTAAATAATGATTTATGTCATAAAGTGTTGAAAAATGGTAATGAACCTTAATATCATTTCATTTTAGTATAATTTAGCAGATTCAAAATTGAAAATGGACACGGAAGAAAAAGAAAAAATGGATACCGGCACACAGACAGATATAAATTTTGATGCAGAACCTTGGAAATTCAAGTGCAACATTTTCCACTTATTGTCTCTATTGGGAATCATTCAGATTGCAGAAATAGTAATTTAATGAAAATTTGAAATTTCTTCACTTTTTTTTGTTTCAATTGAAATACAAAATAATTAATTTCTTTATTTCAGTTGATGTCTCTCGTGGGTCTAGTTTTTCTCATAGAGAATATGACAGATGACACATCGACGCTGAAAAAGTTATTGCGAATCTGGAATGTTATTACAATTATCGTTAGGGTTTTTCGCTTGATTCCCCATTTAATTATCGATTACGAAAAACCTCTTTGGATGAAACACCGAATGCTATACTTTGTAAGTATTAATATCATTTTTTTTTCAACTATATTACGGCAAGTATTTTACAAATTCTGGTTTAAAATCTCTGTTTAAGGTCATGTACTAATTACCCGATTCCTACCTTAACAACATTCTTTTCCAAATAACTAAGGAACGTTTGCAAATTTTTAGAATAGATTCACAACAAAAAAAAATGTATTTTTGTAAACAATTTTTTTGAATCATGCAAATATAAGACGTTACCTATTGCAAAAAAATGTCGGTAAGGTCGAAATTGGATAAGTGGTACATGGCCTTAAGGGAAACTAATTTCTTATCGTCTTCTTTTTTATTTTTTAGGAGTTCATCTATACTCTTGTAGATGCGATATTCCATTTGTTTCCTTTTCTATTTATGATGCTTTATAATCCCCAGGATGAACCTCTTCTTTTTTATTTAAAGGTATATTATTTTAATATTCTAATAATATATTAATTTTATATATATAATTATAATACTTATATTGCTGAAGTGATTTTTAATCTTTTTAGTAACAAATTTCGATTCTTTTATAGATTTTCCTTGGCTGCAGCTTTGCAATATTTATTCTGCATACCTTGTGGAGCATTTACAGACTAAGGAAGTTGCGTTTAAAACATGGACAATACCTGTTACGTATTAAGAAACAAGATAACATGTACATGACGTATGGCACACTTAACTATGTTAACTTCTAAAAATATTTGTCTACTCTTATATTTTTGTAATATAGATAAGCTGTTGATAAAAAAAGCTGTAATTTACACTTTTTTTCCTCATGAACAGAAAGGCATAACTTCTTTGGAAATAAAATGTGGAAAAATAAAAATTTTTAATACTTAATTTCAAAACTGATTTCTAGTTTCGGGCAATATTATACATTTCCAATTGGAAATTGTACAATTATTTGTGAATTTTAAAGCATTCGAATTAAAAATGTTCAAAATTAAATAATTTCAAACTGAAATTTTGAAAATACGATAATTTCAAATTAAATGGAATTAAAAAAGAATACTTTTCAATTAAAAGCGTAGAAAATTGCATAATTTGAAGTAGAACCATTTTTAATCAAAAACTTTCAGAATTAAACAACTTAAAATTGAAGTTTTGAAAATGGTACAATTTAAAATTGAAAAGAACTAAAGTTGTATAATTTATAATCAAAAATGTTCATAACTTTATAATAACAAATTGAAAATGTTCAAAACTGAATAATTTTAAATTACAATTTAGAAAATAGTAAAGTGTGAAAATAGAAAGTGTGAAAGTAGTAAAGTGTAGAAAATTGCATAATTTCAGATTAAAGTTTTTAAAATAGGACAATTTTAAATTGGAAGGAATTCGAAAGGTACATATAATTTTAAATGTCGATGTGGACTTATTTCATATTTTATGAAAATATGGATACTCTTGTTATTCAAAAGCAAAGAAGTCAAAAGGTGCAGTGAATAGGCTGAAATTCGATTCTTCTTGAAGTCCAAACAAAAATTCGTGAAAATGTCCCGATTTTTTCATGTTTTTTTATTCTGAAAAGAGGTCGCTGAAATGAAGATTTTAAAGGGAAAATAGTGTTCACATGGACTCCCCCCCCCCCAACCCCTCGTGGACAATCGTGGACTTTTGATTTCAAAACGTTCAAAGTTGAATAATTTTAAAGTAAAAATCCTCTATTTTACACTGACACTTGAGTAGCATTGAATTAATTTCTCAAACTTACGGACTGAAGAACGTTTTCCATTTTGACGTCAGCTCTTTGTAATTTATTAATTAGCGTGAAAGTCTCCATATCTTTTTCGAACCTCCTCGTCGTTTTTCGAATACTTGCCTCCATCTTTTCTCCGATTATTTTAACGAATATGTCCGACATTCTCCCAGTAAAATCGGCACCTACTCTTCCGAAGGAAAGCGCGAAATAAGTGCACTGGCCCAAAATCGAATCCACGGAAGTAACACCTGGCAAATCTTGTTCAAGTGTTGCGAGGAATTGTGAGATCTACAAATTTTCTTAAAAATTATTTAGTTTTTATAAAGAAATTTATTTCTGATAGTTATACCTACTTTTTCTTCGAGCCAGTGATAGAAAATTGCTGATTCATTTATGGAAGTATCTCTGCCAAGAGTTATGTGATCCTGATCACTAAACATTGCCCGATATTGTGTTATGATGTTAAATAAATGAATTCTCGAGAGTTCGATCGTTTTTGTCAAATGGGCGTTTGCTACAAAGAAAAGAAACGACTTACAAATCATTATTACTTTCACTGTTCATTCACTCATTATTATGTATACCGAATGCATGATTACAAGTTATTAGAAGTGAGTACTGAGGCGAGTGCAGGTGATTGCAAATCAATGCAAAAGAATGCAGTGATTGAAAGTGAATTTAAGCAAATGCAGTAGTTGCATGTGAATTCAGGTGCTTTAACGGTTAATTTCGAGTGATTGCAGGCGATTTTAAGTGATTGCACAATAAATTCCAAGTGACTGCAACTGATCGGAAATTAATTCAAGTGAATGCAGGTGACTTCAGTGATTGAAAATGATTTCGCAGTGAATTTTGAGTGATTC
Source organism: Melikaiella ostensackeni (assembly GCA_032362435.1). NCBI lineage: Eukaryota > Metazoa > Arthropoda > Insecta > Hymenoptera > Cynipidae > Melikaiella > Melikaiella ostensackeni. The sequence continues at coordinate 517,308 of JAUMHM010000004.1, forward strand.
AAGGTAATTTTCAGTGATTACACGATGAATTTCGAGAGACTTCAGGTGATTGCAAAGTGATTCAACTGATTGCGTGTGATTACAGATGAATGAAAGTGATTTCACAGTGAATTTCGAGTGATTTCACGGTGATTTCAAGTGATTGCAATATCGTTTGTACACTGCTTACAAGAGTTAGTTACACCTCGGTCTGTAGATTAAAAAAATTCTTACGATCTTCTTTTGGAATCGCCGAAAGTAATCCTTGAAGCCAACTGTCCCTCGCTTGAAGAAATTTAATCCTGAGTTCAGATTCCGTGAAAGCGTCCATAGAACGCAACAAACCGACCAATTGAAGACATCGGGGAAGAGGCAGATCTCCCCTCAGAGAACCAACAACTTGACCAACCATACTTGACCAACTATTTTCGATTTCAGCTACAATGGACTGAAATTTCAATAATGAAAACTTTTAATTCATTTTTTTTTCATTTAAATTAATTAAAATTAACTATAATTGAAACAAATAAATTCTTACAGAAATAATGGGAATGTCACCGTGTTTGGCACCCAACTGTCTTGCGTATTGAGACAATTCCAAAGCCTCGTTGTATTGATTGCTTCTGAGACAAGATTCCATAAGTTGGGGCATTTCCAAAATTTCGAGAAGTTCCGCATTTCTCGTTAAAGTCAAACTGTTGAGTCTTCGATGGGAATTTATATCTTTGGATGTGTCGCAAAAGGACTGACATTTTTCCGTAAATAAGGGAATATCTTTTATGAGAACGTTTAATCTCGTTTCCGTTTCGTTGAACTGAAATTAGGACTTTAATTGTAAATTAAATTGAGATTTTGAATCATTGATTTCTTTTCTTCACTTAGTTGTAAGATTTCTAACTTTAATTTGAAATTAAAGAGTTTCAGACACAAGAATTCAAAATGGTGTAATTTTTAAAGCTTTGAGTTTAAAATTTTGAATTTGAAACATGTTTAAAAGTTTTCAGTTTTGAAAGCTTTATTTTAGAAGAATTTCATTTAAAGACTTTTATTTTCCACTTCTCTTTGTAGTTCGAAAATTTCGCAGTTTTAAATATTTTGATATTTTAACAATTTGTTTGATGTTAACAATTTAAAATAAAGCTCTTAAAGTTAAAATTTTTAATTCAGACTTTAAAAATGAACAATTTAAAATTTACAAAGGTTTTATGAAATATACTCAACTGAAACAAATTAAAATAATACCGCTTCAAATTTAAATATCTCTAAATTTTATCATTATAAATTGATAGCTTTAAAATATAATAATGTTATACTGAAACTTGATAAATTAGAAGATTTCAAGTTAAAAAATGGAGTACTTTTAAATTTGAAATGATGAACTTGCATCCAAAAACTGGAAGCATTGGGTAAAATTTTTGAAAATCGGCAGATAACTGTTCATTTTTGAAGTCTTTAACGGCCCATAATTAGATGTGTTGTGAGAAAATGTTAAATTCGATACCTGCTTAAATATTTCCCGTGAATTCTCCGCTGTTTGAATAAAAGTTTTATAATTTGCAAAGACGAGTTCCTGGGTATTTTGCAAAACTGAATTTTTCTCGTCCACTAAATGATCAGGTTCTTTATCTGAAAAATAAAATGTCGGATATATATGAAATTGCTGTATTATACCTAATATTAATAAAAATGTAATCATTTACTACTTACTCAACTGATCAATATCGAAAGCTCCAAGTTTCGACAAATACTGATAAAAATCTGGATTTTCTTTCCACGATTCTGAAAAATAATTATGAAATCCTAAATGAGCGAAAAATAGATTACTTTAATGATTAAAGCTACTTCAATCGGTTTAATTATGATTAAATAAATATCAAATATAAAACAAACCTGGAATTCCTTCTGGAAATACTAATTCTATAACTTTTTCAGTTTCGATATCCATTTCAATTCACACTGATATTCTTAATTAATCATTATACTAATTTGAAAAAACATTTTTTCAAAAAAAGTTTGGATAAAATCCTTTACTTAGAAAAACTCATTATTTATTTACACATTCGCATGATGCATCTGATCTGATGTCAGAGTCAGAATAGTGAGGTTATGTCATTGACACGTGGCACCTGGTGAGGATAATTTGAACGAATCTTTTAAAATGTTTCTCATTTTTTTATTGTTTTGAGTGTTTGAAATTTTGGTAGACTAAAAATTTCATGAATTAGAAATTTTCTAGTGTTTTTTAATTTTCGGAAGAATTCATTTTTGTTGATACTTCATCAATAGTTTTGTTTTTATTCGGCAATTTGAAATTTCGGAAATTTATATTTTTCCGAAATTTTCTGCTTCGAAAATTATTAATTATATCTACTCAGATAGCACAACAGTGCGGCAAATTTGCCGAAAGTTTGCGGTGTAAGGTTCGGAAGTTTGCGCCCCAAACTGAAGGCAAGTTTATCGCAAGTGGGAAAATGTCCGCCTTACCGTAAGCAAGTATCGCAAATTTGAGTAAAACTTGCAGGAAGTTTGCGGGAAAAGATTCTTTTTTTTAAATACAAAATATGATACACTTTTGTTTACAGATAACGCGGCATACTGGGAGAACAGAAACAAAAATACTGCGCAGCCCTAGGTACCATAGAAAACTACTGCGCATCAGATTAAGTTAAAACTTTGCCAGGCAAGTTT
>JAUMHM010000004.1:546260-570893 GCA_032362435.1 Melikaiella ostensackeni
CCCCCCCAACAAATAAGAGAATAGAGGCCTTAGAATATGCTGACAATATTGTAATATTGGCTGAAAATAGAGAGGCACTCGAGGATATGGTGGCAAACCTCAGACTGTTTTCGAAGAAAAGGTACCTAATATTAAGCGTAGAAAAAACCAAAGTTTTAGTATTTAATAAAAAGAGTAGGGAAAAACAGGAAATATGGAAATGGGGAAAAAAACAGTAGAAGAAGTAAAATATTTTGAATATTTGGGTTTTACGTTTAACAGTAAAGCAAATTATGATCATCATATAAAAGAACTTTGGGCAAAAGGACGATTGGCGGCGAAACTTGTGTGGGGACTGGGAGAAAATTGTTGTAAAGGAGACTTCAACAGAAGATCATCATTGTTTAGGGCATTAGTAGAGAGTATAATGGCATATGGGTCGGAAATCTGGGGGTGGGAGGAAAGAAAAGAGCTCGAAAAAGTATTTTTAGATTGCATAAGGTGGGAGCTAAAGTTGGAATTTTGTACACCAAGGTACCTGATAATGACGGAAACGAATTTGGTATCATTAAAAGTTGTTTGGGGACTGAAAGCAGTTAAATTTGAGGAAAAAATTGGGGAAAATCAAGTAGGAGAGTTAGTATATAACTATTAGTTGGAGAAATTTGAAAAAGAAAGAGGGGACCGTTGTAGCTTAGAAAGACAAAAGTTTCATAATAGAAACGGGTTGGGAGTAATAGAAGTAGAGAATATTTTGAGAGAAAAAAAAAATATTAAGACTAGGATTCTCAAAAAAGAGATAGAAGTACAAAAACAACTTGATTATAACAGAATTACGTAGTCAAGATACAATAAAAGATATAAAAAGAGAGAGAGCAGTTCGGGGCTGCCACGGTATCTGAAGGGAGTTTCAAATAGGGATACGATCAATATTATGAGTAAACTTAGGTGCGGAAATTGTGAAAATTATAATAAGTATTGGCTAAGCGACAAGGAGAAAAGGTGTGTGTTCTGTGATGAAGATTGGGATAGGTGGGAACATTATATAAATGTTCGTGAAATAACAAAAGATTGGTTTATTAAATTAGGGACAGATTGTAAAACAGTAATTAATAGATTAATGAGCGACAATCCGAATGATGACGTCAAACTAGAGGTAGGGAGAAAAATTATAAAGGAGAGAGATAGACTGGATAAAGAAAAGAGAGCTAAGTTAGAAATAATTAAAATGTAAAATAAAGTGGCAATACGCATAAGAAAAGAGTCCGTGGAATTTTCTTTTTTTTTCTCAATTTTTCGTTCTTTTTTCGGATTTTGGATTTTCTGTTCCTCTATTATAGTTTAAATATGTAAGTAAGATCTAAATAGACAATAACACTGTATGAACAGAACAAAGCGTTTTCTCTCTTTTTTTGTACTATTTTTTTTCTTTTGTATTATTCTTTAGATATACACAGAAAAGAGAGTGAAGGAATGAAGATATGTATGTGTGGGACTTAGTGATGTATATACCGATCTCCATTTTCTATGCCTCACGGCTGAAACAAACTCTTATATCTATCTAATTATCAAATCCATAGGATTTTATGTTAGAAATAAGAACATTCAAGTTACCACATATTGTTCATTATTTTATTTATTTTTTTATACGTATCGCATTTGATCTCATTTTCTTCGTTGAGAAAGAAAAACAAAAATATTGCTACAAAATTGGAGATCTTTATCTGAAACTTTTACTCCGTATTCCTAAAGAATTAGATTTTCTGAAATTTCATGTGACTTACATATGCGACATTTTTAAAAGTGAATTCGAGCCCTGTAATTTAATGCTGCATAATTTAATTGAAAGGTTTGATTTTTAAGACATTTTTCCTTTTTTTTTTTATATTTCAGAAACGATATCCGAGCCGCAGTTTACCGACAGAATCTAATTCCGATTTATCCTGATCATTCAAGGGATTACATGCGAAAATTGTGGGTAAATGAAAAAGATATGCTGAAAGTCTTGGTTCCAGTTTTTGAATCAGTAGATACGCCATTTCCAACAGATATTTTCTTCTTCAATATTATTCCCGTTTTGCCCCCGATTGTGAGGCCGATTAGTAAATTAAACGAGCAAATTGTTGAGCATCCCCGGACTCTAGTTTACAAAATGATCATTCAAAATTGCCTGATTCTTCGGAAAATCATCGGAGACATCAAAGATTCTCAAAATGAAAATGACGACTTGAATGGTAATGAAGATGAGGAAAATGATGAAAATGAGATTCCGCAACGAAATTCTAAGAAGGAGAAAGATAAGGAAAAGAACGAGGAGCTTCAGGTAACAATTTATTTTATTAAAGTGTACAGGGTGGTTGACATTTTCATGATTAAAATCCTGGCAAATTCTATAATTTCTGATTCAAATATCAAAAATTGGAAGTTAAAGACAGAAGGTTTGAATAGTTTGGCAGTTTCTAATTTAGCAATGTCAGATTGATACATTTTGAGCTAGACGCGTCAAATTCTTTGAAATGTTGGGAAATATCTTCATTTTGAATTTTCTGTATTATTAATCCAACAGACAGTAACTCCGAGAAGAAATCTTAAAATCCGTTGGAATTTTTTTAATTCTCTTAACATTTTCTAATTTTTTTTAAATACTTGGAAATCTGTTGACATACTTTAAATCCCGTAAAATCCTTTGAAATACTGGGAAATCCCTTGCAATATTTTGAATTCTTTTGAAAATTTTTGATTTTTTAAAAATATCTTTAAATATTTCAAATATCTTCATAAATACCTTAACATTTTTTTAATTTCCTTAAAATATTTTTTTGAAATTTCCTGAAACCTTATTATTTTATTTGAAATCTTTAAAATCTCATTGAAATTCTTTAATTCTCATAAAAACTAAAATCCTTTTGATTTATTTTAAAATCGCATGAAATTTGTATACAATTTTTAAATCTTTGAAATCCCTTGCACTTCTTTGAAATTCTAAAAAAAAAAAAAAAAAAAAAAAAAAACAATTTTGAATAGAAATTGTTCAAATCAGAACAATTTTTAAATTGGAAAATTCAACATTTTCTTGTTCAATTTCAAATCTTTAAAATTGCCCAATTTGAAAATTAAAGTCTATCAATATTTGAACGATTATAAATTCATTACATTCGAAACTGAAATCCAAATGCCTTTAAATTATTATTACGCAATTTTGAACGCTTTAAATTAAAAATTATTTAGTTTAAAATACTTTTATTAGAAATTATGCAATTTTAATTCCTATCAATTTGAATTTTTTTCCTATTTTCGAAATTTTAATCTGAAATTATTCAATCTTGGTCATTTTCAGTTCAGAATTATATAATTTTGAGAGCTATGAATTTAAAATTATTAAATTTCAAACACTGTTAAAAACTTTTATTTTCAAATTATCCATTTTTTAACGCTTTAACTTAAAATTGATTCATTTTTGTGCTTTTCAATTTAAAATAGAGCAATGTTTAAAGATTTAAATTTGAAACCAAACCGTTTTTAAATCTAGTAGGCATACCTCAATCTAATATTATTCAACTTTGAACGCTTTGAATCGAAAATTGTTAAATTCAAACACATTAAAATTTAAATCATTAAATTTTGAATTCTTTTAATTAAAATTATATACAATTTCTATACCTTTCAATTTGAACTTGTCTTATTTTCAAAATTTAAATGATAATATTTGAACTTATTCAGTTTTTAACGTTTGCAATTCATAATTATTCAGTTTTGTACGCTTTTGATTAAAGTGTATAAATTTTTAGTTTCATTAAATTTGAAATTTTCCTATTTTCAAAATTTTAATATAAAATTATTGAATTTTGAACGTTTTCAATTCGAAGATGTTCAATTTAGAATACTTTTATTTGAAGTGATAAAATTTTAATATTTTCATTCCTTTCAATTTTAAGTTTGAAATTGTTCCGTTTTCAAAAGTTTCATTTTAACTAGTTCAGTTTTGAGAGTTTTTAATTCAAAATTGTTGAGTTTCAAATTATTCATTTTTCTACGCTTTTGATTAAAAAGTATACTTTTTCAATTCCATTAAATTTGAAATTGTCTTATTTTTAATGTTTTAATCTAAAATTATTCAATTTGGAATTGTTGATTTTTAAGAGATTTCGATTTAAAATTGTTCTATTTCAAACACTTATAATTTTTAATTATTCAAGATGGAACGCTCAAATTCAACATTTCATGAATTGTTCAGTTTCCAACTGAATGCTCCAATAATAAAATAAAACCGCTGCAAAGTAATTTTGGCGCGTTCATTATATGGTTTATTTTTAATTATTATCATTTCATGAACACTGTGATTCCTCACAGAGGATTTTCTTGTATTTATTGTTGATGTAAGTATAAGTAAATTATAGTTATAAAGAAATAAGACTTTGACAAGAATCCGGCTGTTATATTTTTTCAGATGTTTTTTTTTGTTAGCGAATATGACAAATTGAAAAATTTAAATTTAAATTTCTTTATTAATTTTCAAGATTTTACAGTGGTTTTTATTTTGCAGATAACTCCCAAACCATTAATTCTTTAAAAAAATTATTGAGTCAGGGGGGTTGGAAAGAAGATTTTTGATTGGAAAAGAATTCTGAGGGGTCAGAAAAGGGGATTTTTGATTGCAAAATAAGTCTGAGGGAATGAAAAAGAGGATTTCGGATTGTAAAAGGAGTCTTTTCCATCCCTCAGAATTTTGTCTTTTTTGAACGTTAAACAAATTGACAAATCTGTATATATCATAATTTCATTTGGTCATAGAATGTTTCTAAATATATCAAATTATTCATCTTGTCAGAATGAACAAATTTGGAACTTATAATGTTGCTGTAATTTTAACATTAAAAAAAATTTACTTACAAACGAAAAATTAAAAACTTGAAAAATTCTCATAGGTGAAAATGTTTGTATGGAGATAGCTATGAACGTTCTATTGAATTATATCAACTTTAAATTTATTTATTTTTTTTTTTTCATTCTCACGATATTTTAATGAATGAACCTCAACCTTTTTTATTCAAAAAGGATATTTCATTAAAATCTATGTATACAATTTTTTTCTTAATATCATCAAAATTGCAAAAAATCACATCTAAAACAGTTTTTGAGCGCAATATAAAATTGAAAAAAGTATTTATTTTTATCTGATCCGGCTCTAAACTAATTGTTTATTTTGTATGCTTCAATTTTTAATAAAATCTGCTTAACAACGTTCAGTTTGAATTATATTTTTGTTTGAAAACCTCGAAATAAAAATTGTTCAATTCGGATAACTTCTACTTTGGAATTATAGAATTTGAAATGTTGATAAAATTGTGTACCTTAAAAATATTATTATTTAACTATTAAGGCCTTTAATTTGAAATTGATTCATGAATTTTATTTTCAAACCCTCAAAACTGCATAATTTTTAATTTAAATTGTCTGAAATTGAACAATTTCAAGTCGAAAGCTCTCAAAATTGAACGATTACGATTTGAAAACTTTCAAAATTGTACAATTGCAGATCAATGTGTTGAAAATAGGACAATTTCAAATTGAATGTAATTAAAAATGTATACTTTAATCAAAATCGTAGAAAATTTAATGATTGGAAATTGGAAGTGTTTGACATTGAACAGTTTAGAATCAAAAACTCTCAAAATTAAATAATTCTGAATTAAAAACGTTCACATTTGAATAAGGTAAAATTATTTTTTTGAAAATGATGCGATTTCATATGGTAAGTAATTGAAGTTGTATCATTTCTAATCTAAAACGTTCAAAATTGAATACTCTCGAATTGAAAATGTATTAAAGTTTTGAAAAAAGGACAATTTCAAATTGAAAGGAATTCAAAATGTATAATTTTTATTTACAAGCACTCAAAACTTAATAATTTTAAATTGTAAGTGTTTGAAATTTAACAATTTTCAATTTAAAGCGTTCAAAGTTGAATAATTTCAAATTCATATACCTACATTTTAAAAATGGTTTGATGATTTTAAATTTTAATTCTTAATCATTGTTCAATAACTAATTGAAAGTAATAAGAATTGATAAAAAAATGGAATAATTTGAAATTAATAATGTATGGAATTGAATAATTTCAAATTAAAATATTGAAAATAGGACAATCTTAAATTGGAAGAATATGAAATTGAATAAAACGCTTAAAACCGTTCGAGTTGAATAATTTCGAATCGAAATGGTTTGCAATGAAAAAATTTGAACGATTTAAATTGAAAAAGTTCAGAATTGAATAATTTTAGGTTTCAAGTTTATAAATCAAGCAATTTTAATCGGCCAATCTTGTACAATTTCAAATTGAAAGTGTTCATAGTTGAATAATTTTCAGTGCTTTTTCAGTCTACCAAATTTTGATTTCCCTAAAGCTAAAATTGTTCACTTTCAACTATTTTAATTTTAAATAAAGTCGGTTTAAAAATGTTTACTTTGAATTATTTTTCTGTTTGAAGACCTCGAAATAAGAATTGTTCAATTTGGATAGCTTCTACTTTAGAATTGTAGAATTTTTAATATTTTTCACTTGGAGATTCTTTAATGTTGAAAGCTTTAAATTTGTACAATATTGAACGTTTGAGTTTGAGACTGTTCAATTTTGAATGCTTAATTTTCAATCTTAAACGCTTCAAATTCAGAATTATTCTCTATTAGATTCGTTAATTTAGAGATTCTTTTTTTTGTAATTCAAAATATACATTGTTTAATTTGGAAGATTTTAAAAAATTGAATAACTAGCGAAAATTCTTGAAAACCAGGAAGTGGCCCGGAACTTTCTCGAGTCTTTATTTTGTATTAGAAATTTCGAATCATTATTTTAGGTTTGATTTTTGTCTTCTGATTTTAGAAACTTCTAGATCAAGTGAGAGGAAGCAGCCTGATCGATAAAATGCACAACACTTGGCAAGAATTGCAAATAAATGTGAATCATGTGATGAACCGAGAATTGGACAAAACTTCAGATTCGCAAGCTTGCTTGGGATTGAAGCAAATTATCGAAAAGAAGGACGGGTTACTCAGAATGCACATGATGGGGAAAAGAGTAAATTTCGCTTGTCGTTCGGTAATCACTCCAGATCCAAATTTGGATATTGACGAAATTGGTATTCCAGAAGCTTTTGCCCTGAAGTTGACTTATCCGGTTCCTGTGACTCCCTTGAATGTGACTGAACTTCGCCAGATGATTTTGAATGGACCTGAAATTCATCCTGGGTAAATATTCAATTTAATAATTTGTAAATTTATAAATTTATGAATATAACTTAAGAGCGAGCTTAAAACTTTTTAAGAAAAAAAACCCTTATATTTTATGATTAAAATTTCAGAGCTGTAATGATTGAGAATGAAGATGGAGTTATAAAGCGAATAAATGCCGCGGATTACTCACAAAGGGAAAGTATTGCAAAAACTCTTCTGACGAAAACTGCAAAATCGAATAAATTTTTTGACGGGGTTAAAATAGTCCATCGTCATTTGAAAAATGGGGATATGATGCTCCTGAATCGGCAGCCAACTTTACATAAACCCAGTATAATGTCGCACAGAGCTAGAATTCTTAAATCGGAGAAAACTCTTCGACTCCATTATGCAAATTGTAAAGCTTACAATGCTGATTTTGACGGGGATGAAATGAACGCCCACTTTCCTCAGAATGAAATCGCCAAGGCGGAAGCACGACTCCTTGGTAGGTTTTATTCTAGGAGTTGACCACTTGACTTTTAAGTGTACAGGAGATTTCGGAGATTTCAAAAGATTTCACAAAGGCTTGTACATCAAATTTCAAGAGTGGTCAACCCCGTTTTTATAGATCTTGAATTTTTTATATTTTATATTGTATTTTTCAAATTTGTTTTTCACATTTCAGCAAACGCTTCAAACCAGTATTTGGTGCCGAAAGATGGAACACCTCTCAGTGGTTTAATTCAAGATCATATAATTTCTGGCGTGAGATTGACGATGCGAGGAAAATTCTTCGAAAAGTAAGTTTTCAGTTTTAATCATTTGTAAGAATGAATTCACTAATTTTTTCTTGAATTTTAGAGAGGAATATCACCGACTGATTTATTCGGCGCTTTGGGCCGTGCCCGGAGATTTGATTCTTCTTCCTGCGGCAATCATAAAACCGAAAGAACTCTGGTCAGGTAAGCAAGTTCTCTCAACTGTAATTATCAACCTGATTCCAAAAGGTCGAGCCAAGATAAATTTATCTGGAAGTGCAAAAATTGGAATTAAGGAGTGGACGATTTCTAAGCCCAGAAAACCAAATTGTGGAACTCCATTCGAAAATCCGAAAATGATGTCTGAGGCGGAAGTTATTATTCGAAATGGTGAATTGCTTTGTGGTGTTTTGGACAAAGCTCACTATGGTGCAACAACTTTTGGTCTTATCCATTGTGTTTACGAGGTAAGAATAAGGAATAAATTCGAGCGCTTTCAATTTGAATTTGTTAGATTTTAGAGGTTTTGAATTGAAATTTACCCACTTAGTTTTGAGAGGCTTTCGTTATAAAATAATTCTTGATTCATAAGAACAAAATATTTTTTTTGCAGCTGTATGGTGGAAATTGTTCGACGAAAATGTTGAGTGCGTTTGGAAAACTTTTTCAAACATACTTATTGTATCTAGGATTCACTTTGGGAGTTGAGGATATTCTAGTCACTGCGGAGGCTGACAAAAAACGGAAGGAGTTAATGAAAAAGTGTCGAAAGGTAAAAAATTAATTTTTCTTCAATTTATTGAATGTCTTAATATTATTTTGGAGAACTTAAACACTTCTGACATAACTTGGAAATTTTTTATTTTTTGTACATTCCCTTGAAATATTTGAAACTCAAATCCCATAAGTTTCTTTCAAATCCTTTGAAACGTTGAAATTCCATAAAATGGTTTGTAATTTCTTGAAATCACTTAAAATCCTATCGTTTTTTTCGAAATTTTTTCAATCTCTTGGAAATCCTTTAAAATTCTTTAGTTTTTTTATTTCATTAAAATCCGTTAAAAGTCCTTGGAAATATTGTATTTCTTTTAGAATATCTTGAAATATTTAATATTTCTAAAAATCCCTTGAAATCTATTATAATCCCTTAAAACATATTTTCTAATTGCGTGAATTAAAAAATCTTATGGAATATTTTCAATTCTTTTGAAATTTCTGGAAATTTTTTTGATTTCTTTTACAATTTCTTGAAAGATTTGGAATTTAAATCCCAGTAAATATTTTAAAATCTTTTAAATCCCTTAACATTCGTTTATAAGCTTTGAAATCCTGTGAAAACTTTTTATGTCTCATAAAGACCCTTAAATCTTTGAATGAATTCTTTTGATAACCCTTGAATTCATATGGAAATTGTTATATATTTTACAATAAAATTCTTTTAAGTCCCTTAAAATTTTTGAAATCCTCTGGAATGGTTTGAAATTTCTTAAGGTGAGATCTCTTGAAATCATTTCAGATAATTCAAAAAGTTTTGATTTCTTTTAAAATCTGTTGTAAATCGTATAAATCTTCGTGAAATCTCTGAAATCTCGTGAAATTTAGAAATTTCTTGATATATTTGAAATTTCTTGAAATCTACTGCAGTTAAAAAGACATTTTTGCCTCTTCAATAATTGGAGTATAAATTTATGAATTTCTCTTACAGATTGGAGAAGGAATCCAAAAATCCGTTCTCGAACTTCCCGAGGAAACTCCAATGAGCGAAGTAACCGAAAAAATGGAAGAGGAGCACGCAACGAATCCAAAATTTAGAGCACTAGTTGATCGAAAATATAAAACATCCCTGGATGATTTCACAAACGACATCAACAAGGTTTGTTTGCCAGCCGGTTTGATACAAAAATTCCCGGATAATAATCTCCAGTTGATGGTTCAATCAGGAGCAAAAGGATCGTCTGTAAACACTATGCAGATTTCTTGCCTCTTGGGCCAAATTGAATTGGAAGGAAAAAGACCACCTTTGATGATCAGTGGAAGAAGTTTGCCATGTTTTCGACCTTTCGATCCAACTCCAAGAGCCGGAGGATTTATTGACGGGCGATTTATGACTGGGATCGAACCTCCGGAATTTTTCTTCCATTGTATGGCTGGGAGAGAAGGACTGATTGATACGGCTGTAAAAACTAGTCGATCTGGATATCTTCAAAGATGTGTAATTAAACATCTTGAGGGAGTTTCAGTTGAATATGACTCAACGGTGAGTAGAAAAAAGAAGTATAACTAATAATCATTCACTCAGTAATCTTTTGAGATTAAAAAATATATATTTTCACAACGCCCCGCCTGAAAGTTCGACTTTCGAGGCCTGTAGAGCACTTCGTAAGTGACTAATTTCAGACCTATTTACTTTCCTCCCGTTTCGTCATCACTTTTCTGCCCTAGGGAAGAAAGCGAATTTGAGTTCTTTGTTAGATCGTCCAATGGGCTACGACTTGGAGTTCAGTAGTCTGAGCTATTGCGCATGCGTTCAGTAAAACTGATGAAAGTTATCAAAAGTTACCGGTGAATTATTATAAATTTCCAAACTTTCCGTAGATTACCATAAAATTCTCAAATTTCCAAAAAATTTAATAAATGTCCATAAATTAAAATTTAAGAAATTATGGCAATTTATGGAAATTTCCATAAATTGAATTTCAGATATTATGGAAATTTATGAAAAATTAGGAAATTTGGAGAAATTTATAGTAATTTAAGGAAATTTGCAGATTTCAAAAGAATGCAAAAGATTGAAATGGATTAAAATGATGTCAAATATGGTCAAATTTAAAACAATTTGAATCCAAATGAATGTCGTTATTCATATGAACCTCAAATATTTGCGTCTCACTTCAATCCTGTTAAATAGATCAATCATATGATGACTTCTGTCAGTGAATGAATACATTTTAATTTTGTTGAAGAGGGTAGTAAGGTGAGGGTGAATGTTGAAGTCAGTTTAATTCATTCCGTGAAGTATATCTAATTTTCAATATTTTAATCCAAAACAATTCTTTTTGACTTAAAATGCATTCAAGGCAAACCCCAACAATTCCTCCTACATTCAAATTCACAACACTTTGAAACTAAACGAACGAATGTCGTTTTTTCATATTTTAAATGATTTTAATCCATTTAAATACACACCGTCTTACCGGGTTTACGGTATTCAAAGATTTCAAGAGATTTCAAAGTATTAAATGAGATTTCACGGAATTAAAATTATTTTAAGGTATTTCAATATAGTTCAGAGTATTGATTCTAGAGGATTTCCCGAAATTTCAAACCATTTCATAGAATTTTAAAAATTTCATGGGATTTCCAGGAATTTGAATTTCGAATATTTTAAGCGATTGCAAAAGAAATTGCAAATTTCGAAGATATTTCAAGGGTTCTTAAGAGAATTCACTGGATTTTAGAAGATTTCAAGGTATTTCATAAAATTTCAAAAGAGTTAAAAGTTTCAAGAGATTTCAAGTGACTTCCCGGGATTTCAGAGAATTTTACGGGATTCAAAAAATTTCAAGAACATTCAAAGGATATCAAAAATTTTTTAATGATTTTAAAATAAATTGAACTATATAAAAATATTTTAAAAGATTTCAAGGAATTTCAATGAATATCAAACTATTTATAGGTTTTGAAAGATCTTAATGGTTTTAAAAAGAACTCACGGTATTTTAAAAAGATTTGAAACGATTTGAGAGATTTCATCCGATTTTAAAATTATTCAAAAATTTACAGGTTTTCAGGAAAATTTAAGGTATTTGATGGGAGTTCAACCAATGTTAAAGAATTTCAGAGTATTTCAAATATTTCAAAATATTTCAAGAAATTCCAAAAGAATTCAAAAGATTCTAAAGATTTCCAAAGAAATCAAAACATTTCAAACAGCTTCAATGCCTTCAAGGTATTTCAAGAGATTTCAATCCATTCATAGGACTTTAAAGATTTTAAGGGTTTTTAAAAGAATTCACGGGATTTTCAAATGATTTCAAGAGATGTTTAATATTTCATCGCATTTTAAAGTGATTCAAAAGCTTCAGAAAAATTGTTTATTTTTTTTTTATTAACAAATTAATGAGTTAAAGTGCTACTTCAACATTAAAAATACTTGGAGACTTTATTTTTTAATTTCTGGTTCGGAATATACGTAAAAACAATGCTTAGTTACTATTTTGGCAAAATTCAAAGTAGTTGTTAATGCAATAAACAAGTCTAATAAATAAACGCATATTTTAGTCATTTCTCGCTCTAAAATCTTCGTCTTTTTGATAGAATCGATTCAAAGTTAATTTTTTAAATAAATTTAATACACAAATACAGATTTTCGTCAATTTTCAACCGTCAAATCTCCTTTTTCAACAGAATCAATTTTAAATTACTAGGAAAAGTATTTCCCTTATAATACTTCATTAAAGAATAATAATTTTTCATTTTATAAACAGTTTTATAAACAACTTGACTACTTGTCAACGAATGGATATCGTTTTTTTCAAGAAATCGATTGCCGATGACTCAGAAAGGACTTGATTTGTTAGGAGACTTTGTCAGGCGACAATATTTGTTATTTATTTAAATAATTTTGACAGAAAAATACCACTGTTTCTTCAAACGAATCACATTTTAAATATGTATTGATGCCAAGGTTTTGGCCATATTATGTATTTGGTTGAATAAGTTGATCTTGTTTCTTTTTTGTCTACCGGCCGTAAAAATCTTAATTTAGCTGTTACAAGACAAGGTTCTTATCTTTGTATTAATCTCAAGATCTGGTGGTAAAAATGATTTTTAGTAGAATAGTTTAGATACGTTGTATTTTTATTATTTTTATATAAAATATGTCTTTAACAGATAATATCCTTTAAACTGATGAGGTCCAGCGTCGAGGGACGAAATGCGTCTTACAACAGCTAAATAAAAATTTTTATGGCCAGTAGACAAACGAGAAAAAATATCAATTTATTTCATTTAAATTTTACTATCAATGTTGGCTTTAGCAGCAGTGTCGATCTTTTAATCAAACTGTTTATTAAAAAAAATTGTAGCTCATTCATCAAATTACATAAGAAAGGTATATTGACAAGTTATTTAGTGTTAATTCCGTTTTGAAAAAACAAAATCTGCTGGTTGAAAATTTACAAAAATCTATATTTGTTTACCACATTTATTTAAATAATTGACAATTGTTATCAGTTATTAAAAAACCGTGTATATTATTTATTGTCGATAAATTTTTTATCAATTCTGTCGAAAAGCGAAGTCTTTAGAGTGAGAAATAACTAAAATATTTATTTGTCTGTTAAATTTGTTTATAACATTAAGAATTACACTATCAGCGAAAGTTATCTCCACGTCTATTTTTTGAGTTGTTGCGAAACTACCTTAATTTTTATAATATAAACATGAAATTTTTTTCTCATAATAGAACGAAATGTCATAAAATTTCTGCTTCTAATAAGCCCAAGTTGAAGGCAAAATGTGGATTTAATAAAAAGATATTGCAAAAAAACGTCAAATTTTATTAAATTTGAAAAATTGGAAAAACTCTGGAACTAATTAACATTTTTTAATGTTCTTTGGCTCATTTTGAAGATAAGTCTCCATAGTATTTTGTTTAATTGAGGAGATATTTTTTTATTAATTGCCCTAAATTCTACTCTAGGGTCAGTCTTGGTGCAAAAAAGTCGCAAAATTTCAAATAATGATTGTACTTACGACATGAATTTAAGAAATTAAAAACAATAATATTTTTATAAGTATTACTGAAATTTATTAAAATATAATAAATAATGATTCTTTAAAAATTTTTGTAAGTATTTACACATTTTTGAAATTTTGCGACTTTTTTGTACCAAGTTTGACTCTAGCGCAGAATCTAAGGAAAAAATTCTAAAAATGTCTTAACAAATTAGGAAGATACTATGGAGATTTACCTTTAAAATGAGCCCAAGAATATAAAAAATGTAAATTATTTCCACAATTACATATTCCAATTTTTCGAAAACATCGAATTTTGACGTTTTTTTTTTGCAATATCTTTTTATTAAATTGACATTTTGCTCCAAGTTGAGCTTATTAGATGCAGAATTCTTTTACCTTTCATGATATTATGAGGAAAAAAATTTTCATGTTAATATTATAAAAATTAAGGCACTTTATCAAGAGCTCAAAAAACAGGCGTGTAGATAATGGAACAAAAACTTGAAAAATAAAGTCTCGCAAGTATTTTTGATGTTGAAGTAGCACTTTAACTCATTAATTTGTTAATAAAAAATAAACAAATTTTCTTGAACGTTATTACTTGCTAGATATTATTTGTAAGGAGTATCTTTACTGATTTTATGAAGTTTTACACAAATATGAGTAGTTTTAATAAAATGAGAGGGTTTATTTTTTAAAAAGTTTTTAGAATTTCAACTTTTTTGTTGAATAAAGAGTTTTTTTTAAATTTAAAAATCGGTTGTCACAAATCTCTTTGGAATTTAGTTAACTTTTATTTTTAAAAAGAATGCCCAAATCGGATCAAAATTGTAAGCTCTAGACTAATTTGTCCAGAAAAACCTTTTTTGCCCCACTGTGAGTCGTCCATATTAGAAACAAAAGTTTCTCCCCTTGGCACGTAATCTACTATTGAACTTCAATATTATTATTCACAGGTGAGAGACACGGATGGAAGCTTAATTCAGTTTTACTATGGAGAGGATGGTCTCGACATTCCCGGTTCTCGATTTTTAAACATAGATCAATTAAGATTCCTCGTCGAAAACAAAAACGCAATAATCGACGAGGATCTCCTAAATTCATTCAAAGCCGAATCATCCGATCGAAAAATAGCAAAACAGAAGAAGAAGATTAAAAAATGGGAAAGCAAAAATGGTCCCTCTCTCCAGAAGAGACGAACGAGTCCCTTCGCGGCTTTCTCTATAGATAATTTGAATCCCGACAATCCAAAACGAAACCAAATTGCTCCACACTGCGGAAGGACGAAAGCTTCAATCTCGTTGATGAAGAAATGGTTGAAAAGTGATGAGACTGTTAAAAAATTCTATCATGATAAAACCGCGAGGTGTCCTGATCCTCTGATTTCGGAATACAGACAAGACTTGGAATTCGGAGTGTTGAGTGAAAAATTGGAGAAATTGATTGCTGATTATTTGGAGAAGAGGAAGGATGGAGTTGCGATAAATAAAGCTGATTTAAAGGATTTAATCGCTCTTAAAGTTATGAAGACTTTGGCTCCTCCCGGTGAGCCAGTTGGATTATTGGCTGCTCAATCGATTGGAGAACCTTCGACTCAGATGACACTGAATACTTTCCATTTTGCTGGTCGTGGAGAAATGAACGTGACTTTGGGTATTCCAAGATTGGCTGAAATTATTATGAGGGCTTCGAGAAACATTCAGACGCCGAGTATGGAAATTCCTTTCAGAAAGAATATCCCGAAATTTGAAAAAAGAGTCGAAGAGGTGAGAGTTTTTTTTTAATTTTCATGTTTCATGGTTTCAAATTGGCATATTTGAGTTTATTTTATTTTATTTCATTCCATTTTACTAGAGGCTTGTGGCAGCAATTTCTGCCAGACAGTTAATCCTACATTCTGGGCTAAAAAAAGAACAAAGAAAACTATATTTTTCAATTTTTTCACTTTTCATAATAAAAAAAATTTGATATCTTAGTATATCTTCTTGTGTTTTTAGTGTATTTTTCTGACCATCAGGACCACCAAAAATCTTTACAATCTTTACAACCTTTTTCCCAATTTTTTTTTATTTTGGTTGGGAAAAGGGTCAGAGAAAACTATATTTTTCAATTCCTTCTTGGAAAAAGGGGACTGTGAAAGGGGACAGAGAAAACTCTGTAATTTTTAATTTCTAAATGAAAAAAGGGGACTGTGAAAGGGGACAGAGAAAACTTTGTATTTTTCAGTTTCTAAATGGGAAAGGGGACTTAGAAAACTCTATGTTTTTTTAACTTCTTTAAAGGAAATGGAACTGAAAAAGGGGATAGAGAAAACTCTGTATTTTTCAATTTCTTTCTAGGAAAAGGGGGCCGAAAAAAGGACAAAAAATTCTCTATATTTTTTTAGTTTCTTCACTTTTCATAATAAAAGTATTGATATCCTAGTGTATCTTTTTGTGTTTTTAAGTATATTTTCCTGAGCATCAGGACCACCAAAAATATTTACAATCTTTACAAACTTTTTTCCAATTTTTTTTTTTAATGGGAAAAGGGACAGAGAAAATTCCGTATTTTTCAGTTTCTAAATGGGAAAGGGGACTGAGAAAAGTCTATATTTTGCAAATTCTTCATCGGAAAATATGACTGAAAAAGGGGACAGGAAAAACTCTGTATTTTTTAGTTTCTTCACTTTTCATAATGAAAAAAATGCCTCAAGCCTCTAGTATCTCTATAAATTTCAATTTACATTTTTTAATTTATCAAGATTTTTTAATTTATCACTTTTTTAAAAAAAAAACCTAAAATGTGATATCCGATAGAAACTTCTCTCTATTTTTTTCCATTAGAAGTTCAGAGCTTTCACGTGAGACATAAAATATTCCTTTAACCTTTAAAAGAGAGTCAGAATTTCTATACTCAGGAATGGTAAATTTTTTAAATTTATCACTATTTTGAAAAAAAAAATAACTAAAAAGTTATTTTTGATAGAGCTTTCTCTGTATTTTTCCGATAAACTGGACTCCATAAGCTTTCAAATGAACCAAGGAACATCTCTATGACCCTTGCAGGAGGGCCACAATATCCATTACAAAAAACACCCTTACGCAATTCTATATATTAAACCACTGATTTAAAATTTTTGTTATTGATGGAAGATGAATGCTTTTATTTATAATAGTTTATTCTTGAAGCCGTTTACATTCAACTTTTGTTACTTTTAAATATTTAGATTTTTTAAGTCCTCAATAATAATAATTAGATAAGATAAGATAAAGATTAACGATTTAAATTTGAAACTAAACCATTTTTAATGCTTAAATATATAAATATTCAAGTTAGATCGCTTCCAATTTGATACTTTTCACTTTTGAACATATTTTCAATTAAAATGTTTGTTTTTCAGAGCAAATTTTTTGAAATACCTTGAAATCTCTTTAAATCTTAAAATCACGCGAAATCTTTTGAAATCCTTGAAGCTTTTGAATAATTTTAAAATCCGGTGAAATGTTTCAAATCCCGCGAAATCTTATTAAAATCTCGTGAATTCTTTTTAAAACCCTTAAAATCTTTAAATAAATGACTTGAAATTTTTTGAAATTCCTTGAAATCATTTGAAATATTTTGAAATGCCTTGAAAATTGGGATTATGTAATTGCAAAAAATGATTAAATTTATAAAGCTTCAATGAGAAACTATTTTTGTAATCTTCTCAATTTAAAACTCTGTAACTATATTCACGATTTCATATTAAAATGGTACAATTTTTTAAAAGTTTTTAATTTCAAGCAATGCAATTTTAAAGGTTTCAATTTGATTAAAAGTGAAACTAGTAAGCTAGTGAGGAATTTTTTAATCTTTTGAATCTGACTTAAATATAAACTTTTTCACAGATATGCCGAAAGTTGACAAAGTGCGTCCTCGCCGACGTTTTGGAAAATGTCGAAGTCACTGGAAAAATAATGCACACACAACCACGTCAACTAGTCTACGAAGTCAAACTGAACTTCCTTCCGAAAAAATATTACAAGCACAAATTTAACACGACTCCTTCGGAAATAATCGCCTGCACCGAGAGCAATTTCTTTAAGGAAATGTTCAAAGAAATAAAGAAAGCTGGTAAAGCGGCAGGAGGAGCTCTTATTTATATTTTGGAAGACAAAGTCAAGGACAAGGATGAAAACGCTCTACTCGATGAAGATGATGCGGATGCAAGTCAACGAAATCCTCGAGAAGATGCTGGAGAAAATCACGAATCGTCTGACGAAGAAGAAATCGCTGAAGATGCTGATGCTTCAACCGCGAGGTCTTTGTCTCGTCATCGGGAAAATCTAGGATATGACGATCCTGATGAAGAGGAAATGGAAGCTGCTGATAGTGAAAATGATAACAATTTGATGGACATGAGTGCGAATTCGAATTTGAATTCAAGTAGTGCAGATGCCGATGATGGTTATTATTCTTCTCTTTCACAAGATTCGGAAAGATCTCGGTATAATCAAAGAAAGATGGATGTTGTAAATGCGTATCTAAATATGCTTGACTACGGTTACGACGAAGAGAAGGAGGAATGGGCAGTGTGTTCTTTCAAGGTAAGAAGATTTAAATAACCACTAGCAATTTTGATGTAGACCTGATTTCGAGAGTAAAAGAATTAAAAAGGTTTTTAAAAAATACGTAAAAGTTCAAAGCGTACAAAGGAATTCAAAAGAATAAGAAGAATGCAAAAAAATCTAGGAATTCAAAAGAATTCAAATGGATTTAAAAGTATCCTGAGAGTTCAAAAATGCAAAGTATTCAAAAGAATACGAAAAAATTTAAAAACTTCGAAGAGTACAAAAGAATGCGAAAGAATTCTAAGCATTAAAAAGAATTCAAAAGAATCTAAAGAATCAATTAAAATTATATTGAATTTGACAGTAGAATTGAAATGAATTGATGAGAGTCCAAACGAACTGTAGAGAATTCACGTGTATTTAAAAGTACTCTAAGAGTTCAAAAGTTTAAAGAATTCAGAAGAATATGAAAGAATTCAAAGAGTTCAACAGAATAAAAAAAAAATCAAAAGGATTCAAAAGACTGCAAAAGAATTTTAAGAAAATTTTAAAAGAATTCGATTGAATTCAAATGAATTCAAAAGAGTTCAAGTGAATTCAATAGAATCCTAAGGGTTCAAAAAAATGCAATTCAATCAGAAGAATGAAAGTGTAAATAGACAGGATGGCCACTAGATCGGAAAACCGGGAAATGACCGGAAATTTTACAAATTTTTAGAAGAAAAATTTATCCAATTACTTGAAATATCAAAAATTTCATATCAAATGATATGATGCGATTTAAAATAAGTTCGTTTTTAATTTTTTTTTTTAATATTAAGTTCAATTGTTAACTTGTTCAATTATAAAATCATTCAGTTTACAACGCGTAATTCTAAAATCTTTCACTTTAAAAATTTTCCATTTCAGGCCTTCTTTTTAAGTGTACATTTTCAGTTTAAAGAGTTTCAAACTGCAGTTTTGAAGACTTGAACAATTAAAATTAAAAAATTTTGAAATTAAAATTTTTTGATCAATAACGTTTTAAGGTAATCAACTGTAAATATAAATCAATTAATGATTTTAAAATTTGAACTGATTCAGTTCGAAAGCCCGAAGCAAAAGAAATCCAAAAAAAATGTTTTCAACTGTAAAAACAAGGAAAGTAAGGAGATTTTTCACGAAAGTAGGGGAATGAAGTCTTTCAAACAAAATTGATGTAGGTTGTATTAAATTCATTTTAAGACGCTTTAAATTCCTAAACGTACAAGTAAAAATATTGCATATTCAACAAAACAGATGAATTTGAACAAAATAGTTGAATTTTTAACCAAGTAATTGAATCTTCAACTAAAAACGATCAATTTTCAACCAAAAATGGAATAGTTAATATCTCAGTTAACAAAATTAATGTTCAACAAAAAAAACGAATTTTCAACAGAATAGTTTAATTTTCAACGAAAGAGAGGAATTTTCAACTAAAGTGATGAATCATTAATCAAATAGATGAATTTTCAATAAAGTAGTTCAACTTTCAACCAAGTAGTGGAATTCTCAACCAAACAAGGTGAAATCTCGACGAAAAATTTAATTGTTGAATTTCCAACCAAAAAAGATTTCTCAGTCAAAAGAGAGAAAAAAAATTCGACCAAATTGTTGAATTTTTGTGCCAAAAAGATGAATTCTCTACCAAATGTTTAAATTTTTAAGCTAAGAGACGAATTTTTAACAAAAAATGAAATAGTTAATATTTCAGTTAGCAAAATTAATGTTCAACCAAAAAAACGAATTTTTATCCGAGTAGTTACCTAAATTTTCAATCAAAGAGAGAAATTCTCAACTAAAATAATGAATCATTAACCATATAGATGAATTTTTATCAAAGTAGTTCAACTTTGAACCAAGTAGTGGAATTTTTAACCAAACGAGAATAATCCTCAACGAAAAATTTAATTGTTGAATTTTCAACCAAAACAGATTTTTCAGTCGAGAGAGAGAAAAAAATTCGGCAAAATTGTGGAATTTTTGAGCCAAAAAGACACACTTTCTACCAAATATTGAAATTTTTAACCAAAGAGATGAATCATTAACCAGAAAGTTAAAATTTTTATCAAAATACATGAATTCCCAACTAAATGGATTCATTTTCAACTAAAAAAGACCAATTTTCAACCAAAAATGGAGTAATTAAATTTTCAGTTAACAAGAATAATTTTCAATTAAAAAAAGCGAATTTTCATCAAGATAGTTAAATTTTCAACCAAAGAGATGAATCTTCAACCAAAAAAATAAAGTTTTAACAAAGTAGGCCAACCTTTTACCAAGTAGTTGAATTTACAACTAAAAAAGATAAATTCTCAAAGAAAAATGTAATAGTTGATATTTAAACAAAAAAAATAATTAATTTAAATCAAAAATAGTTACATTCAACCAAAAGGGACGAATTTTTAACAAAATAGTTGAATCTCTAACCAAAACAAATTAATTATCAACCAAACAGTTGCATTTTTAAACAATAAAGATGAAATTTCTACCAAAAGACATGAATTTTCAAACCAGAAAGACGAGTTTTCAACAAAAGAGTTGAATTTTCAACCAAAAAATATGAATTTCCGACAAAAAAGATAAGTTTCAACAAAAGAGTTGAATTTTCAACCAAGAAAGATTTTTCAGTCAAGAAGAAAAAATTCAACCAAACATCTGATTTTTTAAGCGAAAAAAAAAACGAATTTTCTTCAAAACAGTTGAATTTTCAACCCAAAAAGACGAATTTCCAACAAAACAATTTAATTCTCAACCAAAAAGGATGACTTTTTGAAAAAATTGTTGAATTTTCAACAAACTAATTACATTTTCAATCAAATATTAAAATTTTCAACCAAAAAGAATGAACTTTCAACAAAAATAATTGGATTTTCTTATTGGGTTTTATTGATTCAGTCCGGATTTAAGTGGAAAAGAGGAGAATATGGGAAAGAGTGTGAAACCTGCGATAAATAAATAGGAATTTTGATAATTTATAGGCTAAAGAATAATAGTTAAGATAAACATTGAAGTTCATTTTTAGTACTTTAAAAATATTATCTTAGAAAACTGGAAATTTTTTTCAGAAAATAAAGTTAATTTTCCACTGCGCACTTTTTCATTAAACAAAGTAATAAAACGCTCTTATTCAATTTCAGATCCTATTCAAATATTGTGTCAGTCTAAAATATTCCTTTTTTAACTCATTCAATTTACAAAATTTCATTTAAAAAAAGAACAACTTGAAGAGTTCTAGAGAACTCAAAAGAATCCAAAGAATTCACGAAAATTTAGTAGATTTGAAATGAATAGGAATGAACTTAAGTGAATTCAGAAGAATAAAAAAATCAATTAAATTAAACAAAAATCAAGTTAACTCAGTAGAGTTCAAGAGAATTCACGAATGTTTAAGTTACTTCGCTGAAATTAAAAAGAATTCGAAAAAAAATTTTAACGAATTCACAGAAATTCAAAGGAATCCAAAAAATGAATAAAAATTCAATTGTATGCAGTTAAATTCAAGTAAATTCAGAAGAATTCAAGTGAATTAAAAAGAATTCAAGTTAATTCTAAAGAATTCTAGTAAATCCAGAAATATATCGCCTTGGACTTGAAGACCAAATTTTCTTGTCTAAAATCCCGAGGTTTTGAAATTAAAAGAGAAACATTTTTCTTCCAGCTTCCGCTGAAAATGAGCCAATTGGATCTTCAGTCGATTTTAAAAAAAGTCGCAAATAGAGTCGTTTTGTGGGAAACTCCAAATATAAAACGAGCGATTACTTTTGAGAATTCAGATGGGGAGACGATTCTGAAAACAGATGGAATAAATGTCGTTGTAAGTACATTAAACTTTTTTTTTCATATAATTTTTAAATAAGAATTTCTTGTAAAAAGGCAGTCACTTAATTTTGTTTTCAGGAAATGTTCAAATTCGACGAAATTTTACGATTGGACAAACTTTATTCCAACGATATCTACGGAATTTCTCAAACTTACGGAATCGAGGCTGCGAATAGAGTGATTATTAAGGAAGTGAAAGATGTCTTCAAAATGTACGGAATTACTGTAGATTTAAGGCATCTTTCTTTAATTGCGGATTACATGACTTTCGATGGAAGTTTTCAGCCTCTGAGTCGAAAAGGAATGGAGAATTCGGCATCCCCTCTACAACAAATGTCCTTTGAAAGTTCATTGAAAGTCCTTCAAAATGCGGTGCTTCAAGGTAATTTTATATTTAAATTTAAAATTGAATTTTGTATGCTTTTTACTTTAAAAACATACTTACCCTATTCTTACTTTATTTATACTCGTACTTTTTGGAATTACAAACATAATTTATTTTTGGAAGTTTATCATTCTCATCATTTATGGTAGAAGGTATTAGATTCATGTGAATTTGGACCTATCCAGTTTTCATGAATTCTCGAAGGAATTTTATAGTCAGAATTTTCTTTGGTACACTATTTTGCGGTCCAAGAAGACATGTCAAGTTCGGTAGGCAGCCTTCTACCGCCAATATTTATGGTTTTAGCTATGAAAAATAAAATTGAGAAAACTAAAATTTCAACTTTCCCACGAGACCACGCTAGATACGATAAATAGTTCAGAAATCAAAGTTATTAGTTTCAGAGGGTTCTACAAAATTACCTTCAATCATTTTTTTATAGGAATAATAGTTTTTATTTTAAACGTGGAAAATGCCATAAGAAAATCAAAACTTGTGTGGACGCACAGTACACAGTGGGAAAAAGTGACATTTTTTGTTCAAAAGAACGTACAGTCGACAAATATTGACCGATTTGGACGTAAAAATTTTGAAAAGAAAGCTGATGAAATTTACCAGGGAGTTGTAGAGCCCGATTTTTTATTTAGTTTTTTAATTTCTTTATAAATAAACAAATATGATGACAAAAATTGCAATTTTTTCTATTTGATGTTCCCGGAGCTCGTGAATAATAGGAAAATTGTTGCAGTCGCCTACGTTGTAAAAAGTAACATTAGTTGATGACGTTTTTTCATGATATAATAAACAAACAAAAAATGTCATAAACACATAATTTTTTGAAAGTGTGTTTTCTATAATTTTCAATAATTTTACGTCTTTTTAAGTTATATTGCAAGAAATTTGGATGGAAACAATGTTATAAAGGAAAAAATTTCTCCAAATATGATTTTTGTTAATATTATAAACAAATGCATTATTCGGACATTCGTCGACGGAAAAAACCGTTTTTTTTTCAATGTCATTCCTTTTAATTTGGGACTTCATGATAATTTCAGCAACATTAATAATTAGTTGATGAATTCTAGGATTTTTTCTAACAAATCTAATAAACAAATGATTTATTGGGCATTTGTCGATGGAAAAATCCACTTTTTTCAGTGCCAATCCTTTTAATTGGGAACTTCATGACAACTGTTTATAACAAGAACAGTGATGCCTCAAACGAAAGATTTTGGATACTAATGGGCCCGCGTGAAGAGATTTTCTTAGTAGATTAGTATAATGGCTGTGTGAAGCTCTTCACCTGGGGTTAGGTTGCCTAAAAAAAAGTGAGTTTTTGAATTTTGAAACGCTACCCCCTAAATTTCTTCGGTTTTGTGAAAAAAATGGAATAAATTTTTTTTTATTTTTAAAAAATTGTTTAGACGTTCCGCTAGGCCGTTTTAGGTCTGAAAATGAACTTTCTCAGTTTTCAATGTTTAAAAAATACTAATTTAAGGCTACAAAATTCTTTCACCCCTAGAAAGTACTTGTTATTTATTGAGAAATAAGCCCTAAAATTTACAAAACAAACAAAATTTTTTGAAGATACTATCGGGCTTAGAATATGAAAATTTGTAACGTCATCACAACTAATGGTCTGTAATGGCCCCTAAACATTTTTTTCCTGGAATAATATGCACAGGATCTCTTCTGCAACATAAAGGGAATATTCTCCATAATGAATAAATTAAAAATATTTATACCAGGTGACATAAAAAATTTTGAATTTCAAAACACACAAAAATACGCAATTATTATAGGTTCCTATGATTCTTATGGTAGATTTCTATGGTACTTAAAAATGTATTTAACCTATCATTTACCTGAAAAAGATGTGAACTAGTTATTTACTGACGATTTCGGTGTAATGGTTTGACAGCTATTGATTTTTTAGAATTCGGGATGTCTTTAATCGTCTTTCCTACAAGTTGTAAAAGGAACTGCTTTTGATCTCCTTGATTCGTGAGGATAGAGTTGTAATTTTGGATTAAAGCAACCCCACGTTCAGCAGCATCATTAACAACTTTCATCTTTACGACTTTCTCTTGAGCTTCAATGTATTTCATATTTCCAGGCCACAATTCCGGATCTTCATTCAAAAATTCCTCGCAGATGTTTATTACCTTGAAAAAACTTCTGG
>JAUMHM010000004.1:587186-604032 GCA_032362435.1 Melikaiella ostensackeni
GGGTTGATTGCTAGAGAGATTGATCAAGCGACTAGTGTCGGAGCGACGTTGTGAGATTGATCTAAAACCTTTTTCTTCTCCTCCTAAACATCCCGTACCCAAATTTACCATACAAATTCCTTTATCCCCAGTAGTGAAACGAGACCAGAACCGAACGAGTTATGCTTACCCCGAAAGGGTTTGGCTTAATGGTATAATAATAAAAAAAGTGTGTAAGACGCCCGGCCAATTTATTAAATCATATGTTGGGATGGGTTAAGGGATGACTACTTTGTTTGGGGCCTCATTTTTTGCGTCATTTTAAAATAGGCCTTTGAATGCCATTAGTCTTTGTATTTCCTTATGTTGAATGAATGCAGAGGATTCTTTAGAATCTGCTTGGTGCCCGACAATGTTTAGCGATGTGACCGAATCTTAGACAGACGAAGCATTTTCGAACTTGATGTACGTAAGATTCAATGGGGCGTTTGACATAAAGCAACGATATCTTTTCGAGTTTTAAGTGTCCGTATAGTTCGACTTTTACCATTCTTGTTGGTATAAGTTTAGGAGTTTGTTCTTAATCATTTTGATTCTCAGTTTCACGCGGTGAGTTTTCGAGTTTGTGAATTTTTTTTACTTCAATAAGAGGGATGTTTCATTCCGGGTTTGTTTTGAGGACATCAATGATTTCCTCTTCGCTTTCGCTTGGGTCTACGTTCTTGACTAGGTAAGCTGGATAAATTTTGAAATCTAGAATACAGACAAATAGTTCAGGGTGGGCGAAAGTTTGGACGAAAGAATTTGCTTGTTCGAACGTTTCAAATGTGATTCGCATTTTGAAGTCATTAAAGTTATAGAGGGCTTGGAGATCGTGAAATATGTCTTCAATATCTAGTTTGCGTAATATTTTTCCTATTGAACTGATGTGTAAGTTAGCAATGTTGCCACTTTCTTGGTTTTTACCACAAACTACCACGATGAAAGGGCCATCGTGGAGTTCGGTGTACCTATTTTTATTTTGAGATATGGCTGATTCGATTACCGAAATCGGAATTGCTTGCCTTTGTTTGGCTTAGTGTTCTGAGCTTTTGGGCCGATTTTTGAGTTGGTTCGCGTTGACTGATCTCGTCTTGGCCGGGTCATCGACTGCCTCGCGTTTTCTAAATTTAGGATTCTTCGGGTCAGAAATACCTCGAAATCCATGCCGATTTAATTTTTAGTCATTTTGTGGCTTTAGTGTGATCAAGAGGGAAACTAAACCTGATTTTTGCTAGACTTTTAGAAAAAAGTGAATACAATTTTTACTTACTAACGGCTTCATGGACTGAAATCATACAAAGGATATAGTTAGGTGTGAGACAGTTGGGGATTTGGAGGTTATGACCAAATCTCAAATGTCCACAGCTGTCTATTCTTCAGCTTGACTTTTATCACAGAGACTTCATAGTTTTCCGAGACATCTTTTAATTGAAGGCGTAATTCAGAACTTCGAAGAGTGCTGGGGCATGCCACGTGGCCGCTCTACCTCCTATCGATGATTTCCACTCAATTGGCTTTCCAACTTCAATTTTCCAATGTTTACTTCATACGCGATTAACAACTGGTGCTTTATTATACTGTTAGTGACTTAATTAACCGTGATGATGCGACTTTTAATTAAAAATTAAATTCTCTACATTAGGCCGACTCATTCACTTGATACCAATCCGGAAGTCCTGCATGTCGGCTTGTGCAAAACGGACAGTCGTACTAAGCCATACAGAGAACATAACCTATTCTACCTATATGTTTCCCAAGACAGTTCGTGCCCAAGACCTTGTTTACAATATCAAAAAAGGAGAATTACAGAAACATTGTAAATAATGTAATGAATATGCTTAAAATGTAAAACGCTTGGGTCGAATCATGTAGCTGCACAAATAGCGAAAAAAAACGAAAGGGTCGGAATGACCGTTTCGGGAAGAAGTCGGAAAGAGTGTTCCTTTCGAGCTTTTCAACGTGTACGTGAACTTTGCTTCCGAATCCTTTCCGAACGTCGGACTGACCCACTTACCGAAGGTTTCCGAGTCTTTCCGAATGTCCCACCCTCCGAACATTTCCGAATGTTCCGTTAGTTAACTCGTTCTGAACGTTTACCATTTCTTTGCGAAATGATTTTTTTTTAATACTCTCTTGATAAACTATTCTTATCTTCAAAGAATTTTGAATTACTGTAATCCTATTGATTCATGTTGAATCCAGTAAAGATGATTCCTAAATACCTCGAAATTGGAAAATTTCATACCTTCGAAAGCCTCTTTGACTTTCGTACATTGCACATTATTGTTTCATATTATCACTTTTGAATGTTCTAAATTGCGAATATTCTATTTGCCCAATATGAATGATGTCTTACTGAAAACAATATGGAAAATTAGGAATATCCGAAATTTTTAGTGCTTTTAAGCCAGAATCTTCAGAAAAACCTTGACAGCATCTCGTTCTCTTGTTGCCAGCGCCATTTTGATCTATGACACAGTCGCTCATTTCGCTAGTCATGGCATTCAGAAAGACGTCGGAAAGCTTCGGCAAAGAGAGACGTTCGGGAAGGATCGGAAGCAAAGTTCACATACAAGTGGAAAAGAAAACTCTTTCCGAACCTTTCCTTTTCTTCCGCTAGCGTACTTGGAGATATTAAATTCGTTCTTT
Organism: Melikaiella ostensackeni; assembly: GCA_032362435.1. Taxonomy (NCBI): domain Eukaryota; kingdom Metazoa; phylum Arthropoda; class Insecta; order Hymenoptera; family Cynipidae; genus Melikaiella; species Melikaiella ostensackeni. Next base: position 589,857 of record JAUMHM010000004.1, read on the forward strand.
AAACATTTTGTGGGCGTAAGTAAACCAAAGTGAGTAAGAATTTATTCAGATCCTATCAAATTTTTGTCAAAAGTTTCAAAAAAGATGATTTTAGACAACTTATGCAAGCAAATTACAATAATAATAATGCTGCACTGCAACCAAATCTTTGTGAATTTTTGTCCAACTATAATAATGCTTTTAATATATGTATTCTGATTTTTTTTTATTCACAATATTTTTACACATTTTCAGTTACTAAATTATTTTAAATATTTTTTAACTATAAACTTCAAAAACTTTAATGAGCTTCTAAATTATATTGTTTTGTAATGAATTAGACATTTTCCGCAAATTTCAACTTCAAGCAGCATATTTATAATAAATATTTTTATCTAATTTTAATTTAAAAACAAACCAAAAATGTTATGCTAAAATAATTACAGACATTCAGATCCTGTCTTTTACCTCGAAATTTATTGTGATCACAATATCATTCAAGTTTCACAATAAGTGAAACTTAATCTACAAACTTGTTGAAGAGTTCTACCTTTTTCCCGTCAATAGGTGCTTCCGACTAGTTACCCATCCTTTTATTTGAGCCTAACTGTGTTTCTCTATTGGCTAGTTAGACAATTTTGTACTAGAGACATAATTTTAATTTAATTTTACTCTAAAAGCTCAAACTCGTGTACATTAGACAGCATATGATCGGAACTTTCATACTGCGCATCAAGCATCATAGGCCATTATAGAACATTATAGACCATTTTACGGATACATTTATGTATTTATGACCATTTTATGGTCTTTTCTATAGCTTGAGCCAGATTTAGGTAGCAGGCTGCCTTAACATTTGTCGCCCTTTTTCAATTTTCATTACTAGTTTTTTTCGATTGCAGAGTTGACAAGCAAAAAAATTAGACAATACAAGTGTAAACAGACGTGTTCTGTAATTTAAAAGAAATTCTACGTTGCCGTGCCGTCCCTAAGAATTTGCTTCTAGTGTAAATACGGTACTGTCTATAGACAAAGTAAATTCAATTTCTCGTTTAGGGGAGAATCGGTTAATGAGGCGCTAATATCGTATATCAATCAATACAAAGAAAAATATAATCAATAATGCAATGTTACAAAATGTAACACGCAGATCAATGTCTTGAATGTGTTTTCTCTAAGTATAGCAAAAGTTGTATCAAAGACAATTAAAACGGTTCATTAAAGTCTTTTCCTAAAAAGTGATCGTGTGTCAAGTTACCTCACCCTGTGGCAAGTGTGACGCGCTCTTACTTTGATTTATTATTACAAATTAAAAAATATTTGCTAAGAAAGAGAAATTCAATTTGAGTAAAATTAGGTACATTTATTATTGTGCAGCTGTTTTTCAAAACTTGGAACTTATATCACGTATATCACATTAATTAAAATCCAAAGTTCTAAATTTTTAAATCAAAGATAAAGGAGTCTTTAGAAATAAAAGCATTCATTCATTCATTCATTCAATCATTACTTTCGGATTTCAATTTCAACATTCTACCTCATTATTTTTTTTCGATCAAGCTGATGAAGAATAATTGGAGAACAAAATCTAGGTAATATTGATATTATATATTTCTGAACGTTGAATATAATCGAGAGCAACTTACTGAAAAGTCTATAGCAAATTTAAGTCCTTCTTCACTGAAGTTAACACCAAAAGCTCGTTTTTAAGACAAGCAGATAAAAAATACATGATTTCGTTCACGTCTAAAAATAAATGATCGGAAAACATTGCAGAAAATGTTTATATTCATAACAAAAATACCGCGTATCTTCAGTTTCTTCTACTTGAGTTTCAGAATAGTGGTCTTGATTTTATCGGCGTTGGCTCCCGAAAACGAATCCACCTGAAATTTAAAAGAAAATATATAAAATTAGTTATTCTTTCTTTTAAATTCACCTCTAGTTTAGATCAATTTATCCGTACTTGAAAGAATTCGGTTGTACTTAACACTCTAAGAACTGAAGTAGCGAGTGTTGTATTTTAAATGATTTTTCTCGACTAAATTTGAATTAGTTACAAATGTCTAATTAAAAGGCAAAAAATTGATTTAATTACATATTATTCTCAGTTAAATACTTAGTTAAATTCATCCGAATTCTTTCAAATTCTCTTGAATTGTTCTGAATTTACTGTAATTCTACTGAAATCAATTGATTTTTTTAAATTCTATGGATTCTTCTGAATTTATTTCAGTTCAGCTAAGTTCAATTCAATTTTTTTGAATATTCTCTGGATTCATCTGAATTCTTTTGAGCTTCCTTGAATGCTTTTAAATTCGCTTGGATTCTTCTGAACTCATTTCAATTTTCTTGAATTCTTCTAAACTTACTTCAATTCAGCTGAATTCAATTAAATATTTGCTAATCCTTTAGATTCTTCTGGATTCAATTAGTGCTACTGAATTCACTTGAATTCTTCTGCATTAATTTCAATTCTACTAAAGCCAATTGAATTTTGTTAATTATTTGTATTTCTCGGAATTCACTTTAATTTTTTCGAACTTATTTCATATTTACTGAGTGCAATAGAATTATTGTTGATTTCTTAACAATTAATTTGAATAGTTTCGTTACTTTCTTAAGAATTCCCTTAACTTCTTGTGAATCTACTTCAATTCAACTGTATTTTAATTAATTCTTTGGATTCTTCTGAATTCACTTCAATTCTCCTGAACTGATTTCAATTTCACTGAATGCAATAGAATGTTTGTTAATTCTTTGGATTCATTTGAATTCTTCTGAATTTACTTCAGTTTAGCTGAATTCCATTGAATTTACTTGAATTATTTTGAATTCATTCGGATTCTTCGGAACTCATTTATATTCCCTTGAATTTTTCTGAATTTACTTAAATTCAACTGATTACAATTTAATTTTTGTTAATTCTTTGGATTCTCTTGAATTCTTCTGCATTCATTCCAATACTAATGAAATCAACAATTTTTTTTTAATTCTTTGGATTCTTCTGAATTCACTTGAATTCTCCTGAACTTATTTCAATTGTAATGAATGCAGTAGATTTTTTTTTCAATTCTTTGGATTCATTTGAATTCCCTTGAATTCTTGTGATTTTTTTTTAATTTTTGGATTTTTTCGAGCTCTCTAGAGCTTTCAAGCCAGGGTTCGGACTCACTTCCGAGATAAAAAATAGTGTCAACAGTGGCATAAATTTTGAACAATAGGAGCCAAATAGTGACATGAGAATTAAAAAAAAAACTTGTATGTATATGAATCATGCAGGCCTCGGATCGACTGGAATGCTCTTAAAAAAGTCTCATAAGTGATATAAGTTACATGAAATTTCGAAAAATTTATTCCTTTAGGAATGCAGAGTAAAAGTTTCAGATAAAGAAATCCAAGTAGTAATAGGTTTGTTTTCTTCAACGAACAAAGTGAGATAAAACGCTATAGGTATACAAAATAAATAAAAAAATAAACAATATGTAACTTGAATTTTCTTGTTTCTAGCATAAAATCCTACAGATTTGCAAATTATATATAGATAATTTTGCATTCTATGGAAATATTTTGAATTCTGAGAAGACTTTATTACGTAGATTCTAATCCCAATTTATAGAAGTACTATTTTGATATTTTGTTATCATTTAATGAAGTTTGAACAAAACTTAAATTGCTGACAGTGTTATATTCCAGAAAAATTTATAGACTTGTAGAGGAAGAGAAAAAGAACGAAATAATCGCATCAAATGAAACTAATTAAACTCTGATTAAAAATATTTGCAAAAATAAAGAAAATCTTTGAAAATTAATACATACTTTGAATTATTTAAAAAAATTAACTACCAATATTACGGACGCTCATATCTTTATTACTATTCTTCAATGAAAGGACTGATCCAATCTAAAATATTTCTTGCCAAACATTTGAATTGATCAACTTGCATTATTTTAAAATGAGGCAAGTTTAAAGTTTAAATGCACTTTGAACTTGGGTTGCCTGAATCTTAAAATTTTGTTAATTTAAACGTTTTTTTCAGTTTGGACTAATTTTTAGGTTATAGTTTTTTTTTGTATATTTAACATCTTGCAAAGTCGGAAAATTTAATTCTTTCCCAAACTCGAGTCTTTTCTATTTGAATTCTTATTAATTGGGAAAGGATTTCCAATTAGAACTATTTTTAAAACAGAAAAACTTGAAATTTGAAATATATGACATTGAAAAAAGATGAATGTTTCACTTAGCATTGTTTAATCTTGAAGCCATTTACAATTAATTATTTCTGTACCTGAGATGGTACACATGTTATTTTAGCCAATCATCGAAGTTTGAAAGTATTTTCAAAGGATGATTGAAGAAAATTATATATTTTGTAGTTCATAAGTGTATAAAGACCGCCGTAGAAATTTTCATAGAGATTCTCATGAAATTTGTCGTAAAAATTCATACAAATTATTTCCACCAGGGAATTACGATAAAACGGTGGTATAAGTGGCATTTTTTTCGAAATAGTAGCAACGCTAAAAAAAGTGTCAAATAGTGTCTGCCAATAGTGGCGTCAGTTCGTTGAAGTCTTGAGGATTCGTTAAACTCTTCACAATTCTTAAGAACTCTTTGAATTCTTGACAATTCTCTGAATTCTTAAAAATTCACTGAATTCTCGAGAATTCGTTGAATTCTTCGGATTATTTTGAATCTTGGAATCCAGGGGTACATCAAAATTCCTAGTGGTTAACCTCTCAGATAATCTATACCTTATTTTAAAATCATTACAAAATTAAATCTTGATTATTTACCTTTGTGCCGTTCTTGATGAAGACAAAGGTAGGCATACTGGTAATTTCGTACTCTGAAGCGATGTCCTCGTTTTCGTCGACGTCGACCTTCAGGAAAACAACGTCCGAGAATTCCTAAAAAAAAAAAATCAATCGTTATAGAATATCTTCAAATACTATTATTGACATTGAAAAATAGGAACAGTTTGTACTTTTAATAAATCATCAGCGTGATAAAAAAAACAATTAAAAACTACATTACTGAATTAAAAATTCACCAAGGTGAAAAAGAAAATAATAACCTCCGAAAGTTCTTGGAGTTTTGGTCCAATAATTTTGCAAGGACCGCACCACGTTGCGAAGAAGTCGATGACCACAAGTTTGTCTCCAGCCTCAGTAAGCTGAGTCTGCAGATGTGCCTGTAACATTAATAATTAATCAAAATTAGAATTGTAAATATTAAATAAACTTTTATTTCAAGGGCTTTTATTTTAAACTACATTTTAAAATGTAGACACTTTTCTTATTTAAAGATTAAGATATATTTAAAAATTATAATGCTTTTTACTTTTATTTTAAAGAGTCTTGAATTTCAACTGTGGATTGTTTAGGAAATAGAAATAGAATTGATTTGAGATTTTATTTATGGAACATATAATATTCTGGAAAAGCGTAATTTTTACCAAATTTGAGGTACTTATTCTGAAATAAATTGAACATCAAAGATAAGAAATGCGAGTTTCATTCTGATAACTTATCGATCCAATTTTAGAATAACTTGCTTAAATCTTATCACTTATGAGAAAAAACACGTTTTTGTTATCAACAATGAAATATTTAACTTTTAATTTTAATCACTTTTCAATAATGTTCCCTGTATTATTTTATAGTATCTAGAAATTTATTCATTTTGCAAGCTTTAAAATTTTAGAATTTTTCTTCATTATGTTAATTTAAATATAAGTTTAATTAGGCACAAACTTGACATAAGATATATTTGTATCCTTCTAATAGATTTGTACCAAAAAGTGAATGCCCGTATACAGTTTAATAAATAAATAAATAACTTTTGAAGCATTCAAGATTTGAAGCTTGCGAATTTCTTTATATTTCTTTTATTTATTCCTTGTTCCAACTCAGAATTATAAATCTTTAAAATTCGAAAAGATCGAAGAATGAAAAATAAATAAACAACAGAAATGAAAAATGCTCATTTCTTAAAGAATGTAAGCTAGAAAGAAATAATTTTAATATCACGAAAAATACTATGTATCTGGAAACTCTACTTTTTGTTTTTGTTTCGTTGGACTTAAAATTTTGTTTCTAATGTATTTCCATCAGTTGAAAACTCTCAGACGTTCAAAACATTTTTAAATCTTAGCTGAAAAAGCTTACACTATAAAAAGTAAACAATATTTAAAAAAAAATTATTCACGAAAAAAAAATATTGAGAAGATAACAATTTTTCCAAATACGCAGTTTGCTAACATGTAAAACCAAGCCATATAATTTTCCCCTTTTTCTTGTAAAGTACAACAATTTGGATGAAAATTAATCTATTTTGGTTGGAATTAATGTGTTTTTTTTTAAAATCCGTCTCTTTTTATACAATTCAACTATTCTTTATTTGAAATTAAAATCTTTGTTGGTTAAAACATCAGCTATTACCTTTTTTCATTGAGAATTCGTCTTTTTTCATTGAAAATTAAACTACTTGGTTGAGAATTCATCTTTTTTGGTTAAAAAATTTAATTATTTTGTTGAAAACTCAACAATCTTGTTAAACAGTCATTCTTTCTGGTTGAAACTTTGTCTTTTTAGGTTAAAAATTTAACTATTTTGGTAGAAAATTCAACTATTTGGTTAAAAATTAACTTTTTTGTTGAAAATTCATATTTTCGTGTTGAAAATTCAACTATTTTGTAGAAATTTCGTCTTTGTGGTTTGAAAATGCAACTGTTTGGCTGAAAATTAATTTGTTTTGGTTGAGGATTGTTGCTGCTTAAAAAATCATCTATTTGGTTTAAAATTCCACTGTTATGTTAAAAATTAAAATCTTTTTTGGTTGAAATATCAACTATTACATTTTTCATTCAGAATTCGTGTCTTGTTTTCTAATGTCTTGAATTTTTGTTTACGATTTTCGAAAAATGATCGAAACGTTGTTAAAAAAAGGGGAAAATTGAGACAAAATTTTCGATTTTAGGTTTTTTTAGGCTTTAGTAATTTTGCGGTTAGGTAGACGCCCTGAAATTTGGAACTTTTCCAAATTTTTTATTTCGAGCTTTTTCAAATTTTCCCTCCAAACATGGAAGTCTTTTCGAATTCGATCTAACAATCAAATATTATACAATACCTAAAATATTCATAAAACTCAAGCACTTTCTTAAAATTTCTACTTTAAAACTTAACTCCTTTCAAATCAAAACTTCTCACAATTATAATAAAAATTTTATTCATTCGAAATTACTGAAAATTAAAAAAAATAATACAACTCAAGCAAATTTTGCCGGAGTCATGTACTATTTATGAGATTGGAAAAGGGGAGGGAGTGGGGGATCAATCCCTGTAATTTGTCGGATTTCCCGGATGAAAATTACAACCCTAGTCAATACACTTCCTTTAGAAAACTTTGTGCCGCCAAAAACAAATATTATTAAATTCTAAATATAAAAAAACTTCCTCGCAAAATATCGATTCATCCTAATTATATTTCACTCGCATGTTCCTGATCTCATCATCTAGATACTCAGAATTCTAAATTATATGTAAATTATCAATAGTCGTACATAACCACAAAAAATTAGGTCACACGTTTTACTCGAATAATTACTTTTCTCTTTAATAAAATTCCTTAAGAAAAACACGTTCAAAATTGAAAAAAAATTCGTAACTGAAAAAACTATTGAATCATTGATTGAAAAATCGATTATCACTCAGAATGTGCTGTGCCACGATGCCGTGTAAAACGTACTTTTCCCTCAAGGTTAGCGGCAAAATCCACCATTTCGATAGCACTAAAAATTGAACACTTGACTCCTTTTTATAATGGAGATTTGCACTTACCGCATCCTTAATTTCGAGAACCATTTTCACTGGTTTTTCGACTGTTTTCGCGAAAAAAACTGGACTTCCAAACACAACACTCGACAGAAATATGAAGCAGACTGTACAACTACAGTGCGTCGCGACGCCTTTTGAAACCGGGGCGAGGCGTGTAGCAGAGACTATAGAGTTGTGTGCCCGAAGAGCTACGGAAATACCCGACGGGTCGCGAAAGCTGTCAGCTGACTAGACAATCAAGGCAATTAGGGAGGAAAAGTGATTGTCGATGTAATTGTTTTGTAGCGAGGCGTAAAGTTTATTTAAACAATCTGCGACAAATTCTGAAGCATGGAAATACAAGGGATTTTTTTTTTAATGAAGAAGTTTTTTATTCAGTTTTTTTTTTTGATTATTTAGTAATTGAGTTGATTTAGTCTGACCAGAGGTAATTATAATTAATTATTCATGAAAGTAAGGCTTTCTTGGAGTTCTTAATGCTCAAGAATTTATGATGAGCAAATTCTCTCGAGAATATGCTCAGAATTTAAGCTTGAACACAAAATTTGAAAAGCATTTAAGAGAATTTAAAGCATTTATTCCCAGGAAAAAAGAAACGATTGAATGATTGCTCATAGAGTCATAGAGAATCGGTTTCTTTCAGGAAAGCGGATTGGACGGTCGCCTGCTGAATGGAAATTACGCGTTTCAGTAGAACCTCAAAATTCAAATGATTTTAATATGCTAGCTTCCATTCAGACGTTGTAAATGAGAAAATTCCGATCAAACAGAAATTTTGTCATTCTTTTTCGACATTTATTAATCGGATCGAAATTTTTGAGGTTATGCTCCCATATTTTACACAAAATTTGAAAATTGTAAATCAGGGATCAAGTGAAACAGAGTGATACCAGAGTGTCAGATTCTGTTATGCATTTCTGTTTTGAACAAATATAATGCATAATCGTGAAATGGATGGTCAATAAATAAATAAAACGTTAAATGTGAAATCGTAGTGAATCGGTCGCTATCGCAAATTACCAATTAAGATTGCGTATATTCACTAAGGTTTCAGACCGATTCAAATTTTCCAATCAGTTCTTTGTTTCTGGGATTTTCAAGAAACATATATCATAATTAACACAAATATTTTTTATAAATACATTTTAGAGTGAACTAAACATACCTGATTTAAATTATATATTGTCAGATATCACAGCAGTTCAGTAGTTCAATTTTAGCTAAAAAAGAGGATTTGTTCCGAAAAAAAGAGGATTAAATGGGGATTTCATTTATTATAAAAAACTTTTTATGTCTAATGCATATCTCGTGAATATTGAAAAAAATTGTCTTCTAGCAGTAGCGCCTTTTCTTTAGCAAGACTATTTGAAAAACCTACTTTTCCGTTTTTGTTTCCTTAGACTCAAGGCCGTGGAGAAAAAATCGAGGCACCGGGGTAGTAACCTACGCCCCCCCCCCACATATATGTGTATTTTTAATAAAAATTTTCAGATGCATTCTCAAGTTTCACCGGATTTAGAGATTTTTGGGAAAATCCGGGCCCCCATAAAACTCCGAGCCCTGGGGAAACACTCCCCCCCCCCCTCTCGACGGGCTTGCTTAGACTTTTAAATTTGTTTTTAATGTATTTTTATCAGTATTTTATGATTTGGTTGAAAATTTAATTATTTTGTTGAAAATTCAACAGTTCTGTTAAACAGTCATCCTTTTGGTGGAAAATTCAACTATTTGGTTGAAAATTAACTTTTTTGTTGAAGGTTCATGATTTCGGGTTGGAAATTCAGCTGTTTTGTAGAAAACTCATCTTTTTTGGTTGAAAATGCAATTGTTTGGCCTTGAAAATTATTCTCTTTCAACTGTTTTTAATTTAAAATTAAAATCTTCTTTGGTTGAAAATTCAACTATTATATTTTTCGTTGAGAATTTATCTTTTTTGGTAGAAAATTCAACTATTTGGTTGAAAGTTGAACAACTTGATTAAAAGTTATTTTTTTCTTGTTGGAGATTCATTCATCTTTTTGGTTGAAAATTGAATCATTTTGTTTAAAATTCGTTTTTTTCTTTTGTTGAAAGTAAAATGTTCTAATGAAAATTTAACTATTTCATTTTTAGTTTGAAAATTACCTCTTTTAGTCAAAAATTCAACTACTTTGGTAGAAAATTCATCTGTTTGGTTGAAAATTCATCTGTTTGGTTGAATAATTTTTTTCTTGGCAGAATAATCTTCCTTAGACGAAAATTCAACTATTTTGGTAGAAAATCAAACTATTCGATGTAAAATTAACTTCCTTGTTCAAAATTCAATTATTTGGTTGAATTTATTTTCTTGACAAAATGATCTTTCTTGGTTGAAAATTCAACAATGTTGTTAAAAAGTCATCCTTTCTGTTGAAAAATTCAACTGTTTCGTTGAAAATTCCTCTTTTTGGGTTGACAATTCAAATATTTTGGTCGAAAATTCCACAAATTGGTTGAAATTTTTCTTGTTTCCTGACTGAAAAATCTTTCTTGGTTGAAAATCGTCTTTTTGGCTTAAAAATTAATCTCTTTTCGTAGAGATTCAATCTTTTCTGTTTAAAGACGTAACAGTTTGGTTGAAAATTATTCGGTTTCAACTGTTTTCAATGTAAAATTAAGAACTTTTTTGGTTGAATGATCAATTATTACATTTTTCGTTAAGAATTCATCTTTGTGGTTGAAAATTCGACTACTTGGCTAAAAGTTGAACTGCTTTGTTAAAAATTATTTTTTTGTTGTTGAAGATACATCATTTTATTTAAAAATTCTGCTTCTTGGTTGAAAATCTGCCTTTTCTGTTAAAAATTCATATTTTCGGGTAGAAAATTAAACTGCTTTGTAAAAAATTCATCTTTTTGGCTAGAAAATTGAACAAATTGGTTGAAATTTTTTTTCTTTGAAAATTTAACTGTTTTTTAGAAAATTCGTCTTTTTGGGTTGAAAATTTATCTTTTTCGATAGAGATTTCATCTTTTTTTGGTTAAAAATGTAACTGTTTGGTTGAAAATTATTCTGTTTTGGTTGAGGATTCGATTATTTTCTTAGTAATTCGTTTTTTAAAAAATTATATTCAACTATTTTTGTTTTGAAATTAATATATTGTTGGTTTTTATATCAGCTGTTTGGTTGAAAATTGAATTTTTTGTTGAAAATTCATCTTTTTGACTTGAAAAGTCAACAATTCGGTTGAAATTTTTGTCTTTATTGACTAAAAAATCTTTTTTGGTTGGAAAATCAAATATTTTGTGGAAAATTCGTCTTTTCTGGATGAATTAAACTGTTTTTGATTAAAAATTAAAATATTTTTTTGGTTGAAAATTCAACTGCTTGGTTAAAGTTGAGCTAATTTGGCAAAAATTCATTTTTTTGGTTGAAGATTCATCATTTTTGTTAAGAATTTATGTATTTTGCCGTAAATTTGTCTTTTTTGTAGAAAATTAATATTCCTGATCGAAAATTAATTTTTTGTTGGTGGAAAATTCAACTATTTAGTTAAAATTTCATCTGTGTTGTTGAAAATGCAATATTTTTGTTTGAAATGCTAGGAATTTAAAGCGTTTCAAAATGAATTTAATATAGTACCTACATTAATTTTATTCAAAAGAATCTCTTTTGAAGCGCCTTGTTTTCTAATTTCTTGAATTTTTGTCGAAATTCTGAATTTTGTGTGTTTTAGGGGATTTTTCAAATTCAAGCAGGGGAAAGGGGAAAAATGGGGATAAGGTAAAAAAAGGGGCGGACATAAAGTTACCATTAGGTAATAAGTGAATTTTTACCAATTTTATGTAAAATTTTTTTAAACAAGAAAGGCCCTTTATTCAAAAGAATGTTTTTAATTCTCAAAAATAAAAACGAGGTCTGGCTTTTAAAGCTTTTAAACTTTGTTAGCATGAAAAAGATAAAAATTGATAACCTTCAATTTTTTACTGTCCGGGAGATAATAACGAATAGCAGATAATATTTTCCTTATATTTATATTACTTTTATCGTCTCGAAAGTGGATGCATATTTTAGTTGCTCTGTTTTTTGACCTTGACACTCCCCCTTTTATTTCCATTTTTACTTTAACCGGTCAATACAGAAGTATAAGTTTCTTTTCTCAACGGAATTCCGTTCCACTCTCGACTACATAATTACTTTTAATTTTTTTTTAACTTTGTAGATATCGACAAATATTAAATTTATTAAAGCTTTTTCTCAAATTGTATAATTGAATTGGTTTGACATAATTTAACCGAAAAAATAATTCGCGAAATTATGAAAATACCGACATTTCAAGAACCGACTTTTAAAAATCCCGAAATATACAAAAATTAATAATTTTTTAAAATTTCTGTGTACGTATGTGAAGTAAAATATTATTCTAGCAGATAAAATATATTAAATGTAAATTGTTTTCTTGTTTCGGAAATTTGAAATTTCAAGACAATTACGGTAAAAACATTTTGGATAATTTTATTTTTTTTCGGGAATTTTAAATATCAGAATTTCACATTTTTCGGAATACCGAACAAATTATAATGCCGAAATAACTATTCTCGAAATTATGAAAATACCGAAATTAGAAAAAACGACTTTTAAGAATCCCGAAAAGTACAAAAATTAATATATTTCTATATATTATATGTGAATTGTTTTATTGTTTCGGAAATTTGAAATTTCGGAAATATAAATTTTTCGAAAATTATGTATTTTGTTAATAACTTTCTCTGTTTTTTTTATCTAACCTAATTGAGCTAACTCATGCTTGTACTTTCCATAAAAAATTTGAAAGTACTGAAAAAATAATTTCCAAAATTATGAAAATACTGAAATTTTAAGAACCGACTTTTAAAAATCCCGGAAAAATACCAAAATTAATATTTTATTTATTTTTCTCTAATTTCTATGTACGCGTGTAAAATAAAATATTATTCCAAAAAATAAAAATATTAAATAATTGTTGTTTCATCGTTTTAGTAATTTGGAATTTCAAGAAAATTGCGTTATAAAACATTTTCGGTAGTTTTTTCATGGAATTTTAAATATCTGAAATTCACATTTTTTGAAAATTGTTTCAGAAATGATTTCTTGTGTTTTTTTGGTTCAAATTTGAGATTTTTCTTTCGATTAAATCCTGTCATCTTTGTAAATTTTATTAAAAATTCAAATATTATTTTTCCTAAAAGAAATAATCGAAAATATCAACAGCTAGAATCAAATTGTAACTCCTACGACTGATTTAGTCAGTATAGGAAATTCCTAATTTAAGATGCTAACTTATGCTTGCACTTTTCATAACAAATTTAAAAAAAAAGAAAAAATAATTCCCAAAATCATGAAAATATCGAAATTTGGAAAATCGACTTTCAAAAATCCCGATAAAATATAAAAATTAATATTCCTTCATTTTATTTTAAGTTTGTATGTGTACATGTAGAGTAACATATTATTCTAACAGATAAATAATTATTAAATTTTAATCAGCAATTATCAATTTCTATTACCTTTTTTTTAGTACCAAAGCATTTGTAAACGAGTCTCAAAAATATTGAAATATACGTGCGTGGAAATAACAGACAGACTTTTCAAATGTACTCTTCAAAAAAACGAGCTCTCTTCTGACAGGTCGCGTTGTATACTGCTTCAAGGAGAGTCCTGCAGTCGAAATTTGATACCGTAAATATGCCGACCCACAAAACTTGTTTTATGATTTCCTGCATGATTTGAGAAACTGTTCTCTTTCAAGTCTTAGGCATTTAAAAACCTTCTGTTTCGCATAACATAAAATATTACAAGTAAAATACTTATCGCAAATTAATTTTCACTAGAAGAAATGCCCACTGCACACAAAAAATGTTGCGAACACTCAAAAATATTGAAATATACGTGCGTGGAAATAACAGACAGATTTTTCAAATGTACTCTTCAAAAAAACAATCTCTCCTCTGACACGGCGCGTTGTCTACTGCTTTCAAAGTGAGCCCTGCAGTCGAAATTTGAAACCGTAAATATGCTGACCGACGAAACTTTTTTTATGACTTCCTGCATAATTTGTGAAACTATTCTCTTTCAAGTCTAAGGCATTTGAAGACCTTATATTTTGCAAAAGATAAAATATTACAAGTAAAATTTTATTATTATTATTATTATATCATTAAGCCAAATCCCTTTCGGGGTAAGCGTAACTTGTTCGGTTCTGGTTTTGTTTTACTACTGGAGATTAAGAAATTTGTATGGTAAATTTGGGTACGGGATGTTTAGGAGGAGAGGGAATAGGTTTCAGATCAATCTCACAACGTCGCTCCGACACTAGTCGCTTGATTAATCTCTCTAGCAATCAACCCAGGTGAAGAGCTTC